>JAOSBP010000206.1:5338096-5355316 GCA_027563825.1 Erythroxylum mucronatum
TTGCAATTTTCAATTTTAGAAAATGATTTTTTCAATATTAATTAGTAAACATGTTTTCGACAATTTTCCACAATTTTCCACTGAAAATGAAAATTGAAAATATATGCAAAAAATTAAGATAGAAAACAAGAAACTGTTTTCTGAAAGTAAACGCACCCTTAATATTATCATAGTTTGATTTGATTTTTTTAGTCTTAATAAGTTGAAAAGTAACGCATAAGAAACAGTTTTTTATGTGTCTTAACCTTGAGTATAATATAATTTGTAAACATTTTATTAATAAATACTACCTTCACTCTACGGGGCCAAACTTACATAGGACGTGAAGGCTTTGAGATGCATGACTTGCCAATACCAACAGATGTTCTTCCTATTCCTATTGGCATTAAACTAGCTAATTAACTCGAGATAGTGTTGGCTTCAACCAGAGTTGCTTAAACTAAATTCTAAGTATTCGGGCAATCTACCCAAAAGCAACCTCTTAATTAAGTTAATGAAGTCTACTTCTGTTGAACAAACAAGTACAGCGGCAACTTGAGTTATGAGGAAGCAAGTTGTTCATCATCATCATCATCATCATCACACTCAATCTGAAATTTCGCAGTGAAGCGGGATCTGGATAGATCTGATAGTACGTAGCCTTATCCTTACATAGCAGGGAGGTTGTTTCCGGTAGACTCACATGCAGATGTGACATACAAAAATAATGATGCAGGACACGAAAGAAATAAGTGAATATGTAAAAACTAGCTCGCCGAATATTTAAATAAATAGAATTGCAATAAAAGACGAAGACATGCATGATGTAGAACCTGATCTGTCAGTACCTTACACCTTGTAAATACCGGCTTGTTTTGTCGCTAGTCGTACTAGGAGTTTTCACTGAGCGGCTCTGAGGATATGACAATCCTACGATTTAGGCGACTATCGTGGGAATCTTTCCTCAACATTGGGTTGAACTTCCTATATGATACGTATGTCATTTACCCTTAACCTATCACGTCAGACTTTCCTACTTCTAGCAACTGCTTCAGTGAGGGCCAACTCTGACATATCTTTCTTGATCACTTCCCTCCAAGTCTTGTAAGGCCTTCCTCTCCTTCTCTTGTAGCCATTCAGGTCTATTGTCTCCTCGCGCCGTACCGGAGCATCAGAGGGTATCCTGCGCACATATCCAAATCACCTAAGTCTTGTCTCTCTCAAGTTGTCTGCAATATTGCCACTTGTAGTCTCTCTCTCACTACCCGATTTCGTACCCTATCTCTTATGATAATGCCACACATCCACCTAAGCATACGCATTTCTGCTACCACCAACTGTCTCGTGTGTCTACGCTTAATCGACCAATATTCTGCCCCATATAGCAAGGTGGGCCAAATTACCATTTTATAAAACTTCCCTTTGAGTTTTACGGGGACTTTTTTATCACATAAAATATCTTATGCACTCCGCCATTTGATCCACCCAGATCTAATACAATGTAATATATCGCCATCGATATTTCCATCTCTCTGAATGATGGATTCGAGGTATTTGCAATTCAATTTCTGTGGTATGACGCCAGTGCCGATCACTACCTCCGCCTGTTGTATCATTTGGCTACCTGAGAAATTGCATTCTAAATATTCCATCTTGAACTTGCTCATTTTAAAACCTTTTGATTCTAACGCTTCTCTCCAACATTCTAACTTGATATTGACCCCTTCCTTGATCTCATCCACCAGGACAATATCGTTAGCAAATAACATACATCAAGGTATCTCCCCTTGAATATGTTTGGTAAGTTCATCTAACACTAAAGTGAACAAAAAAGGACTTAGAGCCGAGCCTTGGTGTAGGCCCACACCAATAGAGAATGCTTCTGCCGCCTCCAACAATTGAGGAAGCAAGTTGTTGTTAACACAATATTTAGTTTATGTAACACATAACAATATCTTAGTTACGTATTCCGGATCAAACGTGAAAAGGAAATAAACGAAGAAATGCGAAAAATACCTGATTTTGGTTCTATATCTTCAAACGAGCTTTTCGAAACTGAAATGAGCATGAATCTACTGTCGTATTCACAAGAACTGCTCACCGGGTCAACGTCTTTCTACAGTTTTCTCAAAACATAAGCTCTCTTAATGGGTCAGAGAATCCTTATACTTACGAATGACATGAGCAACTGCAAGAGATCTTAACCTTTATATATAACTTCCATATCGGGCTTCCCCATCACAGGCTCGATATGGGTCTGATCCACACTAATCGGGATCTATTTTTTACCTGAACTTCGACCCATTGATTTAGATCATTTATTGGGCCACTTTATTATTTTTATCCATATCAAATTACGTAACTTAACCGATAAGTTATTTGAAAAACCAAAAAATGCAATTAAATATTGTCTAATTCTATGGAAAAAGTAAAAAATATCCATTATTCTCCCCCTTGGACAATACTTAATTGCAGTATTGACTCAAGTTGAAAATAATTTAAATACTAGGTTAAGCTATGTTACTGTATTAGTCGACTCAGTTTAAAAACAAAACATTTGATCCAAAGATAACGAAAGACTATCATTCCTTCCTGCAAGGCTTTCGATATCAAAAAGTATCAAATGCATGTGTCATCTGTGACACATATCCAATACAATCATGTATACCTAATACCTCATTAACATTAATGAAAAAATGGAGTGTGGCAAACTAGGATGATACTTATATGATCTAAATTATATCATCTTCGTTTATAAGTCTCGATTTCTCCAACTTTATGCTAAACTTTATTATAGAAATCCTATTTTCTCTTACTGAATGCTAAACAACATTAGAGAAAACTTGTTTCCTCTCACCAAATGCTAAACAACATTAGAGAAAACCTTTATGTTCTCTTACTGAATGCTAACCTACATTATAAAACCTTTATGGGATTAAAAACTTATATCCCCCTATGCCATGTCAAACTTTATAGATATCCGTATAAAACTATGTGTGTCTAAATGACATAGGCTCAAGGTCAATCTGTATATATACCCAATGACCTTTAAATGCTTAAGATTGACACAAATCTTAAGACTTTCATGGGTATTATGACAATGTATGATAACACGTATTACTGAGGATAAACAATGATCATCTTTATTAATGAACCATCATACCATCATAATATATCAAAACGTAGAAATGTACAAATATACATGGAGCAAACATAACGATCCTCTGACTAACAGTGTCTAAGGAGTTCAAAATACCCATACTGTATACTTACATTTCAAACATAAGTGGGTGAAGTCCTTTAGTTAAAAGATCGACTTATAGTTCCTCAGTCTTTAAATGCTCTAAACCTTAATGTCACCTTTTTGTGTCAACTCCTTTATAGTCAAGAATTTGACCTTCAAATGCATAGACCCTGTAATGTTCTTATTTTTGCTAAACAAGATAGAAACAAGATTATCACAGTACAACTGAATGGGTCTAGCTATTGAATCAACTACAGACAACTTAGAAATTAAGTTTATGAGCTAAACCGTCTATAAAACAGCCCTATAGTATGTACCTCGCATGCATGGTTGAGGAAATCACCTATGTCTACTTGACACTCTTCCACGACCTTGTACCATCTACAAACTTAAACTGTAACCTTAAGTGGGCTTTCAATCATCCGGACACATAGCTAAATTTGAATCTGAATTTCCTACGAGGTTTAGTCTGTTGACTTTTCTAGATGTCAACATATAATCATTGATTCCCTTTAATTGTCAACACTTGCTTCAATGCATTTCAATGGTCTACACCTGGGTTAACCAGATATTGACCAAACAGTCTAACAGTAAATGTAATATCCTGCCTAGTAATTACTTGAGCATACATCAGGCTATCAACCGTACTAGAATACGAGATATTCCTTATAACCTCTCTCTTTACTTTATTCTTTGGATATGGTGACAAAGATTATCTCTCACTATGAGAGATGAGCTAAACAGTCTATGAAGTAGCCCCATAGTATGCACTTTGCATGCATGGTCCAGGAAATCACCTGTGTCTACTTGACACTCTTCCACAATATTATACCACCAACAAACTTAAACTGTAACCTTAAGTGGACTTTCAATCATCCGGACACATAGCTAAATTTAAATCTGAATTCCCTACGAGGTTTAGTTTGTTGACTTTTCTATATGTCAACATATAATCCTTGATTCCTTTTAATTATCTCAATACTCGCTTGACTACATTTCAATGGTCTACACCTGGGTTAACCAGATATTGACCAAACAGTCTAATAGTAAATACAATGTCTCGCTTAGTACTTACTCGAGCATTCATCAGGCTATCATCCATATTAGAATACAGAACATTCCTCATAACCTCTCTCTTTACTTCATTATTTGGATATGGTGTCAAAGATTATCTCTCACTATGAGAGATAGGTGCTACAACAGGTTTACAGTTAATCGTATTAAACTTTTGTAACACATACTCGCTGTCTGCACTCTATGAGAGGTATGATAAGTGTTGAGATCTTTCCCAGTAAATCTGAATACCTTAGACAAAAGATGTTTCACTAAGGTCCTTTATGTCAAAGTTATTGACCAAAAGTTATTAAACCTCATGCAACATGGTCAAGTAATTTCACGTGAGCAGTATATCATCCACATGTTATAATAGGAAGATAATTTTGCTCCCTCTGACCTCATAATATAAGGATCTTTTTAACTTTATTTTCCATGAAGCCGAAAGAGGTTATAACCCCCATCAACTATAAGGTATCACTTTCAGGACGTTTGATGTAAACCATATACTGATCTACTTAACGTGCAAACCATGTCAGCTCCATCTGGATCCTAAAATCCATTAGGTGTACCATATAAACCTCTTCATAGAGGTCTTTATTAAGGAAAGCGATTTTGACAGTCATCTGATGTAACTGTATATCATTATGAGCTACAATTGCCTTAATCACTTAAAATGTATCCTATGAAGATACGAGAGAAAAGGTAATATTAAAGTAAACCTTTCTCCTTGAGCAAACCATTAAACAACTAAGCGAGCCTATAAGCTGCTGAACTTTATCCTGAAATCCTTTAGGTCTTAAACTTTATTTACAACTAGCGGGTTTACAATTTCAATACAAATCAACTAGCTCCCAGACCTTACTATGCTTCATGGCTTGCATCTCATCAGTCATTACAATGCACAACAAATCTACATTGGGTTCAGAAATAGTTTCTATAAAAGTAACTGGATTCGTAACATATCTAATATCATAGTCCTGTTTACCTAATAGACTATGTAATCAGATGGGATAGTAGGTCGTCTCACTCTAGTAGATTTACATAACTGCATTAGATCTTGTACCCCAGGAACCTCTATGTGTACAGGTATGAGTTCTTGTTCCTGTAGAGGCATGGCACAAAGACTTAGATCCACCAGAACTAGCTGTATGAGTAGCGAGTACATAATAACTGTAATATCCACCCTGTTATCATCCGAATGGTCAAAGGGCCTACCATCATCATAGACATTATATTGTAAAAACTTAGTTATTTACGTTTCCACTATCCTAGTCCCTCCTTCTCTACAGTAAAAGTTGTAGCTTTGAAGTGATCGAGATATTTTACTAAATAGCAATGAATATAATGAGTATGCACTTTTTCTTTATAAGGAATATACTACCTCAGTAGGGCAGCCCCACACATGAATGTGTGTAAGATTGAGTTCCCACACTTCTAGATAATCAAGTAGATTAGTTATGTTCTACATTGACTTCTTTAATTCCCTTAGGGTGCAGTTATGTCTTTCGGTAACACACCATTTTGCTCAGAACTACTCGGTATAGTGAATCAAATCACTATTTCAACCAATTCTGTACATCTGGCAAAACGGACCTTTTCAAGTTCTGAAACACCATGTTTGCCATGATACTCTCCTCTGAAGTCAAACATTACACTTTGGATGAATTTTTCCAATTGGTTCTCAACCTTCAATCTTTAAGCAATAACACATAACTGTAATAAAAATAATCATTAACAAATATCATAATATACTTAGAATTGCATAATACAACTGTATAAGGTCTATTGATATCCGTACGTATCATACTCAATAAGTCAGAAGCATAAGTTGACCTCAATATCCTTACTAGTTAATTTACCCTTGCAACAGTCAGCACATGTTCCCATATCATCATAATCTAGAATTAAGAAATGCTTTCCTTGATCAATCTCTCAACCCTAGCTCTGGAAATGAGGCTTAAAGTTTTATGTCACACTATGTATGACTTCTCATTTAGCAGGGTCCTTCATTTCATAACTTATTTGGCAAGATACGAAGAAGCATATATCTAATTTGGGGTAAGACACATTATATACAAACTATATGACAAGAAAGTTGTACCATTATATTTTGCATTAAACACAATTGTATAATAGAATCATTAAATACAAAACTTGAACCTTCTTTGTCTAAAATTGATACAAAGATCACATATAAAATGTGTCATGTAAAAACCAAAATGAACCTTGCAGTAAGGTTCAACTCATACATTCCCTATAGATATTACTTCCACTTCTTCATTGTTGTCAACCATCAGTTCCTCCTTCTCTTTATTTGGATTTATCTTAGATATGAACCCCTGCATCGTAGAAGCACCTTGATCAGATGCTCCACTATATAGCCACCAAGAACTTAATGCGATTACCGCAAATCAGATTAATAAATTAATAAGCTAAGGAGTTATCTGATGGTCACAGTCTTTCTTTTTAGGCCTCTGCTGGCTTCTTTATGTCATGCAGACCTTTACCAACACTAGATTGACCAACATCAGTATGTGGAGAAGATTTAGTCTTTCTACCTTTGATCTCAACAGGCTTCATCTTTGCCTTCCTTTTAGTTACTTTGAGGGCTATAGCAGTAGCAAGCTTGAGTTTCTCCTCCTTAGCAACGCAATAGGCAATCAAAGCATTAAAGTCCCATTACCCATGCAGTGAATTATATGTCATGTCTAGATTACTAAACTCTAGAGGGAGTGTATTTAGAGTCTAATGAAATATGAAGACATCAGGAAGAGGAATATTCAGCATCTTTAGTCTACTGTGAAGATAGATCATTCTTGATATGTACTTCATCACTCCCCCTTCTTCAATATACTTTATGAAGAATAATTCTTTCATCAAGGCACTTGTCTCAACATTAGTTGAGACTATGTACCTCTGGGAGACATTACCAAGAAACTCATTCGCTATGTCTACGTCCAAAAGTCCACTAAGCAGATGGTCAGGTATGGATCTCTTAATGGTAATAAGACATATCCTGTTAAACTGATCCCAGCCTTCATAGGTTGCTTTATAAGCTCTCGAGCTCATGGATGTAGGTGGAGATGGCCTATCCTGCCGTATGGTCATTTCAACCTCAGCTATCTCCATAGCATTCAATACATCATCTGTCCACTTTTTCACATTGAAACCGGTCAGGGTTTCAATGGCGACACTGATATTATTGACCGAAAAGGTGACTGCAAAATGATAATGCTTAGATTAGCACAAATGTAGGATAACAACGATACTCAAAGCCATTAAACAATATCTTTTTCGAGAATCTGATCACACATATTATAAAACACCTTCGAGCTGAATACATAATATATACAATTAGACCACATAAAAGCGATCGAAGTACAAACCATCAACTCTCATGACACTACCACCTTTAGGCGAATAGATCACTTGAGCAATAACTTTCCTCCATCTTATTCCTTTATGCACATCTCAAAATGTTATGTAAGGCCAACACCTTTGGGCAGAATAACCAAACATAAAATCAGAGACATCCCCCAATATGCAAGCAGAACAATTCAAAATATTGACCTGAAAGGTCACTTTGTTGACTACATCCTCATCAGCACTCAAAAAGTCCAAAAATATAAGGGATACATCTTTATGTCAAACTCACATTATTCATGGGCATATGGTATGTGACAATGTAACATCAATAAATGTAAAAACCCGAATGCACAGTCTCATTGTCACACACTCATGCTGAAGACATTCTCTGAAAACTTCATTTAAATCTTTTGTAAAGAAAAATCTCATTAGAGCGACTATCGCGCGTCACCAAACACTAACCGACCACCTGAGATACGAGGACCTCATATATCTCCCTTATGGCAAGTTCGTTGCACAAAAATTCACTCAAAAATGGCTTTAGAATGTCTTAATTCCTTTTTCGAGTAATTATCATGCAATCCCGAACACTAAACATAAGACCCGAGATACAAAAACTTGAAGTATCTCCCTCATGTGATGTCTGAAGCATGAAAATTCACTTGAAATCGGATTCAGAACGCCTTAACTCCTTTTTTGGAGTTAAATTTTAATTTATTACTAATGTAATAAATCTAGAAAAATGAAAAAAACTTACTTTATGAATTTTCCGAACCCAGAAACTGACTCAAAACATCCCAGGGCACCCTTACGAGAAATCTGAAACTTTTATGTGTTTTTTTAATACTGTAGAATGACGCTAGCTGCGCGTGGGGGAGTCGCGACGCGCCTTCAACTTGTATGGCCTGTGCACGTGGCTCATTCTTGTCCACCCACTCGACGGTCTCCGTTGCCCAGCCAAAAAATGGCAATTTTTGGCATGTTTCTGGCTGGGTTTTTATGCTCTCGAGCTTGTTTTCAACCTGTTTCTCATAACTAAACACATTTATACCAATTTCATGCAATAAAAAGACGTCAACTATGCAAAAACCTTATGGAGAAAAAATTGAAAAATCTTTGTTTTTAACCACCCGATCACGTCACCGCTCTGATACCACGTGTAATACGTAACGATACTTTAGTTATATATCCCAGATCGAACGTGAAAGGGCAATAAACGAAGAATTGCGAAAACACTTGATTTCGGTTCTACAACTTTAAACGAGCTTTCCAAAGCTGAAACGAGCTCGAATCCACCGTTGTCTTCACGGGAACCGCTTATCGAGATGCGGTCGATATCTATCTACAGTTTTCTCAAAACGTAAGCTCTCTTAATGGGTTGGAGAATCATTATGGTTACGAAAGGCATGAGCAACTGCAGGAGACCTTAACCTTTATATATAATTTCCATATCGGACTTTCCCATCACAAACTCAATATGAGTTCGGCCCAAATTCATCGAGATCTTTTTTTCACTTGGACTTCAACCCATTGATTTAGATCATTTATTGGACCACTTTATTATCTTTATTCAGATTAATTTACATAACTTAACCAATAAGTTATTTCAAAAATAAAAAATGTAATTAAATATTATCCAATTTTAGGAGAAAAGTAAAAAATATCCAACGGTCTATTTATACTTACGCAGATTTAATCGAAGTTATTCATACTGGGCCATAGTTTTATTGAATCTTAATCCGACCAAAGTAAACAAAAAGATTTGGGTGGTGGTGTATTATTGTGCGTGATAACGCTGCTGAGGTGGGGCTACGAACCCACTTCTCCAACTCCAAAGCGACACAATAATGTGATTTGTAGCCAAACCATACAAGTCAACTTATGCAATTTTATATTCTTCTCTGTTCATTTTTCTAGAAAATTCACTTTTACTGATAACCTTATAAAAATCAATTAGTAAATACCACGAGCTTCCCGATCTCCCTATCAAATACTACAATAAGCTCTACGTTCATACAACCATCCATCCATCCATCCATCATATGACGTCGTTCAGACTTGGCCAGCTACTGCTTTATGGAATATTCCGTAAGCTGTGGATACTATACCATCCACCAAAGTCTTGATTTTAGAATTTCAAAGTCTTTATGTTGAAAATTAGCAGGTGCTTTCCGTTCAATTTGATGGTGCCTTCCTCCTTATCGGACTGTTGACCTTTGAATTCAACTTAAGAGTTAAGATTCCGAAAATATCGGTGCCAGCTATTCATTCATTTTTAGTCTTTAATTTATGGTATAATAAAACTTATTCTGGAAATATGATTAATAGATATATTAGAATATTTTTATTTAAAATTTACAAAGTATATTATTCCGTTATAAAAGTAAACATTAACGTAACGTCAATCTCGGAAGAAAGAAAACCTAAACGCAATCAGAATTTGTGAAAATATATATATAAAAAAGGAAACTTGTAAAAAGTATAAAAGACAGCTCATCATTACGTGGTCCAAACCGTGAGTCCAAATCTTCTGTACAGTTTTTATTGTGTTGTGTCTAGTAAATCTCAGCCATTTATTTATGCGAGTTTCATGTTTATTTATGTGTTATCTACGCGGGACTCGTATAAATAAATGATTGAGATTCACCGGACACAATAAGACACGAAAGGAGGATCTTGTTCCCCAATCTCTCCGAGGGCCCCACTACCTCACAACCTTATTAACCCAATGCCCTTCCCATTTCCCACCTTCCTAGATAATAGAATAACACATCCCGACCGAAGCCATAGAGCTCTCCAAACTCTCCGGCGGGGTCCTCCGACCTCAGCCGCACTCCCAACCATCCGGGCCTCCACAGATGTCCGGCATGACCCCTTTTACACTCCCATCACAAGGGCCTTTACCACTTTTTTCCCCACCCCAAGAGCTGGCTCCGAAGTTACCTCTCTGTAAACAACACTCATGGTCGCCGGACATCTACCGTGATGAGGCGTGGCTCCGGAGAAAAGGGAACAGAAAAAACCGACGGAGCAAGAGCGTGACAGATGACGATCTCGATGAACTCAAGGCTTGTATTGAGTTAGGCTTCGGGTTTGACTCACCAGAGGTGGATCAAAGGCTGTCTGATACATTTCCTGCACTCGGACTTTATTACGCCGTTAACAAGAATTACAATGACGCAGTATCTAAGTCTCCGACGTTAACTTCGACGACGTCGTCTTGGTACACGACTTCGGAGTGTGACTCGCCGTCCCCTCTCGGCAGCCCGCATACCATCGTCGGCCCTGGTACAGTTTTCTTTCCCCTTTTCTTTTCTTATCAATTTCCTTCCAAGTTCTTGTAAGTTAGATATACCATCTAAACAAGCATCAAAACTTGTTTTCTACATGTACAACGAATAATCTTCATGTTCTTTCTTGGCGGTGTGTTTTTGTCTTATGAATTTATTGCATAAATATGAATGATACTAAACATGATGTTTGTTTCTCGGGAAACTTGTGCAGGTGACAATCCACAGACGGTGAAGACAAGGCTAAGGCAGTGGGCTCAGGTGGTTGCTTGTTCTGTGCGGCAGTTTTCGACTTCAAACTCATGATATTCCCAAGGGTTGATTATTGAGTGCGAACCAAATTAGGGTGGGGGTTATTAATAAATATGCATCCAAACATGAACATCAATATTGATCAACTTGTTTGATGATGATATGATACTGATTCCCTCTCCCTCACTCCACCAACGAAATTGATTTAATAGTCATGGTAATAGCTGAAGATATAAAAAGAAAAAAGGACGCAAAATGGGAAAACCCCACCATTGGAAAGGAAAGAACCGAAGCCGATAGTAGGATTGAGTTTTTCTTCTTTTTCTTTGCTCAACCTTTTCTTTTGTTGCCTACTGCTGTTCACCAGCTGTTGGGGTCTGTTTTACATGGGAACTTCCAAGTAAGGTGGTCTTTTCGCAGGTGGTTTACATATATGTCTGCAGCACTTTGTGTGAAAGAGGGTTTCTGAACGGAGTGTGTGTTAACTGTTGTAATCTTGTGTTTTGAATGAAGGAACAGACCGCATAAAGTTACTCGTATCTTTCACATATCTTAACAAAGGGAAAATAGAATCTTTTTTACCAAATAAGAATCCATACAACTTGATTTCTTGCTTTTCTTTCATGGGCAGCAAATCATTTGTTGCTTGAAAGGCAAGGTATTCCCTATCTTTCGAAGAAAAGGTACCGTTTTCCTGTTGCAAGCTTGTCCGGCTAGCCAAAAAACTATTGCAATTTGTTGTTTGCAGTTTAACTTAGTCATATGAACTTGCAAGTAAAACCTTGTATGTAACTAAATAAACATGATTTAGGCGCTGAATGTGCACGGTCGTTCATCTTTACAATAAAGTGCAAAGGTTCATCCAGTGAGAACTGGATAATAGTTCAGCTGAAACTAGTTAAAAGCATACTTATTACTTTATACATTGCATGTGAAGACAAGCTGGCTTCAACAAGCACGCAAGTTCTGTTCGTTAATCGTGGAGTTTCATGAACCAGGAGTGGGCACACACACCGAAATCCTCATGAAGTAGGTTTGTTGGTGAGTTGAGGGACAGGTGACACTGTGAACCCTCGAGAGTCGAGAGTCAATTCTCTGTACGTGTATGGTTTGACAGCCAGAGATGAACGGACCCGAGCGTCTGCCAACTATTACTGGGCAACGGTGGGTCAGATGGACCAAGTTTAATTAATTTAAACGTCTGTTGGGCTGTATCATGACCTTCAACGTGTAATCATGCAACCCAGTCAATGGGGTCCATTAGTTGGTAGCCTTCCCTTTCCTTCTGGCTTCTGTTTATTGGATAATCGACATCAAATTATCTAAGCCTGTTTGTTTAGGGTAGTTTTCTTTATTTTTTCTGTTTGTTTTTGCGCTGTTATCGCATTTATTCAAAAAAAAAATCTGTAAGAAGATAATTAACTATACAAAACTTCATTATTGTATAACATAATTACATTTAATGTTAATGGCTCTCTAATTTTAGAAAAAAAGATATTATTTTTCATTTTTTACGCACACATTGGAGACAGATTATGAATTTATGATTATGCAAACCCTGATAATTTAGTTCTTCTGCATCTTTGCAGGTATTATGAACTTACTGTCGAGAAGACACGGTGCTTGCTAGCTAATGTTTTGAATCGATCAACAATAATTTTATACTCCCTCTGATTCATAATAAGTGTCGTTTTAAAAAAATACACGCTTATTAAGAAAGCTAATGAAATTATAAATATACCTTTATTAATACTCTCATAAAGTTACCTTGAAATTATTAGCATTTGAGAGAAATTGCATATTAAATTGTCTTGAAATTGTGATTTGTATAATTAAGATAAGAGAGAAATTAAAGGTTAATTTTGGAAGTAAAATTATAAACATACATACAAAGTCAAGAATAACACTTATTTTAAATAATTAAAATTTATCTAAAACAATACTTATTATGAATCAGAGGAATTACTGATTACGAGTTTGACTCATGCAAATCTTTTCTTGTAACACCAAAATTCCTAGGCCAGTAAATTAACTTATAGCCGTTATCAGTCAAATTGGTGAATACCAGCGCATCGAATAATGTGTTGGTTAAAGACAGGATCGGATATACTTGTATGCAAAACATGTAAGCACACTGCAACATAATGGGTCCGCCGAAAGATGATTCGTCATCTTGTTGAAGCCACTTTCACATTGTGAGTTTTTTACTTACAAATTTTCTGACGTATGCTCTCAAAGCAGTCGATAAGACGGGATTGTATTATATTAATTAAACTTTTCTCTTTTATTTTTGGTCGATTTTAGTGATTAATGGGTAAAATTGATGTTTATTTTATTTTAGAAATTGACAATTGAGATTGGACTAATTTTTGCTTGAAATATCTAATTACAACATCATTTATCAAAGCCACAAAATTTGAAAAATAGAGTAAAAGATGATAAATTACTGGAACTGATACGATTAGATTATGCATGGAGTTACACTCACTCTAAAACGTTTAGTCTAATTAGAATAGTTTATTTTTAGTGCAATTATATAGGAATTTTGATATTGTTTCAATCATTATTTTTTATTTTTTATTTTTTATTTTGTATTTTGTTTCTTTTATTTTTACGAGGAAAAGATAACCAAAGTGGTTAAATCTGAATTTTCTAATTCAAGGAAAATTAAAACTCAATTTGTAACTCTAAAAAGTTTTGTTCTAAAGTGGGATTTTATTTTAATTCAAATATTTCTTGTAATGTATCATACCTAATCAATTAAGAGTAAGTTTTAATTTGAATGCTAGGTTTAAATCAATTAATTTAGTAAGATTGAAAATTATTATGGTTATACTAATAGGTTTTAGACTAAATGCTTGAGTTAGAGAAAAATTATCCTTTTTAAACCAATAATCATACTTATTATTAGAAGAGATCCTTCTTTTAAATCAAAGTTTGGTAAAGTTGAATTTCTCATTTTTTTACTTAGTTAATTTATTTTGATTTCTTATTAATTTTAATATATTATTTAATTAATGTTAAAACCTCATTATGTTTTGTCAATTGAAATTAAGTTACTAATATTTAGTTCTCTTGGGATTTAACCTAATTTCAAGACTACTACAATAGTTTAATGAATCAAAAATTAATTTTAAGGGCTTCGACAATTTGTTCATATATCTCATTGATCATCTTCCAACGCCTCAACTTCAATTTTAATCACCTTAAATCAAGTTCTTTCATGCTGCTCTAAATTATTTGAGTTTTAAAATATTTATTTATCTTTGTTATCTTTAGCTAAAGCCTTATACTAAATCAAAACTTGAACCTCGATCTAAAGTTAATGTTTTTGTTGTTAACTCCTTACATCAAAGTGCATTTCTGTGTCTTAATCCCATGTCAAATAAATTGTATGCTTCATGATATATATCGTTTCAAAAAAAATTTTTGTTATCAAATTACTATTAGAAAAGAAAAACAAATTCCTTCTCCTTTTCAAGTTCTTCTTATTGGTTTTATGTTCCGAATATAAGTCTTGACTCCACTCCTTTTATTCCCGTGAATTCTTTTACCAATTCAAAGTTTATACGGTACCTACTTTCTTGCCTAATATATCTCCCGCAACTAATTTAAATGCATAATTTACTAAAACTGAAATATATATCTAGTCTAGTCCTTCCTCTCAATAATTTCATCAAACTCACAATTATTAGTGACATAATGAAATAACACTAAATAAAACTTGGAATAGCTTATCTGAAATGTAAGGCGTCATGAAAATCACTGCCTTAAGTTAGAAATTCCCCCTACGGTGCAAAAGAACAACGAGATCCGACTCCAAGGTTAACGCCTCTTTCGCTAGCTTCAGTGCACTCCAAATGGTAGAGTAAGAACTGTCTCCGTAACTGAAGAAAAGACAAAATAGAAGAAGAAGGTAGCAGATAGATGTGCATCATATGGAGCAAAGCAGACGCATATGTGAGAGGCAAGAAAAACATAACAGATGCATGAGTGTGGAGAGAGGACTCGTGTATGTGCGTCTGTTGTATATATGAGAGATGAGCATTGTTAATCTGAAAGAGCAAAGAAACGTTTTCTAGTATAATAATAATAATCATAAAGTGATGAACATTATGGGTAATAACGATGGACGTTTGGGTAATAAAGTGTAATAAAAATGATGGTGGACGTTTGGGTAATAAAGTATAATAAAAACGGTGGGCGTTGCATAATAATGTTATGAAGATTTGGAACGACACCAACAATCCCCACTTGGTCCAAAACTTGATAAACAAACTGTAACAATATAGGAGAAAAATAGGTGAACAACCAGGTAAACAAAGTTTTGAACCTGGTGTCCAAGAAAATTAGAGACAGAACCTACTAGAGAAATAAACAACCTCAAAATGTCCTGATCTCACGATCGCTCTATAGAAATAGCCCAAATACTCTTATAAGAGGGTGGCTAGCCCCTTACAATCACGTAGGTGAATCCATCAAGTATGTACTACTCACACCACTCAAGGTGGGCACGTCTGCATGTCGCCACGCGTGCACGACATGCATAAAACACGTCCTTCACGCGTCTAACGCAAGCATGCACCTTTCGTGAAATACGTGGCTGACGTCAACTGTACGGAGTTCTACAAAAATAAACACAAAAAATTTTTAGATTTTTCGTAAAAGTGCCCCAGGGATTTTGGGTCAGTTTCTAGGTCCAAAATTTTTTTTAAGGGAATATTTCCTTTTTATGGATTTATTACATTAGTAATAAATTAAAGTTTAACTCCAGAAAAGGAATTAAGGCATTCTGAATCTGATTTCGAGGAAATTTTCATGCTTTAGACTTCACATAAGGGAGATACTTCAAGTTTTTGTGTCTCGGATCTCATGTTCAGTGCTCGAGATCGTATGATAGTTACTCTGAAAAGGAATTGAGATATTTTAAATTCATTTTTTGATTGAAATTTTGTGCAACAAACTTGCTATAAGAGAGGTCTATATGGTATAACCTGAAGGATTTCAGGATCCAAATGGAACTGACATGGTTTGTGTGTTACGCAGATCAATATATGGTTTATATTAAACCTTCCGAAAGTGATACCTTACAGTTGATGAGGTTATGACCTATTTCAGCTTCATGGAAAACAAAGTTAAAAGATGCTTATACTATGAGGTCAGGGGAAGCAAAATTATCTTCATATTACTACATGTGGATGATATATTGCTCACGTCAAATTACTTGACCATGTTGTATAAGGTTAAGCAACTTTCTGTCAAGAACTTTGACATGAACGACCTTGGCGTAGCATCTTTTGTCCTAATTATTCAAATTCACCGGGACAGATCTTAACACTCATCAGGCCTCTCATAGAGTGCATACATTGAGTATGTGTTACAAAGGTTTTATATGGTTAACGTTCAACCTGTCGTAGCACCTATCTCTCATAGTGAGAGATAATCTTTGGCACAGTATCCAAAGAATAAAGTAAAGAGAGAGGTTATGAAGAATGTTCCATATACTAGTATGGTTGGTAGCCTGATATATGCTTGGCTATGTACTAGGTAGGACATTGCATTTACTGTTTGACTGTTTGGTCAATATCTGGTTAATCCAGGAGTAGACCATTGGAGTGCAATATAGCGAGTGTTTAGATACTTAAAAAAACTAAGGATTATATGTTGACATATAGCATAGTCAACAGACTAAATCTCGTAGGAAATTTAGATTCAAATTTAGCTATGTGTCCGGATGATCGGTTCACTTAAGGTTATATGTTTTAAGTTTGCAGATGGTACAATGTCGTAGAAGAGTGTCAAGTAGACACGGGTAACTTCCTCAATCATGCATGTAGAGTACAGTTATGGGGATGCTTCACAGATGGTTTAGCTCAAAAACTTGATTTTTGAGTTGTCTGTGATTGATTCAGTGGCTAGACCCATTTGTTTTTACTGTGGTAATCTTCTTGCTGTATTGTTTAATAACAACAAAGAATATCACAGGGTCTTAGCATTTAAAGGTCAATTATTTGGCCATAAAGGTGTTGATAC
>JAOSBP010000206.1:5400808-5422992 GCA_027563825.1 Erythroxylum mucronatum
GAGAAACGTCCCAATTGCGTTGTAGAAGGCGACGGGTACCTGCCACCAATAAACAATCATCAGGAAAAATCATTCGAGAAGAAGAAAAGAGGTTAATAACCTCAAGAGAATCCACTTCGACGATGACTCGTCGGTGCCCCAGCGTCCAAGCTTGAGACAGGCCCGAATGGACTCCTCAGAGCTCGGCAGAAATGGGCGAGCCTCGCCCTATGTTGTGAAGGAATCCTCCATACCACCGGTCGTGCCGGTCGCGAAGTAAGCCCCCTACCGAGATCATGGTGGTGCTGGGATTAGCAGCCCCATCCGTACTCAGCTTGATCCAATCCTGGGACGGTCTGGACCAGCCCACTAGAGTACCAGTAGGGAGCCCGGGATGCTGCAGGATGCAGTGTTCCGCCAAGCGCGCCCGCTCGATACAAGCGACGTAGTCCAACACCACCCGCGTACAAGAAGCCCATTAGATACCAACTGCTTATGTCAAGTTGTTAGAAACCAGTAGGTACCGTCTTCTTTTAAGTTTTGACAGTTATAAGTACACTCAGAATCAGTTAACTGTCGTCCAGATTGATGGCGAGCGACACGGAGCACCCTCCCTAATCCACTAATGGCCTACCCGCCACTATGTTTTTCAATCTTCCTAGCCGTTTCCTCTCTGTTATCACTCTATCTAGTGCTGCTCCGGAACTTGCTAATTCAGAATTCAGACGACTCCCCACAAAACACTCTTCATTCAGCTTCAAAGAAACCAATTTCTTCTTTCAAATATTAACTCTTTGCAGAAACACTTGCCACTTGAAGTCTGTCAAGTCTCTTCTCATCGTTAATGGTTTATTTGAGCGTGAGCTTTAAATGAAACACTTTCTGAACTCATGTTTCAATGTGGGTGCTTTGGATGTTGCTCTTTCCGCTTTCAATACTTTCAAGAGACCCACCGTGTCGCTCCAGAACTTAATGCTTAGGAGCAGTTATGCTTTGTACGAGGATGTTTTGTATGTTTATGGGAATTGCCGAGTTTCATGTTGCCCATCTGATGATTTCACGTTTCCTTCTGTAATCAAGGCTTGTTCCATTTTGGGTGCTTTTGGAATTGTAAAGACGGTACATTGTGCTGTTTTGAAAAGACGGTACATTGTGCTGTTTTCAAAGCACCCACTTTATGGGAAAAGTGGGTGCTTTGAAATTGCACACGCGTTGATTGATAGAATTCCTCAACCCGACTTGGTCTCTTGGAATGCGTTGATTGCTTGTTATTCTTCGCAGGGATTTGAGCAAGAGGCTTTCAATATTTTTAAGCATATAGTTGCTGTGGGTTTGAAGCCTAATTTGAGCACTTTAGCCAGCGTAATTCCTCTATGCAGTATGCACTCGTTTGGGGATACTGGGAAGTGTATTCATGGCCTTGCCCTTAAGGCTGGATATTTCGGGAACGATTTCTTGGTGCCTGCTCTAATTTCAATGTATGCTGGCGATGCCGTTGATGTGCATTTATATGCTGCTAGAAGATTGTTGATTATGGAGTGGAGAAGAATGTTGCTGTTTGGGATGCCATGATACTGCTTATGCACAAAAGCAAATGCTTTTGAAGCTTTTGAGATATTTCGAGGAATGGTCCGTACTTGTGTACTTCCTGATTTTGTTACTTTTGTGTCCATCGTTCCTTCTTGTACTTCAGATTACAGTATTTGGTATGGCAACTCCATTCATGCTTACATTATAAAACATGGTTCTGAAAATCAAATTTCTGTCATATCGGCTCTTGTCTCCATGTATCCCAAGATGGAAGACATGAAAACAGCCAAGTTTCTTTTTGATGGGATGTCTATGAAGAACCTCTTACTGTGGAATGTCATGGTTTCTGGATATGAACATTGTGGACAATTGGATGAAAGTTTAGCTGCATTTAGCGAAATCCAAATTTCTGGTTTTTGTCCAGATGCAGCATCTTTAATTAGTGTTATTTCTGTTTGCTCACAATTGAAGGCTGTGTGTCTTTGTAAGTCTGCCCATGCATATGGCATCAGAAGGGCTTAGATTCAAACCTCAATGTGTCAAATGCGCTCCTGGAGTTTTACTCTGATTCCAATAATCTCAGCACTTGCTTTAAGCTATTTCACAAAATGTAAACTAGAGATGTTGTCTCGTGGAACTCATTCATACGCAGTGAAGATGTGGAAAAAGCTCTTAATCTCCTTGATGAGATGCACAAAGAGGGAACAGCACTAGATTTGGTTACACTGATAAGCATTCTCCCTGTATCTGAGGATGATCGCAATCTGGATCAAGGGATGATTCTTCATGGTTATGCAATCATAAAAGGTTTCACTTCTGATGTTCCTTTAGTTAACACACTGATAAGCATGTACTGTAAATGTGGAGATACTGAGGCTGGGAGATTACATTTTGAAAGTTTGCCGAGAAGGTGTGTAGTGTCCTGGAATGCCCTGATGTCTGGTTACAGACGTCAAAATCTAAACGGTGAGGTTTTGGTCTTATATCATCAAATGGTTAAGGAAGGTCAAAGGCCAAGCTCTTTTACCCTGATAAATTTGTTGCCGCAATGCTATGACAGGAGGCCAGGTAAGTCAATCCACGCTTCTGCAACTAGGTTGGGGATTTTGCAACAAACTCGTCTTCTATCTTCCATGGTTTCTATGTACTCGAGATTTGAGTATATAAGTTCATGTCTTTTACTCTTTGAATTGGGAACAAAGAGGGATATGTCTTTGTGGAATGCCATCGTGTCTGCGCTTGTACAAGCAAAAAATGCCAGAAAAGCAATATCCTTCTTTGCAGATCTGATTCGAGTAGGCTTAGAACCTTGTACTGTAACAATTCTAAATTTGATTTCAGCCTGTTCTGAACTAAAAAGCCTGAATCTTGCTCACTCTTGGCTTATTCTGTACACAAGGGGTTTAACAAGGAGGTCGTCATAGGCAATGCTCTTATTGATTTGTTTGCAAGATGTGGAAACATCTGTAGCGCCAGAAAGTTATTAGAATGTTTTTTCATGGAAGTGATGATTCATGGATATTGTCTTCATGGGGATGGTGGAACTGCCCTGGAACTTTTCTCTCAGATGCAATTTTCAGGAGTGACACCTGATGATATCACCTTTTCTATTGTTTTATCAGCATGATGCCATACTGGTTTGCTTGAGCAAGGTTGGATGGTCTTCAACTCCATGGTAAAACATGGGATACCGGTGAAAATGTCTCACTATGCTTGCATAGTGGACTTGCTAAGTAGAACTGGCCACTTAAATGAGGCTTATGATATTGTGAAGAAGCTACCATGTAAATTATCAGCTGGCGTACTTGAGTCTCTGTTAGGTGCTTGCAAAACCCACGGTGATGTTGGACTTGGGGAGAAGTCTTATTTATTAAGGTATTTAAATATAACCTGTTGAATTTAGATTGGATCGCATGTGGTTATACTTAGACTTTGACCCTTATTTTTAATAATTGATGAAACAATTTGATCCTCAAATATTTGTAAAGGGCACAAAATTGTTATACATGAGAAGTGAGAATCTAATTTTAATTAAATTTTGATTTTAGTTTGTCAATTGGCCAAATGATTAACAGTTTATATATGCTCATGTCTTGGCTGCAACTATTTCTTTCCACTACAAGTGCTGAGCACCAGCTGGAAGCTCTAATTCATGAGGTGCCCCAAAGCAGCAACAACATCAAGGCGAAGAAGAGCAAGAAAGGAAAGTGCAGAGGTGTATACGTGATCCCAGAAAGGCCTCTCGGGTCTGGCTTGGCACCTTAAGACACGTCGGAGCAGGCGGCGAGAGCTTATGACAAAGCCGCGATTGAGTTCAGGGGAGAAAAGGCCAAAACAAAATTTCCGACAAGAGACTATAAACCAAATGAAGACGAGAGACATTGAAAAAAAAAGAACACCATGGAAGCAGAAAGCAGCAATAAACAAGTTGAAGAGTTGGGAAATGAAGATAACAACCATTTCTTGGAGATTTTTGGGGAAGATGAGCTTAAAGAAATAATGAAGATGGATTAGTGATTTAGCACATAAATTTTAGAGAACCGATAAGATTTCATCCTTTATTATTATTATTATTATTAATTCTTTGTACTATTCCTTTTAGTCGATAAACTGAAATACACTTTTGCTGTAAACTCGGTCCCGGGCTAATGTGTTTTATGAAGCATAAATCAGAGAGAAACAGTGTAAGATGACATTGTTAATCTCAATTTAAAAAAGGTGTCATCAAGGGGAAGACAATTCTACTTTATCCCCTCCAGCCAAAAATAGAAAAATAAGTTCTATAAGGTTACCTTTTACCAAATCGAGCATAAACGCTGACTTCCCAAGTGCCCCCAGGAAAATGGTGGCGTAAGCTGATTCGCAGACCAAAGTGAAAACCAGTGTGGACGTACACAGTTTTCCATTAACTGGCATTAGCCAATTGCAGTTTCCGTTTCATGATCTGGAGTGGTAAGGATTTAAATTCTGTCGAGTAAACAAAAGAAATTCTGGATCACCCAAAACAGAATGTTCAATGGCTGCCATTCCATTTTAAATAGGTCGCCACAGGCAGCAACAAAAAATTATCAGCTGAATCATTAATTATATTCATACATCAATCTCATGAGACTACACATTTCGGCTTGTGCAGCCAACAATGTGATGATAAAGGTAATCACAGACCACACCCGTCTAGTGCACAAAACTTCTAAAATGATATATCTAAACGCCGGGCCACTACCACACTAGAACTCTTCTCCGAAGAAGCCTGAAAAACAAGACTCATAAAAGGTCACAGTCCACAAGCCTGTAAACTTGGATTAGAAAGCCAATATATCAACCCATGTATAAACTTAGGTTTCCAAATCTCAGCCATTCCTATCAATAGATTCTGCCAAATATGTTTTCATTCTGCAAAGACTCTTCAGTGTTCATGCTTTCCATGTTCAACCACCGCGGATGTTGCACCTGTTGTTTGTTTAGCTACATAAATCTGTTTCATCTTTGAAGAAGGGAAGTTCTTTTCTCCACCCAAAGATTGATTCCTCCCATTATATCCCATTCTACGATAAGACCATTCCCCCCCAGAAATATTCTTCTGAGGAACTGAACCTCCCCTCTGATAATTGTAACCAGACGAGTTGTACAGCTGGCCAGATGCAGTTTTCTGGTGGGAAGGTTGTGTCTTAAAAGCAGAACTAGTATTCTGGCTAAAGCTGTTACTGGTACAAGTTTGGGTGCCATCCGTCGTGCTAGCATCTTGAATGGTAATGGCAGATGGGCTTTTGGGAATGCTGCTCTGTGCCAAAGTTCTGGTACTACTAGACCTCGAGGAGTCCACCAGCCCAAGTTCATCAGGTAATTGGTTCAAAGTTGCATCAGTTGCTCCTGGGATATTTCGGCCATTGTCAGAGGATCTTGAAATTTGAGATTCAGAAAATCTGTTGGCTGCTAATGACTGATCGACAGAGAGCCCATGATTAAGCTGAGTAGGGAGAACACCTTCTGACTGTTGCTGCAATGGCATTGAAGCAGAGACTGATTGAAGAGGAGAAGCCGAGACATGGGACCACCGAGCTTGCACTGACATGTCAGGGGCAGACTAGGAACAACAATAGCAATGAAAAACATTATGGCATGAAGTAAACAAAATCAAATATAAGCCCCCACACTGGTGAACTGAAAACAAATAAAAATTTTAGCCCCCACAATGGTATTTAACGTTACTGTCCTAAGAGATAGAAAAGAAATTGTTTTCCAGAATAAATTTTCTATCCAAATGGTTGTAATTTTACGCAGCACAGTTCATGACTTCACCTGGAAAGGCGGCGCATCAAACATTGCCAAAGGAGAAGTCATTGGAAGAAGTGGCGACCGAGGCGCAAGATGCTGGATAGGTGCAGGAACACTGGTTGGATTTCTCTGTGCAGAAACTATGTCCAAACTATTCATTTCCCCTTCACCAGCAACCATGGCTGAAGACACAGGATTATGCTTCCAATCAGGTTGCTTTCCAGGCGGAATATAGGTTGTGCCCATGAAACTCAAGCCAACTTGTCCAAATTGTCCAACTGGTGCAAAATGATTGTAGACAACCATGTGTGGTGGTCCTTGAACTCCCGGAATGCTCCCAGGTGGGCTAATAAAAGGGCCAGTAAAACCTGCTGGATGACCATAGAATGAATCTACACCAGAATGGTGTTGCCACGTTCCATGTGGACCTGAAACAGGCGTATTACTTTTCTGATGGGACTGTGATTGGGTTGATGCATGTTCGTCGTGTGGCCCAAATGCAAAGATGGGTCCCCCCAACATGGGATTCATTTCATAGAAGGGAAAATGGGAAGGCGGGCCTCCCGGGATATGTGAAAGCATCTGGCTCGAAGAATGTTGAGGACTTGGTAAAGGTGGCCACAGAGACATTGGATGCGTCTCAACAGAAAGATCAGCTGGAAGAGCTACACTAAGTGACTCTTCAGCTCTTGATCTACTTGCCAGGTGCTGATCGCCAGATACATCTGTGTATAAGCGAGAACAAATTTAGAACAGTCAATTCATGAAGAAACATTTCAGTAGAAACAGGAATGCAACATAGAATTTTCTGTTAGAAATTATACCATCAATATCTGCACCTCCAAAGCTTTTAGAATCGGAAGAAACAGGACCTGTACCCAGCCCATTCGCAACTATGTCATCACTACTTATTGCAGCAACTGCAATAGCTGAAGCAGCTGCTTCAGCTTCAGCCTCACAATCTTCCAAATGCATGGAAGATTCATTGGAGTGCTTATCCTTTCCGAAAAACATAGAGCGTTGATTGTCAGCTGCAGACAGATTGTGGGCCACTTGGATGTCTGGATGACACACACCTAGATTGCCAATTCCATGGGGAATAGCACGACTGCTAGAAGGAAGAATAGTTGGTGATGTAACAGCACCTGGATATACAAAAATAATCAATTTCAAAATTCTTTTAGAAGAATTTCAACTGCAATTGTACATGCAGAAAAAGTTCTTTAGGGAGTATGCTAACCGAATTGAATTTTATCCCCAGCAAGCAATGAATTGATTGTGCTTGAAGCAGAAGGAAATGATTTGTCCTTAGCCAGAATGGACGATGATGTCAAGCTTGGTTCACCAACCGAGAGAGTAGAATCTCCAATTGAAGACCGTGAATCAAGTTTTCCAGGCTTCATAGCCTCATTGAGTTGGGTCTGCATGAGGCTCATGACCTAAATGATAAAATGATCAGCTTCTAACGTTAGTAGATTTGCCACATGATTTTGAACTATTAAAATATGGTCCAAATCTATTGATGAAGAATTTCCATTCCATTATTTATATTCAATTGTCCTTTCTTTTGATCATAAAACATAATAATGCAACGTAGTGAATTAGAAGACTCAAATGTACAAAAATCAACAAAAAGTAAAAATCAAAATAAAAGGCTTCCATATGTTTCCCATTTCCCCTCCAAATCTTTCCCTTGTCATTCCCCTTCCTCTCTCCGTATCCAAAACAAAGTCAACTTGAACATAAACATTACACCAATTAACATATATCTAATTAGGTGCCTGCACATGCACAACGTGGCACCAAAATAAAGAAATAATGAATAACATCAAAAGTTCAATTAAGTTGCAACTAATTAAAAACATATTCATACAATATAACAAACTGAAATATCCAATGCTTCAAATTTGAACAAGAATCAGTAACAGTTTCAAGTACCTGTTGATTAATCTGTGAATTAGCCCAAGAGTCCAAAGATGTTTGGACATTATCCAGAACCTTATTCTTATTCTCAAACATCAAACCTGATGAGAGGTTCTTTCCACCACCCGATAAGACAGGTAAAGAGCTTGTCTCAGTAGACCTGCAGAGAATAGTACGTGAGCTTCTGAAATTACAATAGTTCTTAGGTTTGCATAATCTTTTTAAGGCCCACATACTTGATTGTCTGGGATCTTTTATCAGCCTGGACATCATTTTTAACAGTAGGAGTCCCAATTGGAGGCAATGGTTGGGAAACAATGGGGGTATTAAATCCCACAGATACTTCAATGTTTCCTAAGCCATGTCTTTCGGTGGAAACAAAATGCGAATTACTTGAAGATCCTCCACCAACAGATGCAGATATTTTACTTGAGTTTATATTGCCAGCTGTAGTTTGAGAAGCAGATCGTGGTTTCCGCATGGTCTGCCATACAAACAAGAAGATGTAATTAAGTAAACAACATATTTGCCAAAAAGCACAAACTAAAGTGAAAAGTAAAATGAAACCTTTGTGACACGTGATTTTGCTTTAATTTCTTTTTCTCTCTGCTCGCGGCGATCATTCAGCATTTGCCTCTTTGACCTAACCTCAATAAAATCATCATCGTCACTAGGAGCCTTGATGCCAGGTTGCTCAAATATACGGACAATATTTCCACTTTGTAGTGAAGTATCTACATCCTCCCCAGAATGTGAGACGTTCTTTCTCAAAGATTGTTTTACAGATCCATTTTCAACCCTGCCTCCAGAATCTGTCTCCCACGCAACAAGCCGTGAACTCAACGCATCTGATTCAAATTTCTGTTTTGGTTGTCTATTTGACCCAATAACAACCCTCTTGGACCCATTTCTTGCTCCAGTAACCTTACCATCAGTATTAGATTTATCATCTCCGTAAAGGCTAGATGAAATTGATCCAACAGATTGCTTCTTATCAGCATTTTCCCGAACTCGAAACTCAGTTCTCTGGCGCCGTGGTCTCCTTTGAAATGCACCAGGATCTTGTTGAGAAGCCTCAGCAGGCTGTAATGATGATTTGAAGCCTGTATTTTTCACTATATATCTTTTGCGTCTCCCACCTGTTATTATGCCTTGACCTTTTACAAGGTTGGAATCCTTATCCTTAGAAGCTATCTGCAACGATGACTTAACAGTTTGAGGATGGTCACCTAACTCTTTAGTAGGTAACATTTTGGAATTTTTCATAAATGATTCTTCCATTTGAAAACCTGATTCACCCATCAAATTTCCATCACCAGTGCAAGAAAGTTCACCCTGGCCTTGTTCCACTTTTAAGATGGCATTTGTTGATGGCAACAACTTCCCATCCTTTGACACCTTACCATGAGAGAGAAGATCTAAGTGCTGTGAAAGAGGGCCAGGTTGGCTATCAGTTGAGACAGGCAACAAATCACCCTTGGTTAGATTATGGGAAGTTTCTTGAGCAGATTGAATAGGCAGAGGACCTCCAGCATTCTGATTCAGTGGAAAATTAGCTGGAACAGTGGGTTCAACAAAGGACATAGATTGTGGTGCCGGTGGCAACACTCCCTGCGAAATAGGTGAAGTATATTGCAGCTGACCAAACTGAAAGAAAGGCTGTGATGGATGCATCTGGGTTCCAGATGGGCCAACAGGCGGATGCAGATGAAGAGGCATCTGTATAGAACCTATCTGTATAGCTGGAACAGGTGAAGGTATCAAAGATGGACCAGAAAATAGCCCAAACTGGAGCTTGACAGGTACCTCTGATTGACCATGAACAGAGGGAGCACTGGACATAAAAATCTGTCCTGTTGATAATGGCACTTGGGCCTGAGAAGACAAGCCAGTGCTAGGAGCGTCCATATGGTTCATAAGTTCAGATGCTGCCAAAGTTTGAGGAACATGCTTAGGTTGGATCACCAAGTCCTGCATTTTTTTCTTCTCAGTTTCCTGGAAGATTCCAGAAGTATCATCAAGACCCAGTCCCACAGAATCAGTCATATTTTGAAGGGCTTGTTCTTCACTGCAAATCCCATCAAAAGATCCCAGTTCTTTCACATTTCCAACAGCAACTTGGGGTGGGACAAATTTTGCATCTTCATCCCTCAAATTTCTTTCAAATTCATCATTCGGCATCCCAACCTCAACACCCTCATTGAAGCCTAGCACCAAATTGTCCACCATGTCAGGTGAACCTTTCTCCTCTAGTTGAAGGTCTTCAAAATCTTGGGCTAGGTTTGTATTCTCATCTTCTCCATCATGTGCTTCATCTCCTTCCCCATAGTCATCTTCATCCTCATCGTATTCTTCTTGCTCCTGCAAGGGGTCGTCAGTCTCAATAGGCCATTCTTCATCATCATAACTTGAGTCACTCATCATTTTCTCTTTTTCACCGTCAATAGGCAAGGCTGCAGATTCATTAACTTGTAAACCCAAGGTCTCATCTTTGCGATCAGCAGCTGATCCAGGGAACTCACCAGAGTCGTCCAAATCGTCATGAGATAGATGAACAGGAGAATCAGGGGGACTAGAAACAGAGAGTGAAGATTGTGAATCACATCTTTTTGTGCCCATATCCATTTCCTGTGCCGCCTTCTCAGTACTGTCTTCGTTCAGATCAGTTATTTGAGCTGTTGAAATGATCTCCTGATGGCTATGATCAAACATTTTCTGCATGGTAGATTTACTTCTTGTGCCATCATTGTACGGCAACTCATTCAGTGTAAAAGTTGAGGGGCCAGGATGTTGGTCACGCCTGTAAGAACTTCTTTGCATGGAGTTCATGGAAGGAGGTGGAAGAACGCGAGGTTGCCTCGTGGAGTGTCGTGACCTTCCAAAGGAATAAAGCCCATCTGTCTCAGAGTTGTGATATACATGTTCATGATAGGGAGTATAAAGAGTGCCGCGAGAATGACTCTGTCCCCATCCACCGTCACCAAATCTCTCTGTAAGGGTTTCGTGAAATTCAGATTCAAACTCCAGATTTCTACTAAAATGATCTCCATCTCCAGAGAGATCCCACCTCTGACCTTTAATTTGTCTGAAATCATCCATGCGAGGTTCAGGAATCCCTCCTTTATAGTAAGTCTTGGATGACATAAATCCAGGTCCTCCATGAGCTTCTTTTCTGGAAAACACTCTGCCTCCAACAGCAGAGTCATGCTGAGGGCTATGATGGCCATTCTCCCGGTCGTGTGAAAGGAATGATGAGCTGTTTCCATTCTCAAATGCATCTCGCTTCCATGAACTATGATGCTTCCCTCTGTCCAAAAAGGAAGAGGAGGCATCTCTGGAAAAGAGAGGCCTAGAACCCATCTCAAAAGGCCGATTTGATCCTGAAGAATCAGCGGATGCTGAAATTGTAATTCTCTCCACCATCCGTTCACCATCTTCCCAGTCACCGTCATCTGCTAACTTGGGACCATCTTTTTCTGTAGCTGTCACTGATATCTTCTCATCTGTCAAGATATAAGAATTATTATTTTTTGTTGTTTCAGCGTGCCTTTTTGCAATTCTTTCCTCTAATTCTAAAAGCTTCTGTTTGGCAGCCTGTTTCCTCCTCTCTTCCTCCATAATAATTCTGCGTTTCTCTTCCTCTCTAGCTATCCTTTGCTCTTCAGCCTTTCGCATAAGTTCCAATTTTTCTTGTTCGGCTCTACATGCAGCTTCTCTGGCTTCATCTTCTAACCTCCTCTGTTGTTCTTCTTGTTCCCTAGCCAGCCGAATCCTTTCATCTTCTTCTCTCCGAGCTAGTTCCATAGCCCTTTCCTGCTCGGCAATTATGCGTTGCCTCTCCATTTCCTGCACTTTCTGCACCCTCTCAAGTTCAGCCTCAAAAGACTCCCTGACTGGATCATGGAAATCAGTCTGTTTAACCACATCTTTCTTCTTTTTAACCAGAGAAACAAAAGCCCCATCAAAAGGATCATGTCCATCAAACCCAATAGCTCCAAAGTCCCTGATGAAAGGATCATTAAACAAAGCCTTTTCATTTTTTGAGGATGGGCGTTTCTCCCTACCAAAGCTCAGTATGGGATCATTAACTGTAAGCCCTTTACCGCCCAAAGAAAACAATGATTTGGAAGTTGAACTACTTTGGAAGTGATCACTTCTATGATTGTTGAACTGTTCATTCCCGTAACTCTCTCGACTGCTCCGATCAGATGCTCTCCCACCAAAAGGATCCATTGAGTTACTGTGAGGATGTCTCCCTACATGTCCATAACCAACATCCCTCCTTTCATTATCATGTTGAACATTGTCTCGGAAAGGGGATGGGACATATTTATTTTCATAGTTTAATTTTCTGTTCTGATTATATGGCCTTGTACCAATGCCACTTCTTTCATTGCCACCCTCTTGGATACCAAATCCATCCATCACAAGATGTGAAGCAACTCTCCATGAGTTGCCTTCTCGTCCCTCTCTACTAGTTGCTCTTGTATCTCGGCCAAAAGTGTCCAATTTAGCGGCTTCACTGGAAGTAATCTTTCCAGTTTCATTGTCACGCTGCCCACGTCTATCAAAGTGATTATATGTTGGCTTCTGGGGTAAAACACTTGGCCTTGGGAAATCAGAATCCCTATCCCAGTAAGCTTCATTCTTAGTAAACACATGATCCCTCCCCCGGTCAATCAAACCATGGCCTGTATCTCGCTCATCATCTGCCCAATCCGACCTCAGGTTGAGCTTAACTAATGGAAAAGGTCCGGGAAAGAATTCCTCCTGCCTCCGGTCTTTCTCAAACATGCCAGCACCACCTAAACCACGTTTTTTGCCTTCCTTCTCATTCTCGCCATTGCTAACATGATTCCTGGATTGCAACCCCATATCCACAAGTGCACTCAAACCCAAGCGACCCCCCTGCTCATCACCAAGATTCTCATTCATAACCTGCTTTTGTTTCTGAAACAAACCATCTTTCTGCTTCTTTTCTGACACAGAAACCACGGGCAAAGCTGCCTGCAACGATGGAAAATCCTCACCCCTCAAGACTGTAGCTTTCCCCGGAACTTGATTGCTCGGGGACAGACCAGAAGCTGCAGGACCAACTGAACGCACAGAAGGTGGCACATACAAGGAGCTACTATTCCCTTTACTCGCCCCATTAACAACACCATTACCTCCTTGGTCAAAACCATGATTAACACTGGAAATAGAAATATCTCCAGTGTGATCACTGCCAACACCTATAAATCCATCTTTCTCACCAACCACAGCCGGCTTAGTCCATCCCATACCGGACGAACTAGGCCGTACCCCACCAACTCCGGAAGCGCCTCCGGTGGGGCCTCCTCCTGCTCCCGAGGAATCAAATCGCTCATGCTCCTTCCTCAATGATGGCAGATTCAACGGGTGTGGAACAGAAAGCTTCGTCCCAGCTACTTTTTGGGAACTCCGCGGCCGTGAAAGTACCACCATCCCTCCTCCTCCTCCGCCTCCGCCGGGGCGATTCCGGCCCGCCCCATATTGGTGGTTGTTATGGTGGTGATACTGTTGTTGTGGTTGGCCATACGATTTGTTTAAATTTACAGAGACAAACTTAGTCCCGACTCCGGGATTGGCCATCTCAGGGCGGTCCGACTCCGATTATCAATCCCTCCGGCAGATTCAGATCCCCGCCAAAACATCAATTAGCCAAAAAACCTAATCCCTAAAATATTACCCCTACCAAACTTTATGGTTCACGATCTCGCTGCAATTGGTGATCCCCACTTAACCAAACCCTAGGAAGTAGCGTCTCTCTTTTAAACTGAAATAATCAAAGACACCGCGAAATAGAAGCTCAGTTCTTTGTTGAATAATACAAAAAAGTGCAAAGAATATTGTGTGAAATTAGGGTTGATCGTGGAATCGAAGTAGGAGAGGTAGGGGCGTATGATTAAAAGGAGCGCAGGATAGAGACGACGGAAATAACGTACGCCGCGTACAAAGGTGAACTGAGAAGAAAGCCCTACTAGCTAGCTCGAAGTGGAGGTAGAGAGAGAAACAAATAAACTTACGATCAATTCTATTAATAATTTTGTAACGTAATTGCTCATTAATATTCATTGAGGTACAAATGTACAATAAATGAATATTCATAATTTCATATCCAAGTAATTAAAAAACTTAAAAAATACTGTATGTAAAATTTTACATTTTTATAGAATCATTAAATTTTTATATAATCATCCACAACCTTAATTATTATTTATTTTAAAATTAATGACCAAAATTTAAAAAAGTCCAAATCTAACTTATTTAGTAAAAATTTTATTTGAATAATTTACTGAACAATAAAATTAAAAATCTTATCATCAATTTGCAAAATTTGACAACGGTGAGATATAAATTAAATTTAATGCTCTAAATTTTAGAAAGTTACGGTGGCTTGTCCTTAGAAGATAAGTTATTCTAAAAATCTCCGGTTTAAACTTGTGAGCTCTCTCGTTATTTTTTGCACGTTCTCTTGGATCTATCATGGAAACCCTCGATCAAGAAGGGCATCTCACCAAAAAGGTGCATACCCGCAAACGTAAGGAAGAGCCACCACCACACCCTAAACCGTCTTATAGTGCTGCAGTGTTAGGGGAAGCGATGGTTGACATAGCACCCAAGGAACTTGCATGGCCTGACGAAGAAGGAGACATCATTCACACACACTCAAGACAAAATTGGATAAACAATGGAAAAAAGCAGTAATCGTGAAACTGCTTGATAGACGGGTTGGGTATCGGATTCTAAGCTCCTGACTGGAGAGTCTGTGGAATCTGCGAGGCCCCATGAAGATCATTGATATGGAAAATGAATACTTCCTCGTCAAGTTAATTGAAGAAGACAACTACTTTAATGCCCTGACTAATGGTCCGTGAGTGATCTTCGGACAAGCTCTCTCTGTTCAACGGTGGCTACCAAACTTTCGACCATCACAAGGACAAATCACCAGAGCTGTGGTTTGGATTCAGTTCCCAGATATATCCATTGCACGCTATCACCCAATGATCCTCACCGCGCTGGGGAACCTAGTGGGGAACACAATGAAGATTGATGAAGCAACCATGCAGGATCAGCGAGGGAAGTTTGCGCGAGTTGCAGTCGACATCGACTTGAGTATTCCCTTGTATACAAGCATGGAGCTCGATGGTGAGACGTTATTGGTGGCTTACGAAAGGCTACCACAAATCTGTTATACTTGTGGAACGGTACGTCACGACTCTAGCGTCTGTCCAAAGAGGCCACCGGTGCAAAGTGAACGTCAGACTTCGATATCTAGTGAAGGAGAAGAAGTGTCAGGGCGGACGAGTATGATTGGTAAAACCTTTGGGAAGCCTTCGGACGTGACCACTAATAGCTATGGACCCTGGACGCAGGTGCAATGAAAAGCTCCAAGAAATTCAATGAAAAGACAAGAACATAAAGGAGCTGGCAGTCCAAGGGAGGCTAATCAAATGGGAGGCTCAAGGTTTTCTTTTCTGACAAACAAGGAGCTTATGGGGGAAGAGCCCACAGGACCGACAGAGACACCATAAAATAGTACTTTTCTTGGTTTCGGACAACGATTTATTATAACAGATTTTGTTGGAAAAGGAAAGCAAAAGAATCAGGGGTTGGCTTCTATGTCTACTGGCCCCTCAAGGAATTCGAGGAATGGATCCAAAGGAAAGTTGGTAGCCTACATCAGTAGAACCAGGGGGAACATTCGCAGGCCAACGGTCATCAGGAAAAGGGCTCGGATACTTTCCCTTAAGTTCAACTCCAACCCACGTCCATGGATAAACATCTAGCGGTTGAAATCAATTTTCATACTGTAATGGTTCGTGATAGTCAGGTTATTGCGGAAAGGGAGCAGGATGATGAGGAGAGACTCCACCTGATGGAAGGAGTAGAGGAACCAGAGGAGGCAGGTAGGGGAAGGGGGTATAACCGCAATTTCTCCCACCAAACCTCCATATTTAGCAAGAGGATCAGGTTTGCTGGAAGACATGTATGAACAGAGACAGGATGAGGAGCTAGTAACGTAGACCCAGGGAGATGGAAACAAGGAAGACCATGCAAGAGGTACAGCTTAAACTCCTTTGTAAAGTAGCTTGTTCAAGTATTTATTTCATTATGTCGATTTTATTATGGAATTGTCAAGGGGCAGGGGCCTAGATTCCATGTCATACTGTGTAATTACATTCGTAAATACAAACTGGGAATTTTAGTTTTGATGGAAACTCGAATTAATAGACCACGGGCTAACGAAGTAGTCCTTTCTATAGGGTTTGATTATTAATTTAGAGTAGAAGCAGTAGGCTTTTCTGGAGGGATTTGGATGTTATGGAAGGATGATTTTGATATTTCAGTAACTCATCGCCAATTTATTCATACCACCATAAAGTATGGTTCTAGATCTTTCGATTTTACTGTAGTTTATGCTAGTCCGTAAGTGTCTTCTCAAACCATGCTCTGGCCATTTTTAAAATGGGTAGGATGTTCTATTCACCGACCCTGGCTTGTTGGAGCGGATTTTAATGCTAAAATGGAGATTTTAGATAAAAGGGGTGGAGTCACTTCAGCGCGGGTGATGAATAAACGATTTAATGAATAGGTGCATGGGTGTAGGCTACATGATTTGGGTCTTGTTGGATTGAAATTTACTTAGCAAAGAGGAACAGTTCAAACTAGATTGGATAGAGTGTTTGGTTCAACGACTTGGTTACAGGATTTTCCTCAAATGGTGAACCACCATTTACCCTTTCTTGGTTCAGACCATAGCCCTCTGCTGATTCAATTAAAATGCCCGAATCTAAGAATCATAGGGGTACCGGTGTTTCACTTCCAAAATGCTTGGATAACACATGCAGGTTTTGACGATGTGGTCGTAGAGCATTGGCTACCAGCAGAGGAGACAAAGAGGAAATATTTAGCCAATTTCTCCAACCAACTTATATGATGGAATAAGTTAGTTTTTGGCAATATATTCCATCGGAAAAAAAAGCCTGCTAGCCCAGTTGGAAGCAATTCAGCGAGCAATGGATGTCGGCAATATGGATTCACTTTTAGTCTTGGAGGAAAAGCTAAGAGAAGAATTGTTGTAGGTACTGTGTGAGGAGGAAACTTTTTGGCATCAGAGAGCCAGGTATGAATGGATATCAAAGGGTGATCGGAATACCAAATATTATCACACTATCACTCTATCCAAACGAAAGAAAACGAAGATAGAGAGGCTCTTTGATTCCAATGGGTCACGAATTTCTGTTCCGGAACAACTACGACTATTAGTTAAGGCATTTTTTGTCCAACTTTATACTAACGAAGATGGGAATAATTTTTGGTTTCTAATCTCAGGAGCTTTTCCGTCGTTATCGGCAGAAAGGGTTTATGACCTAACCCTTCCAGTCCATGAAACCGAGATCAAGAATGCAGTTTTTGAGATGAATCCCAATAAAGCCCCCAGAGTAGATGGTTTTAGTGCGTTATTTTTTCAAAATTAATGTGGGAAGGTGGGGCCAGAAGTGGTGGTGTTTATACAGAAAGTTTTCCGTCTAGAACGATGGGAAAAGGATTTGAATCAAACCATTCTGGTTTTAATCCCCAAAATTCCCTCTCTGAAAAATATTTCTCAGTTTTGACCAATTAGCCTTCGTACTGTGCTTTACAAGATTATATCTAAAGTTATTGTGAATCGGTTGAAAGCCTACCTGGATCATTTAGTAGAGGCAAACCAATGCAGTTTTATACCTGGCAGGCAAATAACAGATAATATTATCATCGCTCAGGAGGTTATTCACTCGATGCAAAAAGAATAAGGGGAAGACAGGGTATCTAGCTATTAAAGTGGATTTGGAAAAATCATACAACCGGCTTCGTTGGGATTTTATTCAAAACACTTTAACAGACATTGGGTACATCCCGATACCCATGTTAAGGCTAGAATAATAATTTATGAGAAAGTATTGTGAAATTAGGAAAACGAACGCCATGCATAAGTTAATTGTGACATACACATTTATGTTGCACATTCATATGACTGTACATGCATTCATTGGCATTTCCGGGTAAATTTGATTTATAAATAGAAATTGTGGATTAAATTGGAGTGTATTAATTGTGATTTGACAATTTTGGTATATTTCGAATATTTTGAAATTTTTGGTGAATTTTGAAAAATTATTGATTTTTGGGCCAATTATAGTGTGACATGTGGCAAAGTATAATTGTGACAAATGGCTTGTATATGTGGTGTCAAGTGGTAGACGTGGTTGAGTGACAGATGTGAGACATGCACAATAACCACATGGGTGAAGCAAAACCAATTCTGCAGTTTGTCTTATTTTTCATTCGGTTTTGTCCAACACCGAAATCACCTAGTTGCATCTGTTGAGAAATTGGCTTTTGAATCTTACTTCACAGTAAGAATTTCAATACTTAGAGAGAGTTTATTATGTTATCCTTGGTTTTCTTCATCCACCGAGAACTTCATTGCCGAAATTTGAACTGAACCAAGTAAGTGATTTTGATGATGATTTAGTGGTATTTTGGTACTGCATGCATTGGATTGAAACACTGGTGTTATTGGGGTAAAATGAAAATGATGCAGAAATGTATTAGAATTGATAAATCTGGATACTCTGTTTTGTTTTGGAGAAAACTTGTATTTTGACATGTGTGAATCTGTAGATTTGTTTAAATGTGCTGGGAATTTTGTTGAACCATGATTTTGATGATGGCTAGTGCTAAAGATGAGTTTATATATGTGAAGGTATAGCAGTAGAGTTCGGGGAATACATGTCCTAAATGACTCAGATGAAGATTTGAAATTGTGAATGTGGGAAAAATGATGAAAAATTTAAAGTTGCATATGTGATAATCGGATTTTGATGTTAAGTGTGGAGTTTGGATTTTTGTACAGTATGTGTGTACTGATGAGTTAAAAAAGAAGTAGGGAAATTGTTTGCAAGTTATTGGAGTTAATTTATGAAAGATTGAATTTTTGGAAAAATTTACAGTAAAGAGAGAGAGGAAGAACATGGAGTTTTCAGATATTGGTGTTTGATTGATAAAAATTGATTCTGATTTAGTTAAAGATTGAATTGGAGTTTGAAATGTTGAAGAGATAAGTTGGAAGGAAGTGAAAAGGCTATAAATGAAAGATTTATGGGATGAAATGGAGAAAAGATCGTGCTTTTGCACAACGGTGACATTTGGAGACAAATGTCAAATGGCACGATCGTGCTTTGCGAAAATCATGCACGATCGCGTCTTTCAATGGTTTTCTTCTGAAGGGATTTTACCGAACATCCTTCTATCGTTTCGCTATAACTTCTTCACCCAATGTCCAAATGACTTGATTCTTAGACCAATAGATTCATAAGACATTGATCTACATCTTCACAAAAAATTATAGCTTTCTGAAATGGATTGATTGATGAATTTTAAGGTGAAATGTGACTGTGCTGAAAGATGATAACTAGGACAATTTTTACTAAACATACTTTGGTAATTGGACTATACCTTGATCTGTGAACCTCAGAATAAGATGATTATTAATTGTGATTCAATTAGAGACATAAGGCTACAAGTTGTATGAAGAGATTGAATTCTAATTTGGCCTCTAAGAATTTTAGAATCTGATTAGAAGTTGAGATAAGAATTCTGTTGAAGCTTTAGAACAGTATAAGTAAATTGAGTATAACTTTTAGTATTCTTAACCAAATTGGATGAACTCGTTATCATTGGAAACTAAAGACATTGGAGTATAGCTTTCTAGAAAGAAGCGTTGCCTAATTTTGTCATTAACCCTATCAGATTAATTATGCAAAGTTGACCATATGAATGTAAGAAAAAATCTGAAGTGGTTAATTAGGTTATGAAATTAATTGCACATTGTTTTATGTTGGTCCAAATAATAAGTGCAAATGAGATTAATGAGGACTTTGATATCTGAATGATTTGATAAGATACCCGAAATTGTCATTGAACATGCATTGTATATATTTTATATAAGTACATGTGCATAAAGGAATACTTTTACATTTGTGCAAGAATGTGATATATTGTAAATGTGTTTTGTATTATATAAAGGAACTCATTGGACGCCAGTCGGACATTACCGGACCATCCAGGCAATAGTATTTTGGAGCGTACTGTGAGTCAACCTAGATGAATTTCCTATGACTGATTTGATTTGAATTGTTTATACTTCCAATATTATAGAATTGTTTGTGATTTGTTTCTAAAATTCAGGACTTGAAGTCCGAGGAGTTTAATAGTTGGGCATGTATTGGAAGTGTTCTGATTTGATATGAATTTCTGCATGACTTTTGATTCTCAACAAAAGTTGAATGTCGGACTTAGGTCCGATGACTATGAAAACTTTGTCTGAGCATTTGCATAAGGTTGTGATATATGGTATATTCAGTATTTGATGCATTCCAAAAAATGCAAGCTCAGATAAAGGCGTTGTGACTTGAGTAGCCAGTTTGAAGCGCTTCCACGTGGAGCTTTGCTCCGTGATATATGTTTCTGCACATAGAGCTATGTTCCGTGATTCTGTTTTGACTGAGCCCTATGGGCCAGTATTTGTATAAGTATGTGATAGGCACTCAGTCGTAATAATAAGAACGAATATGAGTTTCATGCATATAACATTCATATAAGACTGAAATTCTTTGAATGATTTGCAAAGCTGAAATGAGTGACCATATTATATGCTATGTTATGTGAGTATTTGAATAATAAATGTATGTTCAGAATGAATATCTGTACAATATATGATGTGTGTATGTGATCCATTGAAATCATCAATGATGGTTCACTCATTGAGTTCGCAAAACTCATCAAAAATTGTAATGTAGTTTTTCAGGTACGAGACATGAGACCTAGTTCCTTAGTCAGGACTTAAGGAATCTTTTGGATAGAAAAATAGCTCAGAGGTTTATCAACTGACACTAGAAGTGTTGTAGCATTTATTTTGTAGTTTTGTTAGAACCTATAAGAGGTTTTGTAAATATTTGTAAGAAATGTGAATGAATGCAATCAATGGTTTTAAAATTTAGTGACTTTTGAGTATGTTAGATGATGCCATATGTAAGTTGGATATGTTTTTGCTCCAACGTAACATTATCATATGTTATGTACTTGATTGTCCTCGGATGTTCGGGTGCATACCCTATGGTAGTGAGATGTTGCATTGGGTTATCGGAAAACTTAATTAGTGTCATTATAAAGTGTGTGACGATAGTGCCTATGTAAGTCGCTTGGCAGGGCAACGTTTCTAAGCCTTTCAGTCCTTCGAGGGGTATTCGACAAGGCGATCCACTCTCGTCTTATATTTTTGTGTTATGTATGAAGAGGCTCGGTCACCTTATATCGAAGGAGGTGGGACACGAGATTTGGAAACCGATAAAGCTTAGTCGTACAGGGCCTCCCATATCCCATCTTTTCTTTGTAGATGATCTCGTTCTGTTTGCTGAAGCTACGGAATCGCAGATGCAGGTGATAGCAAGGACTTTGGAGTCTTTTTGTAAAGCATCAGGACAGAAAGTTAGTACTGCTAAAACTCGGATTTTTTTTCTCTAAGAACGTTTCTCAAGAAAACGTGCGTTGTCTCAGTCAAGGCTTACAGATAACATGTACGAATAATCTTGGAAAGTATTTAGGAGTTCCTTTGATTCATGAGTGTACGACTAGAAACACCTATCAATACATCTTAGATAATGCTCAAAAGAAACTTGCAGGATGGTGCGTAAGGATGTTGTCACTAGCGAGGAGAGTTACTTTAACCCAATCAGTAATTTCGTCCCTTCCAATATTCATGATGTAAACGATAAGACTTCCGAGGCAACTTTGTGATGATTTGGAGAAAATCATAATGGATTTTATATGGGTTTTAACGGACGATCATCGAAAAATGCATTTAGTTAACTAGGCGGCAGTGTGTCAGCCAAAAAATGCAGGGGGACTAGGCATTAAATGCATTCGTTCTTCCAATGATGTGTTATTGACAAAGTTAGGCTGGGCTTTGATTACTCAACCCATAGCCTTATGGCTCCCAATCCTAAGGGCAAAATATCGACTAGATGCTTATCATATACCCCCGACGTTAGATAGGAAACGGGCTTCGGTTATTTGGAGGGGGATATCTACAACCTGGCAGTTTGTACGTCAAGGTATAAAATGAAATCTGGGCAATGGGAGGTTGGTGGCGTGTCAAACCAGCAAAAATAAATTCTTATTCTAGAACACTTAAGCGAGTAAAGTGGTGAATAAGGTCGAATCCACAGAGACCAGTGAAGTAATTATTTATTTGTGCGAAATCGAAAATAAAAATAAATAAAAATAAAATAATTGATTTGGTAATGATTAAATTTAAAACACGAAATCACACAAGAAGAAATTAAAATTAAAGATTGAAAATAATATGAATAAAAGCCTAGCCAAGGTACTCTCCCGTTTGATACCGTAAT
>JAOSBP010000206.1:5454379-5465065 GCA_027563825.1 Erythroxylum mucronatum
TACGATCGTATCTAGGTTAATTGTTTAATAAGGTTGCTAGGATACATGTTTCTAGTCAATACACTTTAGAGAAGTTTCCTCCAATGAATGTTCGTTAATAATTATAATTTTACGTCAAGGATCCATAATAGCATGGTAACATCGGTGACCCGAAACCAAGGTATTTTGCCAATTAATTTGTGATTTTTCCTTTTTTTTATTGCTGTGACAAAAGCCCCCTTTCTATTTTCGTTTGAACTAGCTAACCTTTACCGTTAAAGATTCCTCGTTGGAACGATATCCGCTTACCGCTACTACATTAAATTGTTTTAACGGGAGTAAAATCTTTTATATTTGGTTGCAGGCGACAACATCACCATTAGGCCTTGACTATGAGCATTTTGCCCTGAATGTCTATGTGTTGGTCATTTTGATCACAACTCCTATTAACTTATCATGAATATCAAATTCAATGATATGAATCTCTCACATATCATTTGCTTCCATTATTGTAACTAATTTTCCAGAATTCACATTCAATTTGAATCAAATAATCATTTCAGGGATAATCATATAATCAACAATTGATATTCAATTTGAAAACACTTCCATATACAGTCTCGAGTATCAAACTCCTCGGATTAACAATGTTTGAAATTATAGTATCAAACTCCTCGGACCAACAATGTCCATAATTATAACAATCATAACTAAAATTTAACCACAAAAAAATCAATCATAATGAGAAACATCCAAGTTAACTCACAAAACACCCCAATGAGCTATTGCCTCGATGTCCTGACAATATATGAGTATTGATAATTACTCTGAGAGCCTATTAGATATCCATATGACCATCGGTCACTGATAACAAACAGAGAGAATATATATGCAATCCTTAAGTTCAATGTTTATATTCTTTTCTTCCTAATGTTCCTTTATGAACAAGCTGTCTTTCTTTTCATAACTCTCTTTACAAAAATCCAAATACCATGATTCTTATGCCCCCTAAAACTAGACTTCATTATTCTTAATATATCTCAAAATTACATGAATATAATCTCCTTTTAGAAATATAAACCCCATCCAAATTCTGCTCTGTTTCTTGTAAGAAATAGGTTGGCAACCAATACTCAAACAACAATAAATCATTATCAAGACACCTTATAGCCACAAATTTTCATAGAAGCATTAATAAGATATCAATAATCATTTTTCATGTTTTGTACTTTAACTAATTCGGGCTCTAAGGCACTCAAAAATCAGGAAATAATACAAGGTTCTTGCATAGGGTCTGTCATGGGCAGTATTAGAGAAACAAGCATAACTCAAGCTCTAGTCACTTTTTTATCAAGACAATTCACAAAGGTTGAGATAAGACCTATATCTACAACTTTAATTCTTTGTGTTTCTTCAATTTCATGCTCCAAAGATATGTAAAATAGATCAAAATAGGAAGATGAAATTAAAACCAGAATTTCGACCTACCTTAATAACTTCTTTCCTTCTCCTCTTCTCTTCCCCTTTTTCTTTCCTTCTCTCGCTCATTTTTGTTTTTCTCCCTCTTCTAACCTCACAGAGACCCTCACTCTCCCTTATGTTTCCTTTTTCATCTGTTTTCTCTAGAAGGTTTAAAGAAAGTCAAACTAATCCATGTGTCACCATTCTATTAGTCCATGTGTTATTCTTCTATTAGTCCATGTGTTATTCTTTTATAAGTCAATGTGTTACTAACTTTAGGCTCCACATGTCACCCATTTAAGCCTCCATATTTCACTACTTGTAAGGCTACACATGTTACCAATTGTAGGGCTACCTATGTCACTATTTGTAAAGCCACACATGTCACTATTCTAAAGCTCCACATGTCACAAGTCTAAAGTGCCATTTGTCACAAATTTAAAGAGCCACCTGTCACAAATATAAAGTGTCACTGGTCACAAATATAAAGTGCCACTTGTATCCAATTTTTACCATTTAGGAATTCTACTAAGCCAATTTATACATTGACTCCTCAAACTTATGATTTTTAACAATTAACTCCAAATCACTAACTTAAATCCTTCAATTTTAGTTTAATTCTAATTCATGAAAATCACATCCAAGCATCCCGAAAATTGTCAATTAAGTGCACATAAAACATTTGTCACTTATTTATCATATTTATAAGCAATAATCTATGTGCGTGTATGCTAATCGCCTGCATGTACATATAATAACAATTTATGTATTCTAATGCACCAAATTAATCATCTAGTGATATAACTTATTTTATTTAACACAATATGCCTGAACTTAATCTTCTAAACTCTCTGACCCTCAACAATTTAGGAGACAGTATATTACACTTAGTCTCCACTATATCTCTTTAAAAAGATTTTTTTGGGACATAAGGCCTATTCTTTATAATATCCTAAACATCAACCTTTTTGGCTAAAAAGAATTATTTCATCCTACTCTTCCAATAAAATAATTATCCCTGTCAGAGAATAAGGGTCTATATAAGCTTTGGCTTCTTAGATTAAGAAAGTGAATTGAATTATGCTATAGTGATCTTTTCTCCAATTTTGTTAGAAATTTATATGCAATGAATGAAACTTTCTCTAATACCAATTGTTAGTTTTTAGATGGCATTGCAAGGGGAGGTAAAATGTGTGTTTACTTTTTACCTATTTCCAAACTAATGAATAAATTATCTATTTCACTTACAATCATCTTGCTTTACCTTGAGTAAACCTTTTATAGATCTTATATAAGACAAAAGTAACATAAAAATGTATCCCAATTAATTTCTCCACTTACAGCAAGTATACACTTCTAAATTACTTGAATATTTTTAATCATTGTGGTAATGACAGAGTAGAAAAATTACTCGATTAGTGTAGCCAGGAACCAAACAGGCTTTTAGTTCCACTAACAATTGATATATGTTTCAGTTCGGTGTATATAACATAGTAGGGAAGATGGAAATAAGAATCAAAGTCGAAATTTTCTTTCCCTTTTTCAATTTTGTGGTGTACAAGTTTGATTCACCATAAAAGTTACGCGTATTGAAGAAAGTGTGGTTCAAGTTTAACACTTAATGGAATCAATTCTACCGAGTCTCTTTCCCAAATTAAAGTGACTTCCCAAAAGCATCCAATAGGGTTATGGTAGATATTCTTGCCGGAAGCAAGCTTGGATAAAAATAATCAAAAGAAAATGCAATGACGAGATTCTCAAAATAACTATGGACTCTGTTTTGTAGGATTAGAGATTCTCAACCTTGAAATTACGACTTAACCTCACTCTAAGACGCACCCGAAGAAGAAAATTCAGGTTGAAGTCTGCAGAATTCCAGGCTCCAAGCGATATCGTTAATGCTACTATTCAAATATATAAAACATTTTTCATAAAAAACTTAAAAGTATTGGTTGAGCTTTAGGACTAGATAACATAGTTAACATTTAGGACTACTCTTGATGGAAGTTAACAGTAAAATGCAACTAACACAATTGGTTTGATGCCCGGATCGTGGCGGAATGACAACCTCTTTCAAGATTCTTCCGCGTTGAGGGTATAAAGTTAATAGGTAGCTTTAACGTCAACTTGCATATATAAGAAAATGCAGCTTAATCTATGTAGTCATTCCCATCTTGGTAACCTTAATTTACTTCAACCTTCCAACTGCAAAGATGTCACACTTGAGCTTTCTCAATTTCCATGGCATGTCAAAGAAACCTTCTCTAAAACCAGCTCAATCAAAAACTTACAGGGAAAGACAAGGGTCTACCAATATCTCAAAAACGTTCAATCCACATGTGGAGGAGATGAAAAGGGTGTTTGACAAATTTGACACCAACAAAGATGGAAAGATTTCAAGAAAAGAGTACAAGTCAGCTGTAAGGGCCTTAGGGAAGGAGGAAGCTGAAATGGCCAAGGAATTTGAGGCACTTGATGCGGATGGGAATGGTTCCATAGACTTCAAAGAGTTCATGGAAATGATGAACAACATGGGAGGTGGTGTGAGTACTAGTGACATTCGAAGCGCATTTAGAGTGTTTGACTTGGATGGAAGTGGGAAAATAAGTGCAGAGGAACTGATGCAAGTCTTGAAGATGATGGGAGAGAGGTCCAGCTTGGATGCATGTCGGAAAATGATTCGAGGGGTCGACCGTGATGGAGATGGTTTGGTTGACATGGATCATGGAAATGATGACTGGAACCATGAAATTGTGTTAGATTATTTCTCCGAGTGTTCCTCGAGCTTTCAGTACCGTTTGAATGATGTGAAGATCTCCACCTGGTCTTCTTCTATCTTTATTTTGTTTAATTGTCTTGTGATTTTTCATTTGGCGTAGCAAGTGCAGAGCACTTTTGGTTGCCTTTTCTTTCGGATAAATTATATTCAATAATTCTGGATGTAGTCTACAATATTTGTTATGATTATTATGTTGAATCTTAACCGTTTAAATTAAGCAATATTGTAATAAAATAGAACATTAGTTGAATTTAGGGATACAAAGTGGAGTGATGCATTTCTCAACCATTTTAGCTAGGGTTACTATTTAGGAATGTCGGCCAGTAAAGTTTAAGAAACGACAGAAAGAGAAGTGGAAAATGAAATAAACCAAAGTTTCGAAACCCAGATTTAAATATTAACCTAGTTAATAGCACCGCAAGAGTCATTACATGGTAATGGAACATCGTTAGAACATAATATTTATCGAATCATGCCACCACTGACCACAGGAGCAACTGTTACTCCTCAGCTTTTTCTGTCCATGTTTGCTTGCCAACCTGCGCTATGGAGAAGTAACATGTAATGTATTTGTCGTAATAATCGGATGAATGTACCTGTGATATTTGAGACACAATTGCACCAACCAATCCCCATGTCGAAGCCACGGTTCTTGAGTTCTCTATATTCCTGACAAAGCGAACTGGGTTGGCAGAAAAAGTGAGCGAAGCAATCAACACACGGTGCCTCCTCCAAGTCATATTGAGCTCTCAATCTTGAATAAAGGCAGGACAAACCAGTGAAACCTAGCAGCAAACCATAAATTGCACCACTTGCTGCGTATTAGTACAAATAATACAATAATCCAAACATCTTGTACAATTAAAAATACCAAGTCATCAACGGAATCGGGAAGAGAGGGATTCGAACCCTCGGTACGAATAACTCGCACAACGGATTAGCAATCCAACGCTTTAGTCCACTCAACCATCTATCCCAATTCAAAAAAAAAGTAAGCCCTAATTAGGTCATCTAGAATATTCTTATGTTATTACCTTAGGTATACGTGTCCTTATCTTATGAATACTTATCTTTATAGGGTCTCTATATAAACATTGTAACAGTATCTCTGATGATAGTATCCGAAAGCAATGAAACCTTTTCTTTTATATTTTTTTTCTTCTTTGTTCTATTATGGTATCAGAGACTTTGTCCCTTGTCAGTCACGAGTGACCTTTCAAAAAGCCCTACCCCACCCTCCTTATCCTCTACCTCCAACTCAATACCTTAAAACCCACCGGCTACCTTCCCCTCCAACGTCTCCTATTTTCTCACAATCAAGCTTACCCCTGACAACTACCTCATATGGCGTGCTCAAATGCTTCCCTATCTTTATGGCTAACTCCTTTTCTGCTACATTAATGGCTCAAATCCTCAACCACCTCTTAAAACCTCTGATGGCTACCCAAATCCAGTATACATTAAACGGTTTAAACAAGATCAGTTGGTTCTTGCCTTACTCATTTCATCTCTTTCGAAAAAACTCATTGCTCAAGTAATACATCACAAAACCTCTCGTGCCATGTGGCTTGCTCTTGAAACTCTATTTTCTCAACAGTCACAAGCCAAATTTCTTCTTCTTCATCAACAAGTTACCTCTTTGAAAAATGCTGGCGAATCTGTTTCGGAGTATTATAATCAAGCCTCTCTTCTGTCAGACTCTCTTGCGGCGGCTAACAATCCCATCTCTAATTTAGACTTCAACAAGCACCTTCTTAGAGGGCTTGGCTCTGATTTTGATTATGTGGTTACATCCCTTACCACCAGACGAGATGTTCTTACCTATGAAGAAATTTTAAGTCATCTTCTAACCTATGAAGCTCGTCAATCTAGACATCACGATGTCTTTGTTCCTCCTATTACTACAAATGTTGCTACAACCTAATCACCTTCTACTCCACTACAAACTCAGTCATCTTTCTCTTCACAAGGCCGTGGCGGTCGTGGTTTCTACTCTTCAAGAGGTCGTGGTGGTCGCTAGTTTCGCTTCTATGGTGGACGTGGTTTTTATTGAAGTGGCGGACGCTCTGTTCGTGGACGTGAAGGCTGCTCATCCTTCTTCAACTCCGACTCTGAGGCTCTATGCCAACTATGTTTTTAAAATGTGCATCAAGCTACTACTTGTTTTCATCATTATGACCACACTTTTCAAGCTCCTAGCCCTAGTTCCATTTCTACCCATTACTCTATTTTTCCTCCAGTAATGGAGGACTCGCTTTGGTATCCAGACATAAGTGCTACCAACCACACTCCTTATATGGGTCAAGATTCTGTTCGTGTTGGTGATGGTTCTTCTTCACTACCGATTCAAAACATTAGATCGGGTTACCTAAACTCATCTACTGGCAAATATCTCCTTACTTAGCTTTTACATGTTCCAGATATTACTAAGAATTTATTATCTGTTTATCAATTTTGTATTGACAATAATATATTCTTTGAATTTCACGCTCATTGTTTCTTTGTGAAGGATTGTACAACTAGAGCAATACTTCTCCAAGGACCAAGTCACAATAAACTATATCCTATTCGCAATCTTCATCCTCCTTTCTTTCCACAAACCCTCATTGGTGAATGCACCTCCATTACACAGTGGCACAATCGCTTGGGCCATCCTACTCATTGTATTGTTCATCAAGTCATTTCTTCCAACTCTCTACCAGTCACTTCCACTAATATTTCTCATCAATGTCCAGCTTGTCGCACCTCTAAAACCCATCGTCTCCCTACCCCTTCATCTATTCATCATTCCACCATGCCTTTAAATTTGATTTTCTGTTATGGTTTTTGTTACTATGTTTGCTTTATAGATGATTTCTCTCGTTACATTTGGTTGTTTCTCATTAAAACTAAAGATGAAGTTCAATCCACATTTATTAATTTCAGAACTCTTGTTCAAAATCTTTTTCATTGTAAAATTCATTATTTTCAATCTGACTAAGGGGGAGGGGAGTTTCGTTCATTGAACAAATTATTTCCTTCACTTGGCATTCATAAGAGAATCATTTGTCCTCATACTTACACTCAAAATGGGACTGTTGAACGGCGCCATCAAACCATTATAGAAACAGGGCTAAGTCTAATGCATCATGCTCATGTACCTCAAAAATATTGGACTTATGCGTTTTCAACTCTAGCATATTTGTTAAATAGGCTTCCTATCCTAACATTGCGCAATGCATGTCTATATAAACTGCTCTTTCACTCTAAGCCCAACTAAATTTTTTTGAAGGTTTTTGGATCTGCTTGTTCGCCAAATTTACAAACCTATGTGAAACACAAGCTTAAACCAAGGTCTACTTTATGTGTCTTTATTAGGTACAATGCTAATCACATAAGCAACTTATGTTTGAATTTAGTTACAGGGCGCATATATGTCTCAAAGGATGTGTTCTTCGATGAGTCCAGTTTTCCTTTTCAAAATCAAGCCTCATCATCTCTACCCACTTTACTCCAACTACAACATCGCCACCGCCACTGCCACCTACCCTTCCCCCTACTCATCAGATGATCACCATATCAAAAGCTTATATTTCCTAATCAAAATTGCCTTTGACGGTAAGATTCCTTGGCGTCATCCAAAAGCCCTTACTGTAACTACCTCAATTTCTATACCTAGATCTGTTTTTAAAGCTCTCAAAAGTCCACTGTGGCGTAAGGCTATGGCTGAAAAGTTTGAAGCTCTCCTTCACACTCATACATAGACGCTTGTCCCTCAGTCTTCTTCTCAGAACATTGTAGGATGCAAGTGGATATTTTGTATTAAGTATGCTCCCTCTGGAAATGTTGATCGATTGAAGGCTCAACTTGTTGCCAAAGGTTTTCATCAACAACCAAGCATTGATTTTTCTTAAACTTTTTCTTTAGTAGCCAAACCAGTCACCGTCCATGTTATTCTCTCCTCAGTTGTTTCACAAGGATGGTCTCTAAGGCAAATTAATGTTCAGAATGCCTTTTTATATAGTTCTCTTGATGAAGATGTTTTTATGTCTCAACCTCAAGGTTTTGTTCACCCTGACTATCCTAATCATGTCTGCAATCTTCGTCGCTCAATTTATGGACTCAAACAAGCCCCTCATGCCTGGTTTGATTGTCTTAGTGCTCGCTTAGTAGATCCTTGGTTTCTCTACCTCCAGGTCACACTCATCTCTATTTATCTTCAACTCATCCCAATGCCATGTCTATGTTCTCATATATGTTGACAATATCATTATCACTGGTTTCTTTTGATGATGCAATTTTTTAGTTACTTTCTGCTTTGGGTTCATCTTTCCTATTAAAGATTTGGGTTCTTTAAATTATTTCTTAGGTGTTGAGGTCCATAAAGTCTCTGACAGTCTTATTCTTAGCCAAAGAAAATATATACTTGATCTATTAGCCAAAACCAATATGTCTAATGCTCAACCCATGCCTTCACCTATTGCTATTAATACCAAACTATCTGATAAGGGACGTGCCTTTAACAATCCTAGTCTTTACAGAAGTATTGTGGGAAGTCTCCAATATCTTTCCTTCACTCGCCCAGATCTCTCATTTACTGTATATCGTGTTTGTCAATTTATGCACAATCCTAAGGAAGCTTATTGGACAGCAGTTAAACGTAATTTACGTTATTTATGTGGCACATATAATTATGGTTTACGTATATCAAACGTTCCAATCATCTCACTCTTTATTCCGCTTCTACTTTCCGTGAGGCATATTCTGATGCAAACTAGGGTAGATGTCAAATAGATTCTCGTTCTATTGCAAGCTTTGTTGTGTTCCTTGGTCCTACTGTCATCTCCTGGACTTCCAAGAAATAACCAACTATCTTACGGTCTAGTACTGAATCCGAATATCACTCTCTTGCTACAGCCACTTATGAATTAATTTGGATTCAAAATCTCCTTAGTGAACTTGGCATTGTTCTTCCTGAGGTGTCAACTTTATAATATGACAACTTGGGGGTCACCTACTTTGCTGCCAATCCTATTTTTTAGTCACTTGCCAAACATATTGCTTTGGACTATCACTTTGTTAGAGAACGTGTTGCTACCAAATCTCTTCGCATTACTATAGTATCTTCCAAAGATCAACTTGCTGACATATTAACCAACCTCTTATCAAAGATCAGTTTAGCACAAATAATGCAATAATCCAAACATCTTGTATAGCTAGCCCTAATTAGATCATCTAGAATATTCTTTTGTTATTACCTTAGGTATACGTGTCCTTATCTTGTGAATACTTATTCTTATAAGGTCTCTATATAAACGTTGTAATAGTGTTTCTGACCATGGTATCCAAAAGCAATGAAACCTTTTCTTTAATTATTTTTGTCTCTTTCTTCTTTGTTCTATTACAGCGCAAATTGAACAAAAGCTCCACAATCAAAATCATTAGTTCAACCACCCAAGAAAAAAATCAAAAGCTATTTACAAAATAAAATGGAAGATTATTTTTCTAGTCTTTATCAACTATCTCGACCATCTGTCCAAATGTGATACACGGGCACATGAATGTAACCAAGAAGTTAGTGGGGTCATCGCCAATGGCGGAGCCATTAAAAAATAATTTAAATTTAAATTTTATAAAAAAATTAAAATTTTACTCTCCATTAATTTAATTGGTGACAAAAAATAATAATAATAATTATAGATATATTAAGATATCAAATAAAAAATTAAATATAAGCCCATCTATTTTTATTAAGACTACTATTATATAGGCCCATGACTTTTTTAAATAAAAGCCCATAAATAGAGAGATAAAAACTACATACTTAATTAAATTTTTTATTCAAATTTTCTACCTTTTGACTTCTTCATCATATTACTGCTTTGTGTCTTTTTGGCTTCTTCCCCTAACCTCACACCTAAAGCAAACACCTAAAGTAATATTACTTCGTGTCTTTGTGTCTTTTTAATATCTGCGCTCAATATCTGTTTCTACAAAAATAATGAGATTTCTAATCGCAGGTCCAGCCTTCCCAACGACAGCAAACCAAATAGGCTTTCCGCTTTCCCCATCTGAAGTTGACGTGTTGAAAGCCAACATGAAGTCAACTGGTAAGTTACTTCAATATCTAAAACGCAGTCCAGGACTTAGTGGAATCTTTTTTTTGGCTTGTTTGGTCCTTTCTGCCCTCTGTTTCTTTTAATGTCTGATTTAGATAATGCTTTTGTATGGTCTTAAAAGCATAACAACAATGCTGAACGAACAAGATTTGAGTCTTCCTAGTCTTAGGTAATATATGTTCAACAATGCTTTAGTGTCAGTTTCACAAGTAAGGTCTCCGCTGTGGAGTTTATCTTATCTGGTTTCACTTTTATACTGTCATAGCATAATAAATATATATAGTTGTAAGTTTTTTTTATTTTAATGTTAAGTTTTCAAAATTTTTAATTAATTATTTACAATTTTAAATATCGAACAATTTAATTTAA
>JAOSBP010000206.1:5469428-5479432 GCA_027563825.1 Erythroxylum mucronatum
GATTTTACTGATGATTTTGTGGATCAGGACATTGTTGGTGGCAATAGCAATGGAAATTAAAATAATGTACTTATGTTTGTGTTATGTATTATTATGCTTGTTGTGTTACTCAGTTTCAATTAAAGTATTGTAACATTTTTTTAGTTAAAATAAAATCTTTTTCTCTTTATTAAAATTCTTGCGCAATTTTCTCATTAGATTATTTATTTTTTATGTGAAGTTTTGATATGGATCATTTTGAAAGAGGAGCGGAAAATAATGATAATTTATGCATATCAGATAGTGGCACAACACACACTATCCTGAAAGATAAGAGATTCTTTTCAGAATTAAAACCAACAAAAATAATTGTGAACACAATATCAGATCCTGTAGACTTGATTGAAGGAATTGGCAAGGCAAATTTCACATTACCAAATGACACAAAATTCTCAATACATGATACCTTATTTGCGCCAAAATGTAAAAAAAATTTGTTGAGTTTTAATGATATATATTCGCGTTTCTGCACCCCAAGTTACACGATTCTTCCTTTAATTTAGGGTTGCAGTCTTATCTTCTGTTTCGACATGCAGCAGATTGTGACCTAGGGTTTACAAAGCCTCTTCCTTTTCTTGTGCGCAGTGTAGCTCCAATTTTGCATGAGGAATTGGTGCTGCATATGTTTCACTTCCGACGACGACGAAGAACCGGACTCCCTTCCACCGCTGGTCAAGGCTGATCACTTCATCGAGGACAACAACTACAAGCATTCGGTTATGGCGGACGACAGCAACTTTGCAATTGACGACGGAGTGTTTGCTATCGCATTCGAGAACTCTAATCCGTACGATGAGGCGCATCGGCCGCCCTCTCTGGACTCTGCAATGCATGGGATAGTGTTGCCGGAGGACCATGTCGGTTCTTGGAGGGCTCAGGGAGAGAGCAGTAGTGGTTCGGTGGTTACGCCGATGGATGTTGATGAGGAGTGTGATCGGGATTTGCATAATAAAAGGGCAAAAGTTTATTCGAATTCCAAGTGAGCTTCTTTTCTCCATTTTTCCTCAAATTTGCGTTTACGGTTTGTGGAAATATTTTTGTTTTGCGATTTGTGAGTTATTTTGTGAAGTCGGCTTGGCATTTGCTAAGATCACAATCTTAAAGAGATTTTTTTTGTTTCTTGGGTAATTATGTGGTATTATGCACATTTATGGGTTTTCTTCTTCTTGTTGCTCTGAGGAGTGGTTTTCGTTTGAACTTGCCAATAACTTGTTTACTCATAAAATCGAGTTGTGCTTAAGTATTGTGGTGTTACAGATAGGATGGAGGGTGCTTCGAGGTTTTATATAGACTTCGGTTTCGTTGTTTTAGTTTTTCGGTTGGCATTTGAAGTTCCTAACGAAGTACAGTCTATTGGTTAAAAGTTTAAAGTAGTTCCTCACTTTGTTATTTTGAGACTATGATGTTTATCATTGTTATCGTGACAAATTATTCCTTACTGAAATTGACATTCCATTATTTTAGTCTTTATGGCTATGTGTTTTTTCTGATTGGAATAATTTCCTTGTAGTAGTCGTCATTATACAACAACTACCTCGCAGCATGTTGGCAAATCTATTTCATCAGTAGATGAAGACACTGCCTTATGTCAGGCCTCCAATGTTCTGCCTAGAAATGAATTTTTTTCAACAACTTCAAGTGGAATAGTAGCAATGGGAGTTCATTTGATCCTAGTGGTGGAAGGGATGATGAAGATGATAGTGACACTTCAAAGTCTGAAGAGGTGGAAGTTCGAATGGATATAACAGATGACCTATTGCATATGGTAACCACATTGTCTAACATGTTGTCAAGGGATCTATATTTCATTTTATTCCACTCTTCCCATTAGATCTAGTACAATCTTCTCTCATGCTTTTTCTAGGTTTTTTCTTTCTTGGATCACATCAACCTTTGTCGAGATGCAATGGTCTGTCGGCAGTAGCAAGTAGATAACGCACATGAAGAATTTTGGAAATGTTTGAATTTTCAGAACCGTAACATATCTCTAGAACAATGTGTGTTGCACTTGTCTCTCTGGTCAATTGCGGTCATCTTTATTTCTTACGTTTAAGAAAATGGACCTTTTTTTAGAAAATTTTAAGCAATATGTCGTATGTCCTCTTTCCCCGCATATTCTTAATGAGAGAAAATTCATCAGTTTTAGCAGTCTACTTGTTAGTTTTTGTTAATTGCTTGTTTCGATGTGTTTATGATTAACTGGATCGAAAAATACACAAGAAATGATTTAATTACCTATACTTAGTTTCCCAAATGTGTGAGAGAGATGATTTAATTACCTATACTTAGTTTTTTATATGTTATTTGTTTAATTACTTGACCTAATATTTGAATTTTTTTTTTCAAATATGGTGATTGAGATATTGTGCTGCTTATTATAAAGTGGCTATGTTTTTTTTTTCATTTTAGGTCATGGGCTTTGGAATAGAATGGTTCAAGAAAGATTTCAACATTTTGGTGATTGTAATTACTTCAATGGCCATTTATAATTTTATAAGGTTAAATACTCAAAAGGATGAAGTGTTTTCTCCTTATGATGAAGATGATGAATTACTTCCTACGAATGAAGAAACCAATGGAAATGAAGACGTTAAAAAAATCATTTAAACGAGCCACAAAATAACGAGATGAATGATGCGAGAGAACATATTGCAAATCTTCTTGTATTACAATAAAATATATAATTTATTATGTATTTAACTATTTACTCAACTTCAATATTTATTCTGGGATTATACTATTATTTAGCTTTTTATATGTTTTGATATTAGTTTTATTTCCGAGAAAGGAAATTGAGACATCTCTATAAATAATTTTCTACAAGATGAAAGTGAATTTGTCAAACAATTGTAAAGTAAATGTAAATCCATTGTTTAATATACTTTGAATATTATTTATATGCATAAATAATTTTTATTATAAAATAAAGTATAGTTAAAATTAATAAAAGTGTTTTTATTTTTATGTTGCAAAACAGTCTACTGTATGAAGCTCTTTCAAAAAAAGCTATTTTTTAACTGACAGCTAAACAGTCAACTAGCTTCTGAAAAACACTCTACTGAAAAAAATTTCTACTGACAAAAGCTCTGCTGATATAAGCTCATTCAAGCAGACACCAAATATGGATCATTACAATTCTAGGCACGCAAGCTCCTAAGTAAACAAATACATCTTTCCATTGGCTTTATGAGCAAGTTATATTGCAATTTTACTATACTGTAGTTTGTTTCTAATAATTGAGAAAGTCGCAATCTACTTTTGGATAAATTGAAAAATTTTAAATATGCACAATAATTCCCAATCACTATTTAACCTACGTCTCATTCATTCTAAGTTTCTAGTGTGCCAAAAATCATTTCAGGCCTTGGATTGGACCTAGGCCCCCAATATGTATTCTTTTGATTTCATAGGAAATTGTAAACTTGGTCCACAAAGATTCGTATTTATCTACCCTAGAAAATGTTCCACATGATAAATTATTCCAATATCTGATGCAAGAATAAAGCCGCTAGAATGGTATTCTCGTGGAAGGTGTTAAAGGATGCTCTCGGCAAGTTGCAAATGTCACGTCTTCCATTGGATTCTATACTCCATTATAACCTAATGTAGTTGAAGAATACCAAGATCGTCAAGTTGCAACCTAAAAGTATCAACCCTTGCCTTGTACATTTCACCGCAAGCTTTCCACTTGCGAACAGCACAGGAGATGGCAATTATGAATTGTCTTCAGGTACATCCGAGCTATGAAATGACGGTGGATGAGTTCAAGGCGTGGCTTCACAGGTTTGACAATGATCACGACGGGCGTATCAGCCGGGAAGAGCTAGAGGATGCCCTTTATAGCTTGAGGACATGGTTTGCTTGGTGGAAGGCTCGCCAAGGAATGAAGGGAGCTGATACCAACAAAAATGGCCTAATCGACAACAACAAAGAGATTGAGAAGTTAATCGTCTATGCCCAACAGCGTTTGCACATGAAAATTTGTCAAAATGATTGGTGATTCGAGCACATGATTGCTTCTTTTGCTTGTGTATTATCCCTTTCAGTTTTCTACGAATTTAGTTCCAATATTTCTATTGCTGGCTCTTTGAGTTGAAACTTTTAATACATAATGAACATCTTGATTTTTATGTTCCTGAAAACAAATCTTTCAATCTGATCTATAGCATTTTGTCACATGAATTATATTTTTAAAAAGTATATTTTATACATACATAGACATCCTATTAACTAATTTTACCAATTATGAGTTAAAAATTATTTTATGTTACTGGTTACCCAAATTAAAACTTATCACAACAATTAGTTTTTGTTTAGCCGTAAATCAAGTTATATTTTGAGATTGAGCAAAATGAACTTTGGAAATCCGTAATTACAAATCAAATACAAAACCTTTAATATGTTGAGAGAATAAAATCGTAAATATCAGACTATAACTTGTACTGATACTTGTAAACATAGAGAGAGAGAGAATATTTTTCACAATTTTTCTTTTTGTATAGTCCTCTATCTATATAGAAGATGGGGTCTTAATATGTTATCTAATTCCTATAATTGATCCCTATAATCAAGCTAATCTTAACATAAATCCTTACATAATCTCTAATACTCCTTAAACTGAAACATAGATATTAATCATGTCCAGCTTGTTACAAAAATATTTAACCGGAGTTTCATTTAGAGCTTTTGTGAATAGGTCAACTAGTTGTTCTCTAGTCTTCACATATCTTTTAGAAACTAAGTTTTATTGTACCTTTTCACAAACAAATTGACAATCAATCTCAATATACCTAGTTCGTTCATGAAACACAAGATTGGAAGCTATATAAAGAGTTGCTTGAATATCACATCATAACTTAGCTGACATTTTCGCCCAAAAAAAAAAAACTTAGCTGACATTGAAACTTTGAAACCCATTTCAATTAATAATTGATATATCCATATTATTTCACACACGGATTATGCCATGGCTCTGTATTTCGATTCTATGCTTGAACGAGATACAAAATTATATTTCTTACTCTTCCATAAGATCACATTTTCTCCAATAAAAACTCAATAGCATATGGTGGATTTTTTTTATTAATCTTAGATCCTACCTAATCTGCATGTAAAAAGCACTCTATTCAAGTGTGACCATGATTTTTATACAATATGCCTTGTCTAAAAGCTCCCTTCTAATAACACAAGATTTACTCTAAAGTGGCCCAGTGATGAACTTTTGGAGAAGACATAAATTGACTCATAATGTCAATTGCATAAGCAATATCAAAATGAGTTATCGTAATACAGTTTAGTTTCTCAACTAGTATTTTATACTTCATAAGAACTTCATCTTTTGTGAGTTATAAATTAGGTGACATAGGATCACTACATGGTTTAGCCCCTAGTTTCTCAATTCTGAATAACAAGTTAAGCACATATTTCCTTTGAGATAAAAAAAGAAACCTTTCTTATTCCTTGTCACCTCAACTCCCGAAAAATACTTTAATACCCCTAAATCCTTTGTCTAAAACTTGCTATGAAGAAACATTTTCATAGATGAAATTTTCACGGTGTCATTGGTTAGTAATAATAATAACATCCATGTACATAACTAGAATGATAATGTTAGATGTAGACTGTCTATAAAAACTGTGTTATCATACTTGCTCTTTCTCATTCCAAATCATTCAATTGCTTGAGTAAATTTGTTAAACCAAACACAAAGACATTGTTTCAAACCATATAGAGATCTTCGAAGATGACACACTTTCTCATACTCCCCCCTAAGCAACAAACTCAAGTGATTGCTCAATATACACCTCCTCTTATAAGTGTCCATGTAAAGAGGCATTTTTAGTGTCTAACTCATGCAAGGGCCAACAATGGGAAAGGGTCATAAAAATAAACAAATGGATCAAGGTCAACTTCGCCATAGGAGGGAAGATAATAGTCCACACCATAAGTCTAAGCATAGCCTTTAGCAACAAGAAGAGCTTTAAGTCAAGCTACTAAGCCATTGGGATTGACTTTAATGGCAAATACCACTTACTTTTGATAGCATTTTTCGTGTACATAAATCCACTAAATTCCAAGTACCATTAACATCTAGACATTGATTTCTTCCATCATTGTCGCTCACTATCCAACATTAGAAAAGGCCTAATGAATATTTTTGGAAAGAGATAAAGAGTCAAGAGAGGCAACAAAAGAGTACAAAGAAGATGATAAATGATCATAAGAAAGAAAAAGATGAAATTGGGTAAGTACACTGGTGTTTACTTTTGCGAAGAGCAATTGGAAAATTAAGTTCTTTCGTAATGGGATTTAACATTGAAGAAGGAACTAGTGCTAAATGTGTGTTAGGAATATCTCATCTTTTAGATCAATATGATGAATAGGTGAAAGTGGTGGTGATGTCGAAATGGTTGGTGTCAGAGCAACATTTATTAACTGTTAAGTGATTTAATACACTGATAAATCATCAGTCTTACTTTAAATATTAAAAGTGTTGGAAGAGGTAAGAAAATAAGGAAAATGTTTCATAAATGTAGCATCAGCAGACACAAGGCACTAATTAAGATTGGGACAATAGCATAGATACCTTTTTTGAAGATGAGAATACTCAAGAAAGAAACATTTAATGGACTTAGGATCTAATTTGGTGACTTAAGGACAAACATCACAGATAAAATATGTACTTTGAAAGATACGAGGTTCAATAAAGAACAAAAGTTTAATTGGAAAAGGATGTGATAAGGAGACTTATGGTGAAGGGTAAACGATGGCATACGGTTGATCAAAAAATAGGCTGTTGAAACTGCATCAGCCTAAAAACACTTAAGGACATTTGTTTTGAAAAAAAGTGCCCTAGTTATTTTAAGGAGATGTTTATTTTTTTCTTTTAGCAACATCATTTTGAGATGGAGTACACAAGATGTTTGATGAAGAATGTCATTTTTAAGCATGTAAGTCTAAAAGGAATCCAAAAGATATTCTTTGGCATGATCACTTTGCAAAATATGTACAGAAACATTCAATTGTGTTTTGATTTCCACACAAAAGGCAGTAAAATAGGAAAACAATTCTGAACAATTTTTCATTAAGTCAAGTCATTTGAGAGAAGTCGTTAAAAAATGTAACACAGTATCGAAACCTAGTCTTGGATGCAATGGGATATAGACCTTAAACATTATAATGAACTAATTCAAAATGAAAATTTTCTCTTTTATTGACTGAAGGACCAGAAGGGAGACGATGATGTTTTACAAACTAACTTGAATTACAATCAAAAGATGACACATTTTCAAATTCCAATCAAATTTTCTTTAACGTAATCAGAGAAGGATGACCTAACTAATAGTGTGCTTCAAAAGGAGTTACAATTATATAACAAGCAATGGTTTAGGCATTTGCTCAGGAATATCTAAAATATAGAGACCTCCTAATAGATGTCCACTATCAATAATCTTCTTTGTTATAGGATCCTGAAAAAGACAACAATCTGAGAAAAATAAGACACAAAAATTTAAAGCTTGAGTAATCTTGCTAAAAAATATTAAATTAAACGAATAAACTAGTAGGCCTAAAACATATAATTGGAATATTAAAGAAGTTGGATGGGCTATTCCAAAACCAAGAGTAGATGATGTAGAACCATCTGCTAAAATAACTTTGGAAGGAGAATTATAGGATTTAAAGGTGGTAAGCAGATTAGGATTACATGTCATTGATTATTTGCACTAGAATCAATAATCCACAGGTGTTGGAGGATAAAACAACATCCCAGTAAAAATTCTGCTGAGATGTAGAGTCTGGAGAGATTTAAAAATGTGAGACCTTACCCTCTAACTAGTAGAGAGGTTGTTTCTGATAAATCCACAAGAAAAGAAAAAAAAGTTTTTATAAACTCTTTGAAGAAAATAAAATCCAAAAAATATAAACGAGAGTATTGGAGGATGAAAGTAGATATTTATTGAAATTACTTATCTTAGCAATAGCATTGATAGAATTAGAAGGGCTCTTCAATACTTCTTGAACTAAGATGAATTTAGCAAATTCATCTTAGTTCTTCTTGTTCTAACCCCCTATACTACTTCCTTTATTTTGATTTCGATTTAGTGATCTTCCGTTATTCTAACTAATCAGAGCAATTGAAACTTAAATAAATAAAGCAATAATAACACTCTAGTGAAGACCTCATTTAAAGAGGAATTTTTTTTACCTTTAAGAGAATCTAACACTTCAGTGTATCAAATTGAGGATTGAGGCCTGTTAAAAAACTCATGACTTTCATTTTCTCCCTTTTAGTTTGTTATACTTTGATATCAGAACTAAAAGGTAATAAGACATTCAGCTTTTCACAAACCTTTTTAAAATTCATGAAATAGGTTTAAAGAGACTGATCATGTTGTTCAGCCTAATAAAAATTCTTATAGGCCTTATAAATATAAGAAGTATTCTCTTTTCCCAAATATAAAAAACACCAAATAATCCATTAATTCCCTAACATACTCACTGTGACTAACAATGCTAACCACTTGAGTATCTATCAAATTCCTAATTTGCAAAAGTAACCTAGTAACATCTTTCAACCATTTTCTTCTTATTCCATTAGTCAGTGGATCATCTGTAAAATGGTCACCTTTAGATATACTCTGCAAATAAATTCTAATTTCTTTCCTCATTCTATATAATTAAAATCTATCAATTTATGATTAGTGATCTTAAACATCACCAGGATAAAATCTGTAACCATAATTGATTTCTACTCATTAGTCATGGTAAAATAAATCAAATATACCCAGAAATAACACTTAATTATCATATAAATGAATCTTAAACTTAAGACAAATCAAAAAAAAGAAAAAAAAGTTTTATGTTCCATGCTTACTACACTAAGATACCAACACAATTACCCAGTTACCAACTAGCACTTTGTCCTGAAAAATAACAAACCCAAATTGATTGTACCAATCAAAAGTAAGCATTTGTAAGGGATCATTGTTGGGAAATCAAGAAAGGATCAGATCTCGACCGCAACGGAATAATTACAAATTTTTTTTCGTATTTTGATTTTCCAAAAACCAAGATTGCTTTAATTTTATAAAACGATTAACATATAAATCATAATAAAGCATAAATCTTAATTCGTACGTTATTCTAATGCTTGATCATTTTCTGGCCATATCCCTAGAATTGTTTCTGAAACCGATCTACCTCAATTACCTTAGCCACACAAGTGTTCTGCCTCTAATGATATCTACATAATAGGTCGAAAGAACTTTGTAATTGTTACAGAGAGGGTTAAGCAAGAAGTGCTAACTCCATTTGAGCTTAAGCATAGTTATAATAAGTTTTTCTATGTTTTAGTAATCTAATTGGAATTAAATTCTATTTTTAATTAAACTTTAATTAAAATTGCAAATAGTTATAATTAAATATCAGTTATACCCAAATAAGATCCAATATCTCATATTGATCGTTTTTTATTAAATATCTTATATTTAATCATAAATCTTCTCAAACTTTACAATCAAGTCTAAATTAATTAAAAATATCTTTGCTCTCTTCAACTCATTCTTTATATGTGACCCATCAAGCTCCCAAATATGTTGGCAATGATTATAAATTATAATTTTAATTCATAATTAGAACTAGATAAATTTTTAACTTCTATTACTTGGTTGTTGAATGATGGGGTCGAATTGAGATGGTTGTTGTGGGGGAGGAATTTCTTCGATCGTTGCCACCTCTTTCCATTATTTCTACCAGGTGTCATTATATTGAACAACTAAAACAAAATATGAAGATAACGTATAATCTTAACTTAAACATGAATATTACACATGAATATAAGGAGACCAGTAGTCAAATACTAAACATTCCACATAAACATAAGTGAACCATTTAAAATATGCATCTAGTCATCGTAAATTAACATAAGTAAAACATCAACAACATAAGGCAATTATGAACATAAC
>JAOSBP010000206.1:5489991-5508431 GCA_027563825.1 Erythroxylum mucronatum
TCGATTTCTAAACCATGATACAAACTTCTGCCTATGTCTTTCTTCAACATTAATAATCTCTTTACTGCGAATTGTCTTTTTTAAATAGAATCTTTTTATGCTCTCTATTTAAAAAAGACAACGACAATAAGATCTCAGAGTGAATGAAGACAATTGTAATATGATTGTTTTAATGAAAAGGAATATACGTACTCCATGTATGTATCGACTTTCTCGTAATTGTTCAAAATATACCAATGAGCGTTTTCGAATTCATCTATAGTTAACTCCACATATTTGCCCACACCAAGTGGCCTAAATTTTTGGGAGAAAATAGACAACCCACCGTCATCATAAAAATCAAAGTTACATTCTGGTCTATTAAATCTTGTCTCCATATCAGTTAAATACGTTGAACAAAAAGTTAAGCATTCATTTGCTATATAAGCTCTATTAAGAGAGCATAAAAACCTAAACATAATCAGTTATAAACTGATGAATTGTTACAAACAAAGAACATAGAAAAGACTTGATGAATTTAATGTGAATTACCTTTCAATCGAAAACATCGATGGAAATTGAACTGGTCCACAAAGTTTTGCTTCATATGATAAGTGAATTGCCAAATGAACCATAACATTAAAAAACGATGGGGGAGTAATAGTTCAAGCTTACATAGAATCAATGCTATGTCTTTTTCCATTTTATCAAGCTCTTCAACTTTAAGTGTCTTGCAACATAATTGCTTTAAAAACTCTGCCAATTGACCCAAAGTAAAGGACACATCCTTCGGCAAGCACACCCACGTATTTCAACATGAAGTAATCGTTGTAAAAGTACATAACAATCATGACTTTTTAACCCTAAGACTTTTCCCTCTTTAACATTCACACAACAGCCTATTTTTAATGCATACCCATCAGGAAATTTGACTGATTCGAGGAACTGACAGAATGATTATTTCTCACTTTTTGACATGTTGTAACAAGCAGGGGGAATAACATATGACCCATCATCTCTTCTTTTCAAATGTAAGTCTTTTCTAATGTTCATGTCTTCCAAGTCAAGTCTAGCCTTAATTGTGTCTTTGAATTTCCCATCAATTCCTATAACAGTCCTTAAAATGGACTCATAAATATTTTTCTCAATTTGCATGACATCAAGATTGTGCCTTAGTAGTAATTCCTTCCAATATGGAAAGTTAAAAAATATTTTTTTTTTGTCCAATTCAGTTCGACATCATTTCTCTTTCGTTTTCTATTACTTGGGGTCTGCATAGATGTAAACATTCAATAAGTGAGTATAAATTCCAGCAAGCATTTACTTAGGAGAAATGACCCCAAAAAAATCATCATACTCGTAACTAAATGTAATGCATTATTTCCAGCACCATATAGAAAAGTATGCAATAAATCAATTGTTACACACATACTCTTACACATAATTTAATGCTTAAAAAATTCCAGCAAAGTGATTTTACCCAATCAATACTATACTTTATATGAATCAAATGCGAATTTATAGAAATAAATTCTAAGTAATTATATCATGCATATACGTCATAATTATACATAGCAATACATATTTGTATAAAAATTAAAACAAAGAGGATCCTTCTGGAGATCCTTTAGCTCTTTCAAGATTAGCTAGCAGAAAATATAACATTATAATTTAATTTTTAACATAACAGAAACTTGCATCTCCAACATCATAAACTCAAAACACAATCAGGACTTTTGTTGAACACCTTACGGGCAAGTAAATTTCAACTCAAGAACACAAAAAGTCTATTTTCTCTTTCTTCAACAACAATAACACAACTTTTTCATAACTCAACCATTATCATCACCAATAAATGCAAACAAATTGACAACAAACTCAAAACATAACACAAAACCATCGGACTTTTTTCGACTTCAATGACATAACAAAATCTCCAATCAACACTACTCACCAAATAAAGAGAGCAAGCGCACGGAGAAGATTCTTTATTGTTGTCCATGATAGAGTAGAAGATAAGGCAACTTTGGCAATGTCCGTTTTGAAAAAACGAAGGAGAAGGAGGCTTTGATGTGGTGTTTGGGGGTAAAGAAGGGAGGATTATGTCATTTTTCGTCCCACAAACAACATCGTCCTAGCGTCTGTTTAATTTTTCTCATCCTGTACGTTTGGTAACGAATCTATATTTTGTTGCCAAATGTTAAACGTTTGCTACGAAAATAAAATAGTGCCACAAATTGTACAACATTTTGCTACCAAATTGATAAATCATCGCTAATACTAAACCTTTTACCTTTTTGCAACAGTTAAAACTATTGTCGCCTATCACTTCAATTCGCTACCAATTATACACAACATCGCCAAAACCCAAGTATTTTCTTTACATTCTTAATTTTCGTAATTGATTAACATATATGAGGTATTCCTATTACCAATAACAAAATAAAAATTTTGTCTTTTACACTTACATATGGAGTTGTTCTTGATTTGCTTCATTTTTGGGAATTAATAATCTTTATTTTTAATTTGGTAGATAATCAAAATAAAATGGGAAAAATTTTAAAAATTTGTATCTTCTTTTTGTTATTAGTTGAATAAATAAGGAATGCAAACCATGTTTCATTTAAACCAAATTCATCACTAACATGAAAAAGATACCCTTTAGCCCTTAATCTACCATTAACCTTATTATTTGTATAAAAATATACATTTAATTTAAATACCTGAGGTTTTTGCGACGAAGTAAGTTTAGTCGCAAAAGACCATTTCCGCGATCAACCACTACACTTACTTGCAAATGGTAGACAATTTGCTACCAAATTTCCACATCATCGCCCAAAACCCAAGCAATCTCTTTACTTTCTTAATTTTCTAATATATATGGGGTATTCCTAATACATCATAGAAAATGTAAAATTAGTCTTCTCACTTATATATGCAGTTGTTCTTCTTTTGCTTAATTTTTGGGAATGACTAATCTTTAATTTTAATTTGTTAGAAATATTTTTCTAATTATATTACAATGTCTTGTTAAATTTTTAGTTTTTTAAATTATAATAATTAAAATTTATAATTTTTTGAAATTATTTTTTCGAAATTATAATAATTAAAATGTATAATTTTATGAAAATTGTAAGTCAATTATAATTTATTTGAAGGGTGAACAAATTAATTTTGAAAATAGTTTTCAATTGAATAATTTAATTTTTAATTCAAATTATGTTTTATTTAGAATAGGAAAATAAATTTATAAAAAATTATTTATGAACCCGTGGGCTTTGGCGACGAACCATGTATTAGTCACTACATCTGATGTTTGTAGACCAAATACAATAGATCATAACAAATTAATTAATAGTACATATAAACAACTACAATAAACAAGATATAACATCATTTACCTAAACAAGAAAAACGTCATCATTTTGTATTAGGTTTTCAATCATAACCACAATAAAAGGCTACTCCACTCTCGTTCAAGCCGTCAACATTTCTCAAAATCCTCCATCCTGCAAACCACTATCTCCTCTCTTCTGTTTGGGTTCTATATTGTGGTCATCACCGTCGAGGAACCATCATTAAATGAATCAGTATTGTTGTTTTGTTCTATTTTCATTAACGAAATTGTGCTAAGTTTAACTTATACCTTTAGGTGTTTATTGTGAGTTATTAATCATGCATTTGATGTATGGGTTGTGTTTATGGGCGTGTTTCAGAAATGATTTGTTGTCTTTCTTTGTTATTTGTATATGGGTTGGCTTCTTCCGAACGACCTTTAACGCTTCCCTCATCAAAGCTTCGTAACTATTTGATAAAAGGTCTTCAAGAGTATTTTACTTGTATTCGTTTTCATTAATAGTAATATAGCCTAATATAGATAATACTATATTTCTGTACATCAAGAACACAGTCATGTCTATTCTACTTTAAATTCTAACTTTTGCATGTGATATAAACTACACAATAGATTTCTGAAATTTTAGTAAGGGTATCTTTCATATCATTAGGCACATTGCAGATGTATAAGTGCTAAACTGGACTATTTTCACTTATCATCGAAATTGAAGTTGAAAATATCATCATTTTATCCTAAATTGACATTTGCAAAATATACCTCTTAACATTATTAATCAAGGAATGTCGACATGACGACTAGTTCCAGATGGTACTAATTTATTTCGTTAGGAAGAATGTGGCTAAATTGTCCCTACTGAAGAAATAAACATTGCAGAAAAATCGTCACTTCATACACTAATGATCTTTTTCCTTCTATGGTCGATCTTTTACTTCCAAGTGTTTAGTATCATCTGAGCAATGTTCCTTTCCTTATAATATACATCTCATTTCCTTTTATGAACGTTATTATATATATATTCACATTTAATAGTATATACTACTAGTTGTTTTAAGCTTTCTTGAATCTCGAACATGACATGTATGCCTATGGAGGCGGGAGCGATGTCACAGCGGCCTGCAAAGGATTAGGGAAATTGGTTGTTTGGGAAAATTTATCAATTTCACAAACTTTGTCTGGTCAGTCACGTATGCATGTCACTCATTTTCGGTTCGTTTAATAGTTTACTAATATGACAATATCTAAGTTCTATACTGATTATGTTTTAGGTAAACCATTTCGTATTGACAGTTCATCTAGAGATCTTGTCTTCCATCCTAAATCTGATGACTCATTTACTGTATCCTCTACAAGTTTAGCTGTAGCGGAATCGCTGTTATAAGAAGGTATGAAAAACCCTACACCTGAGGGAAGAACTATCACTGTTTCAATTGGTGCCTTCGAACATGCAAGGACCCTTCTCGGGAATCCAAACATCGAGGACTCATTTACCTTTACCAACTCTCATGTCACTTGGAATACAAAAAAATAATTATATCATTGTCATTTATCGATGCAATCAACTAGACTTAGCTTTAAAGTTGATTTATTGTTGTATTTGTAAGAATTTGTCTAGCAACCTCTCTACTAGTTAGGGATCAAGCTGCGTATTATTGACTGTGGATTGTTATTGTTCTTATACTATGATTGTAAGAATTGTTAACCTTCTAATTCAAAGTTCGTAATACTCCATATATCATATTATTATATTGATACAATTATTAAAATTTTATAACTAATTTTTGCACTGTTACTAATTATTAATGATTAATTAATATTACTGTTTAACATTTAAAATTATGTTGTGTGTGTTTTTTCAACATTCAAAACAAATCTCAAAAAACATATCTTAACTATGATAGATTATAAAAATGTTAGTTTAACCATTTTGGAAAATGTTCCCTTTAGTGATAATTTTGGCAAATGGTCACTAAATGTGTTGCAAATTACTGTAGAACCTTTGGTGATGTTTTTCAGAAATCATCACTGAATGTGGACCATTTAGTAATGATCGTCACCAAATAGTTACTTTTAGCGACAATGTGAAAACGTAGCAAAAAACACGTAGCTAAATGTGTACGAACCTTTTGTGGCGATTTCTGAAAATCGTCACCAAATATTTTTTTAGTGACGATTTTACACAATCATCACCAATTGTGAACCCTTTGGTGGCAATTTTGGAAATTGGTCACCAAATGTTTACCAAATTATAGTGATGATTTCTGAAAAGTGTCACCAAAATTTCATTTACCAACGAATGTCTAAAATGGTCACCTATTGTGGACCATTTTGTGGTGATTTTTGGGAATCATCAGTAAATGTTCACCATTTAGGGATGATTTTTGTCATTCGTCTCGAAAAGTTGATTCTTTTGTAACGCTTTTATAATTAGTCGCTAAAGGCTTAGTTCTAATGACGATTTTGAAAATCGTCGTAATATGTTCACTTTTAGCGACTATTTTTGGAACGTTGCCCAAAAAAACGTAGCTAAATGTCTACTTTGTTGTAGTGTCAACTCAATTCCAATCTTCATCCTACCAAATTAAAGTTTGCTATTGAATAATCTTTCATTTTCGTTTCTTTTGTAAACTTTAATTGCTTTTGCATCACTGTACACTTGGCACTCTCGGAAGAGTATATAAGACAATCAATTCCAGTCGCCGTCCACTAGCGTCCAGCGTTCAGTGTCCAACAACATGCATGAAAGTCGTATGAAAATATTCGCCGTAGTAGAATAAATACGTACAGACATTCATAGGAAAAATATGTGGCGGTGGCCCAAACGCACGTCAACAGAAATAAGAGAAAAAGTTGTCGGCTGGTCGGCGATGAGGAAAGAAGAAAACACTGGCAAAGCAGGGGTGGGTCTCATCAACTAAAACCTTTTTTTTAAAATCACTTTATTAAATACAATCAATCAGATCCTGAATTAAAAAAAAAGGTTAATTATCAATATCAATATTAGTAATATTTTACTAATATTTTTTTTGGTAAAAATATTACTAATATTGATAATTCTGTATAAAATAATAAGAATTAGGTGAACTAATTCTTAAGCATATCCTATAATGAGGACAAAACATTCAACGGAGAGAGGAAAAGGCATAAAGTTACAGTGATAGCTTTTCAAAAAAAAAAAAGCTTTTCCAATCCAATTGTACGGTGAGAATCGATAATTTGATACTTAAGAGGATTTACAATCCTAATTCTCGTTTAGTTTTGATAATAAAGTATATTATTGTCAACCCCAAGACGCAGGTGAGTTGGTAAGGAACTTTTCTGGCTTAAATAAGGTCGTGAGTTTGAATCGCTCTCATGTATGCATTCGTTTAAAACTTGGAATCAGAGATTTGTCTCCTGTAAGGGACCTAACCCGACTCAAGCAGGAAATAGTCTGTGTGTGAATAGCTTAAAGGTATCTTCCCATAATTGGAACCCTCCTACGACACCTTGTCGAGATGACCCGAAAACATTAGATTCCTGTTTTAATCACTTTCAAACCTTAAAGTTCAGTTTTACATTTTGAGTTCAAACGAGTGTTTTCTCCATAACTAAATTGTAATGATCACCCAGATAAAGTTGGCCTTCATCTGTTTGCGTGGAGAAACGGCTAAGGTAGCGTTTAGATGGTGTGTTTTCTGAGTGGTCAAGGCTCTTCAGCCGTAATGAAATTGCTTAACCCCTGTAATTCATCTTATTCAGCCGTATTGAAATTGCTTAACCCCTGTAATTTGTCTAATCGTTAGTATGTTATAATTTTTGCAATGCCATTAGAAGGAAGAACATATTAATTCATATTCTAGAAAAATGAGACATGATTTTAATATTTTACTATATTAAAAATTAATTTAACGACATGTTCGTCAAACATTAGCAATTTTGAGTACTTTTGACGTATCAAACTAGACATAAAAGTCGTGTGTGCTTTCGCTGGGGCTCTGGTACCGTTATTAGTTATAGAGTATGTGCTGACGACTAGCACAATTTCTTCTTGATAATCCTTTCATGGCCCAATTGGAGGATGTGAAGTTTTATTTGATCTTGTCGTGTTTTATTATATTAGATTTATAAGGGACCTGCAACTTTCAAACGTACTTGATTGCGAACAGTGCCATACGATATCTTACGTAGTTTCAGTCTTGGCATCGAATTGGTGGGACGATAAAGAACAAGTCACTTTGTGGCCATGTGCTGTTTCTATGAAGGATCATCACAGTGAAAAGCGTGGATCCATCCCGAGTGTCTATTTATTGCAGTACTAGTCAGATAGAAGGACTGGAAACGGCTAATGTGAATTTGTTCTGACAGCAAACGAGTTGCCATTGTTGACCAACTTTTAGTTTTTATAAAACAAAACACAGCAGAGATGCAATTCCTAACGTATCTCCTGTACTTCGGTCATCGATGGTGTCAACCCTACCTTTCTTTATTTATAGTACTCAATCCTAGAAATGCTTCGCAATGACCATTCTATATCCATTTGAGAGATTCTTCTTAATTCGCAGCTCCCTAGTTTCTGATTTCATTCCTATCCTGTGAGCCTTCTTCTATACTTTCCCTATCCACTGAACTAACAAGTGAAGCTTTATCACCAGCGTAGTCATGTCATCTTTATCAGCACGAACAGGAAGACAACGACAACGTTACGACGGTCAGTTCAGGCTTGTAGCAGGGTATGTCTGTTCCTTCATTAAATCCCACTTCTGCTTTCTTTTATTCATTTGAGTTACTGATTGCTAAACACAAAAGGGTAGATGCTAACAACTTTCCAAATGATATAACCTTATTTTGTCATACAAACACATACAATGATAATTATGATAATTACGGACAACACCAACATATTATAAAAAACAACCGTATAGCCAGCCGCACTCAAAGAGATACGATGTCTTTAAAGAAACGCAGTTGCAGCTTTTCCAGGAAACATCGACTACTTGGAGGATCAACTTTTCCAATTGTTCTCCAATTGAAAATTACCTAGTACTTTTGTTAAGGCAAAAGTCAAAACACTGAGATGTTTCAAAGTCAATTTGCATTTGTTGGGCTTTTTTACGTCATATGATTACACAAGTTTGAAGTTTTCCACACTGATCTTCTTTCCATTGACAACAACGCAAATAATTTCTAAGCACTCTTTCGAAGATAGTTGGCTTGGAATGATACGTTCAAGTCGCACCGGACAAAAAGCAAGTTAACTTGTGTGTTCGGCAGCTGACTTTTGGAAATCTAATTGGCATAATTCAATGGTTGACATTATGTGATAGGAAATATTGGCGGATATGTCGTGCATTGCTATAGTAATTCTAAATGAGAGTGATGGATTCAACTATCTATTATGAGCTTCGATCTCATATCTCTATCTGCATAATTCAGTAGGATGCGATTCATTCTTAGTCAATTGATTAATTGGCACTCCGTCGGTAGTCCTATCCTGTAAAGGAGACTTCTACTCTGTTTAAGATTGTCTAATATGCATAGTCCCTTACTTATTAGGTCAAAATATGATGATTGATTGCGTAATCCCTTTTCCATTTTGTCCAAACAAAGAGGATTAATTAACTGAAATTTCTTTTATATTTTTATTTTATAAATGAAATTACTTGAATTTTTCTAAGACATTTATATAAAATTTTTATTTGACTGAATTGAAAAAAAAATTGGAGCCTTAAAGCAACCGGTAAAATTATTTCTTTATAAACTTAAGGTCACATGTTTAAGTCACGAAAACAGTCTTTTTGTAAAAATACAAAGGAAAGATTGCAGTCGTTATGACTCTCTTCAAACCCTGCAAAGTTGAGAGTCTTGTACACCGGGTATGTTGATTTTTTGTGAAAAAATCTAAGACATATTTAAAGAAAAAGTGATCTATGCCTTATACTAAAAAAGAATAGCATATCTTATTCAAAATCTCAAGATATTGGATTATATATCTTTTATTATACAATACAGTTTTATGTTCCTTTTATTTAGGATGCGAGATGATTCTTGTGCTCTTTCAACATTAAGTTGACCTAGTTGTGATGTTTATTGTTTGAATAAAACCGGTAGGTGTATTCCTTACAAGCTTGTGGTTGAGAAGGATAAATATTCCAATGCGGAGAAAGACATTATTGTTCTCATGATTTCAACCCCAAGTCGAGAAGATCTTGTCTTCCCAAAGGTATTAACTTGCTGCAAGCTATTTCTAATCCAAATTTATGGCATCTTTATTCTCGTTCATGTTAGTGATTATATAAAACTAATTAAGTTAGCTTCACACAAAAGTTTAAGTTATTGTGATAAAACGATCACTTAACATGTTATCAGAGTCTCTGTGACCAAGTAGTTGTAAGTTCAAATTCTACCACCCACTTATTATTCCTCACAAAGTAGAGTGAGTCTGTGCAAGTTTCAAGCCCAAATGGTTTTCACTTGAGAAGGTGTGTTAGTAAATATATAAAAATAATTAAATTGATATCACATAACAGCTTAAGCTATTGTGATGAAACGGACACTTAACAGTTCATAACCTAGCTCCTAACCTAATAAGTAATGAAAATATGTTACAACTTACAAGTAAGAATAACAGTATATTGTTGCCTCTGCATGTCTCCATTAATTTCGATGTCGATACGTAACATTATTAGGGTGGATGGGAGGACGATGAGACCCTTGATCAAGCAGCATCCCGTGAGGCCTTGGAGGAAGCTGGAGTGACAGGAATAATTGGGGTAGGTCATCTCTTTATTTGCCCTACGAATACCTTCTCATTTTTTTTCTCGATTCACAGACATTATCATGTGCAGGAGAGATAGCAACAATGGCACAATTAGAACCGACTATGAAATATTCAATTGAGTTTTGTTTGATTGATGGAAAACCAAATTAATAACCAAATCTCTCTAATGATTATTAAAAATTAATTAATTAGTAGACAAGACAAACCTGAATTAATGCATTTTTTTCTCAAAAATTAGAAAATAATACTAATCTTGTATAAAAACGACTTTATATAATGTATCATCCAAGTTATTTTATAAATTTATATTTGTGATGAGTTTAATTTCTAAATCAAAATTTTAAAAAAATTGTGATTAGACTGTGTTGTAGTACTTCTCAATTAATCATTAGCCAAGGTAACTTTTAAGTTTTACTTTCGCTTCTTGTCAAGAGAACAAAAACCTATAGTTTGTCTTATATAGATGATTTTGAGATTACCAACATCAATTGGCTGCTATGTCTACGTTTACTCCCTCACTTTAATGGCATGTCTTGACATAATTGAACCTACAAAGCTTATTATGTTCAACAATTTCTAGCACCTAGCTAGGTTAAGGTTCTTGAAATTAATTAATCAACAAGAGTACTAAATTGCTTCCCACTTCTCAACAGGAACAATCTCTTGGAGTATGGGAATTTCAAAGTAAGAGTAGCCAGAAAGACAAAAACTCTCATCAAGGAGGTTGTAGAGGCTATCTGTTTCCACTGGAGGTAACTCAGGAGCTGGATCAATGGCCGGGACAGGCTACTTACAGCAGGAAATGGGTCAGCACCATTCTTCCAATGCATATATAGTTTATATGTTTTATTATAAATTATCGTCAGTAAAATTTAAGTAAAAATACCAATAAAAATATAACAAAAACAATTATAAAATCATTTATATTGATTTAAATTAAATTATAAATAATGTAAACATAATCTTTTATATGATACTTACATATAGGATTATAAAATAGCAATGGTGATTAAATTAATTAGTCAGAAGTTTGAACCCCATTGTTAAGGTATTTTAATAGTCCTACACAATAATTATATTATATCCATAAAAAATATTAAAGAATTTTAATATCTTTATTTGATTTAATTATAAAAATAAAAGAACAATTGATTATAATCCACAGAAAAAAATCTTGTTTATAAATATCAACAAGCTATAGTGGTTCCTCATACTACATTTCTTTATGTTATAGTCTCTGACATATATAGCTACAAATTCCTTTATCAACATATAATGTTGAGAAAACACTGATTAATGCAGCTAACCATTAAGGAGGCGTATAAAGTGTGCCGGTACGATTGGATGAAGGATGCTCTAAAGAAATTTGAAGCAACTATGTCTCTCAAGGGCAAGGAGGAGTCTGCATAGGGCAGACTTTGTTATCACCAGGGATATCCTCTTAATATTGTAATATGACAATATGTACAGCGTTCCATAAGTTCTCTAGGATATATTAGTAATGTTGATTTATGTCTTGCAGCCAATTAGTTGGTTGTAGTTTAATAACAATTAAAGAAATTTTTTATCTTATACATATTCAGATGTATATAATAAAGTTCACAGGATAAATATAATTGTAGATAATAAATTTACGTTGAAATTATAATTATAATTATGATATTCATATTGTATTTATATATTATCCTTAAATTGTTAACACTCGTTCTTCTTAGATATGACATTAATAAAACATGAAAAGATTAGCGCATGTTATATTTCTTTATTATAAAGAAAGTAGTCGATCTCATAGTTTAGAGATAAATAAATATGTAGGTACTTATTAGAAAATAAGTTCATCGAAATAACCCTATATGAGAATTTCATTTGAAACATTACTTATATGTCTATGGAAACTATCATTGTGATGATTGTATAAGTGAACCTTTGACTTGAGATTTTTAAAGCCATCTTATATAAGAATTGTTATATTTGAATACTACTTACGACATGTTTTATTCAAGAACGACTCAGTCGATAGTCAATGTGTATATCATAAACTATATGGAGATAGTTGAGTGATCAATACAGGATTCATCACCTTAAAGTGATTAGGGAGAATATTTCATTGTTCTTGATTAGTATTTAATTCGAAAAATCCTTGATCAAGGAGAAATGATACTTTAAAAATAATTTTCAAATGTTATTAATTGAATCATTATTAATGATAAAGAACTAATATAATTGGACTCAAATAAAGTCGATATTAATTAAATGCTCGATATCTAGTTGAGGTACTGTATGATGAAATGATTAAATTATACGAAAAATTACGTACAAAAGGTTTGTCAAAATCACTTTGATATTTCTAAATATTTGGGTAGTCATAATGCGTTGTTAGAGGAACCAATCTTAATCTATGGATATAAATTGTTAAATTAAATAATTAATTCTAAATTAAAGGAGTTTAATTATCTAAACTTAATTATAATTTAGGGTTGTAATTTATATTTATGATTAACATATTTGGGAACCTAATCGATTACGTATAAAGAACAGGTTAAAGAGAGAAAGTATTTTAATCAAGTTGGGTATTGATTATAAAGTTTGAGAAATTTTATGATTAAATATGAGATATTTAATTAATAAGTATCAATATGAGATCTTTGATCTTATTTGGCAGTTGGTATTTAATTAGAATTATTAGTAATTTTAATTAAAGTTTACTAAAATTAGAATTTAATTTTTTTAAATTACTATAATATCTAAAAATTATTATAAATAGGTTTAGACTCCAAGAGAGCTAACACTTCTTACCTAACCCTCTCTACAATAGTTGCAGAGTTCTCTCAATACATTTTGTAAATACTATTAGAGGTTAGATACTTATGAAGTTAAGATGGTTGAGATGAGTCAATTTCAAAAACGGTTTGAGGGAAACAAGAAGAAAAAGATCAAGCTTTAAAATAAGATACAAATTAAAACTCATACAATTAAAATAAAAAAGTTTTGTTATTATTCTGCTATGCATGAAATCGAATCTTACCTTAATTTATCAATAGTAATATTAGAGTAAAATTAAATTATATAATTTAATTAAAATTGTTTGATTATTATTGCTCTTAAAGTTTGAAATTGAAATTACAAACGCTGTAAACCTAAATTATTGAATATGAAAATTTTATATTTATGCCCTGAAACAAATCTTGATATGAAAAATATTTGGGTTTTTGAAACCATAGCTCCTACAATGGTCACTCCAGTAGTGACTCCAAACTTTCAACCCCAAAAATGATAGAAACCATGTTTTTGTGATGATTTATTGAGTTGTGCGATCAAAAATCCTGAAGGTCTAATAAGGTTCAGGATAGAGGATTCTCATAGATTTCATCCCTTTAGGTACAAGAATCTTGGGCAATTTGCTTCATTGGGAGGAGAGCAAACAATGCATGAACTTCTTAGCGATCGGGCTTGAATCGTAATAAGCACTCGATGACTTTAGTATTCTGTCAAAACAATTTTGTTAGTGGTAGTGAGCTACTGACAATAATGATATGGGCCAGCGACAAGAGGCATCACTAGGTAGCTGGAGAAGCAGAGAAGATGAAATATCCATAATACGTAACAATACCTTAGTTACGTATCCCGGATCGAATGTAAAAAGGCAATAAACTAAGAAATATGAAAAATACCAAATTTCGGTTTAATAACTTTAAACAAGCTTTTGGAAGCTGAAACCAACGCGAATCCACCGTCGTCTTCACGGGAACTACTCACCGAGACTCAGTCAATGTCTTTTTACAATTTTCTCAAATCGTAAGCCCTTTTAATGAGTCAGAGAATCTTTATGCTTACGAATGATGTGAGCAATTGCAGGAGACCTTAACCTTTATAAATAGCATCCATATCAGGCTTCCCCATCATATGCCCGATATAGGCTCGGTTCACATTAATCGGGATCCATTTTCTACCCGAACTTTGACCTATTGATTTAGAACATTTATTAGACCACTTTATTATCTTTATTTGAATCAAATTAGGTTAGATCCCGTTTCCGGAATCCAACTCTTAACAAAAATTCTTAACTATCATCGCTTTATTTTCTTGCTCTGATACCATAACTGTTAGGACCCGATTTCGGAACCGGACCCCAACCGAAAAAACGAAAAACGAAGCGGTGTAGCCTTCGACATAGTTTTGCCTTTGAGCAATGCTCGGGCCTCGACAAACGAATAATCGACCGATCGACCAATAAACGAATAATCGACCGATCGACCGACAAACGAATAATCGACCGATCGATCGATAAACGAATAATCGATCGATTGACCAACAAACGAATAATCGACCGATCGACCGACAAACGAATAATCGATCGATCGATCGATAAATGAATAATCGACTGATCGACTGACAAATGAATAATTGACCAATCGATTGACAACGAATAAATAGCTAATCGTTCGACAATCGACCCATCGGTCGGCAACTAACTAATTACTCGACAATGACCAACCTCTCGACATTGATGTTGTTCGGCCTAGATACCCAGACCAATCGACTCGCATCGGGCGTGCCAGTTCACTATGTGCTATCTGGGAAGGTAGCCTATTGTACAAAGTCAGTGATAGTTCGAAGCTTCATCCGACAAGATTGAAAGAACAGGCAAAGGAATAAAAATAAGTCTCTTTATTTTTATTAAATCTGCCCTGATCACAAGCTCGACCAGGTGAGCATTCAGAAAAAGGAATATCATCTTTCCTACCCGGCCTATTACGAATATCATCTTTTTAACCCGGTCTATTACGAATATCATCTTTCCTACCCGATCTACTACAGATGTTGTCTGTCCTACCCAGTCTACTGCACGTATCATCAATGAGCTTCTCCATTCCAAAGTCGAACAATCTGTCCAACACAGGTTGATCCTGATAAGTCCTGTGGCAGCCACATTTGAACCGCCACAGGACCTCGTCAGGAATTACCTCTCGCTCTATCTCAATCGTCAGGAACTACCTCTCACTTTGTCTCGCTCATCCCCTTCTCCCCCTCTGGAAAAAAGACATGATGTTGGCACTGGCAAAGCAATTTTGGATGGGAAAAGGGAGAAAGAACGCGTGAAGGACGCATTCTGACGACAAAGGATGAAAAGATAAAAGACGAAGGGTAGAGGCTAAGGAAGCCATACGAAATGAGGAAAAACTATCCGGCTCAATATTTATAGTATCAGTCAAACAAACATATCAATCCGGGCTAACCACGTCAAAAAATCTAAGAGGCTGAAATGGCGCGACAAACGAAGGGACGTACGTAATTACACGCAATAGATGCACGGCGATCCAAGAGATGCGACGTTCCCAATTTTGGTGACGCTTAGAAGAGGCAAACCGTCAAAAATAATTACGTCAGGCGTTGTGAATTTCAGCGCCCGTGCGACTGTTAGGCGGCGCATTGGTTCCAAGCTTTGAACTGTGTTCAAAAGATACGTGTCATCAAAGCAATGATTAGGCTTAGTCTTACGACCGGACGCCAGCACCCAGTCGATCGCATAACCGGGCATAGGTCGACCAATCCTCCCGACACAGCTTGAATGGCCAGATACTTTCGATCGATCGATCTCGAACTTACCACGATCCTACAACCAAACAGGCTGTACAATCTCATATACTCCTTCGACCCTTCTCTTAGCTCAGACTCGAGAAGTAGGGGGCTTATGGTCGGGTCGGCTGGACCGGACTCGCCTAGCCCAGCTCTAGGCCTGGATATCGACGGCCCAACGACCACAGTCCTTTCGGCCCAACGAGTGATAGACTCCCATGCAAACACTATAACTCACGTAAAGACCTAAACCTAACGGCAATCCCAGGTATATAAGGTATTGTTCTACCGTAATTCAGGTATGATAATACAACCCTACTTTTCCCTGTTTACAGCGGCCAAAACCCTACGAAAAATACTGACTTGAGCGTCGGAGGGGCCTTCCGGGAACCAACCCCCGGCGTGCCTTCATCTGTTTTGCAGGTGTCTCACAGCCAGAATTGCACAAGTCATGGATCAAAACAACGACGGTCAACTTCAGCAGAATCCGACTGAGCCAGTCTTAAAAGTTTAAATGGAGATGCTCCCATGCTTGGTATGAATTGGACGAATGTTACACTTATCCCAAAAAAGAAGACACCAGAAATAGTAGCTGACTTACGACCCATCTCATTAAGTAATGTCACAGATAGAGTTGTCTACAAAGCACTTGCCAATAAATTAAAACAGGTTCTACCTCAGATCATTTCTGATACACAAAGTGCTTTTATTCATAATCATTTAATCACAGATAATATTATAGTGGCATATGAACTGGTTCGTTCCCTTAAAAGGAAAACTCAGGGCAAATTGGGTTTTCTTGCTCTCAAAACCAATATGAGTAAAGCTTATGATCGAATAGAATGGAAATATTTGCGATCGATTATGCTGAAAATGGGATTTGATGAAGCATGGGTTTCAAAGATTATGATGGTGGTTACGTCGGTTTCTTATTATTTTGTTTGTGGTAATGAAGAGCACGGTCTTTTAATTCCTAGTAGGGGCTTAAGACAAGGAGATCCATTATCTCCATATTTATTTATCATTTATGAGGAAGGATTATCTGCTATTCTGTCTAAACTTCAGGCATAAGGTCGCATTCATGGGGCTTTGGTTGCAAGGTGGGCCACACCAATGTCTCATCTGTTCTTCGCCGATGATGCTATATTCTTCGCTCGAGCTACACAGGAGTAGGCTTTACAATTGAAGAACATCTTAAGACTATATGAGACAGCATCGGGGTAACAAATCAACCTCTCTAAATAAGGTGTTTCTTTTACTCCTAACACTGAGAATACAATGAGGCTTTCGGTTTGTCAAATTTTGGGGGTTGAGGAGATTGCTAGTCATAATAACTATTTGGAGATGCCTTCTGTTATTGATAGAGATAAAAGGCATGTGTTTCATTATGTGGTGGAGAAATTGTCGAAGAGATTGCATCTAAAGTATTATCAAAAGCGGGTAAAGATGTATTGTTGAGAACTGTGACACAAGCTATGCCGAGCTACATCATGTCCCTTTTCTTGTTACCCATAGTTACTTGCAAGGATCTAGAAAATTTAATGAATGGAATCTTCTGGCATAATAGAGGATGGGAGAATAATGGTATAAGATGGCTACGGTGGAAGGGGATGACAATTCCAAAAATTCATAGGGGATTAGGATATCGAGACTTGAGACAATTTAACCTTGCTTTATTGGCAAAGCAAGGATGGAGGTTGCTTAAATATCCTAATTCTATTGCTGCAAAGATCTTGAAAGCCAGATATTTCCCCAATTTTGACTTCTTTACAACAGACATAGGTAACAATCCAAGCCAAATATGGAGAAGTATATGTCAGGCAAGATCGATCTTAATTCAGGTATGTCGACGACGTGTTGGAGACGGACAGAACATTCATATCTAGTGGGATCCCTGGTTAATAGACGATACGAATCCACATATTCAGACAAAATTCATGGAGCACTTAAACCTCAATAAAGTAGCTGATCTCATGGTGAATCGTCGATGGAATGAAGTACTGATCCGAAACTCTTTCATTCCACGAGATGCAAAAGTTATTCTACATATTCCTTTAGGCTTTTCGAGGATCAAGGATGATTGGATATGGACCATAAACAACAAGGGAGAATACCAAGTAAAAGAAGGTTATAGGATTGGTACGGAGAGTGTTAACACAGAGTTCGTTGTCACAGGATTTCCATGGGAAAACGTTAGATGGTTCATGTTCCGGGTAAAGTGAAAATCCTTATCTGGCGTATTTTAAGGAATACTCTTCCACGTCCAGCAAACTTAAGAAGGAGACACGTCGATTTACTTGACACTTGTCCTATCTGTGGTACATCAACAGAAACTGAGCAGCATATATTCTATCACTGTGAGTTTGCTCAATCAGTTTGGTTATTATCTTCTGTGAACTGGAATGTATCTTCGGTGAATTGGGCTTCTAATACATCCTTACATGATTGGCTTGCTTTGGTTATGGCTTCTTTCACAAATACACAAAAGGAAGAGGTGTTCATGATTATTTGGAGTTTATGGACTCACTGTAATGAATTTGTGTTGCAGTGGAAACTCCGTGATAAATCCTTCATTATTAGTCGAGCCAGAACAACTCTACTGGAATGGGAAGCAGCACAAACGAAAAACAATCTCTCATCCAGACAACACCAACACTCTCAATCCAAATGAAAAGCCCCACAGCTGAACCATTTTAAATGCAATGTTGATGTGGTGTTATTGACGAATGGTTTTTATAGATTAGGCATGATAATCCGTAATTCTCAAGG
>JAOSBP010000206.1:5508531-5522643 GCA_027563825.1 Erythroxylum mucronatum
GTACATCTCATTTCCTTTTATGAAGCTATTATATATATTCACATTTGATGGTATATACTACATATTGTTTTAAGCTTCCTTGAACCTTGAACATGACATGTATGCCCATGGAGGTGAGAGCAGTGTCACAATGGTTCGTAAAGGATTAGGAAAATCGGTTGTTTTGGAAAAATTTTCAATTCCACAGACTTCGTCTGGTCATTCACGTATGCATGTCACTCTATTTTCAGTTTGTTTAACAATTTACTAACATGATAATATCTAAGTTTTATACTGATTGTACTTTAGGTAAACCATTTCGTACTGGCAATTCATCTGGAGAACTTGTCTTCCATACTAAATCTGGCAACTCATTCACTGCATCCTCTACAAGTTTAGCTATAGCGGAAACGTTGTTACAAGAAGGTGTGAAAAAATCCTACACCTGAGGGAAGAACTATCACTGTTTCAATTGGTGTTTTCGAACTTGCAAGGACCCTTCTCGAAAATTCAGACATCGAGGACTTATTTACCTTTACCAACTCTCATGTCACTTGGAATTCAAAAAATAATTATATCATTGTCATTTATCGATACAATCAAATGGACTCAACTTTAAAGTTGATTTATTGTTGTATCTGTAAGAATTTGTCAAACAACCTTTCTACTAGTTAGGGGTCAAACTACGTACTATTGAGTATGGACTGTTATTGTTCTTGTGCTATGACTGTAAGAATTGTTAACCTTATAATTCAAAGTTCTTACTACTTCATATATCATATTATTATATTGATACAATTATTAAAAATGTTATAACTAATTTTTTCACTGTAACTAATTATGAGTTTTTTCAACAATACGTTGTAAACATTCAAAACAAATCTCCAATAAAACATATCTTAACTATGATAGATTATAAAAATGTTAGTTTAACAATTTTGAAAAATGTTTCCTTTGGTGACGATTTTGGCAAATGGATACCAAATGTGTTGCAAATTACTGTGGAACTTTTGGTGACGTTTTTCAGAAATTATCACTGAATGTGGACCATTAAAATTCATCACCAAATGTTGTTCCTTTGGTGACGTCTTCAAATATCGTCACCAAATGGTTACTTTTAGCGACAATGTAAAAAACGTAGCAAAAAATACGTAGCTAAATGTCTACGAACTTTTGGTGCGATTTCTGAAAATCGTCACCGAACATCTTTTTAGTGATAATTTTACACAATCGTCACCAATTGTGAACCCTTTGGTGACAATTTCAAAAATTGGTCATCAAATATTTACCAAATTATGGTGACGATTTCTAAAACGTGTCACCAAATTTTCTTTTGCCAACGAATGTCTAAAATCGTCACCTATTGTGGACCATTTTGTGATGATTGCTAAGAATCGTCACTAAATATTCACCATTTGGGGACGATTTTGTCATTTGTCACCGAATGTTGATTCTTTTGGTGATGCTTTTATAATTAGCCGTTAAAGGCTTAGTTTTAATGACGATCTTGAAAATTGTCAAAATATGTTCACTTTTAGTGACGATTTCTGGAACATCGCAAAAAAATGACGTAGCTAAATGTCTACTTTATTGTAGTGATACATACGACATTGGTCGAGAATATAACAATACAGTAGTCATCCTCAAGCAATGCAATTAAGAATAACAGTTTCCAAGCAGCATTCACGTGGAAGCTTCTTTCTCCTACATCTTAAGTGATGTATTCCTTTTCATGTTATTCTTGAATAAGCAAATATGTTGAGTTTGCACCCTGCAAAGACTTTGGAATTTAATTTCACCTCATCCAACATAGTTACAGATAAACGAAGAATTGCAATAATATTTCGTAACGAACCAAATTTTTTTATTTAATCTCTTAAGTTGAATGTGTTGTTACAAGTCTAGCAGAAGGACTGTGAACCTGAGAAAAGAGCGATACGGTACCCCTTCTACTGCTACGATACCTCAAAGAGTTGTGAGAACCAAAGACTAGTGCAAATTTCAGATGTGTCGGAATTTATCATTGATTAATTGAATTGAATTTGCTGGATAACTTATATTGTTGAGTACAAACAAATATTTATTTAATATACATTAAATATCATGAGAAGAAAACAAATCCACACCCAAATTTTACGAGAAGAACAAAGAAAATTGAAGATGAAAGGACCAACCGTGCAGGCTGCAAAGACTTCAATTTGTTTATTCTCTTCTTCATCTTACGTCACGTTTATCTCTGGCATTTGTTCTTCTGATCCAACGTGGTTTGACTGGTCCTCGTTAGCCAGGCACTGATTTGTGGGAATATACCAAGTGGCATAACCCCATTTGACTGGCCACTTGGAAAAGCTGAAAGCATGTGAGTGACAGCCATGTCCTTTGGGTAGAAGTTAAAAATTTAATAGACCCCCAACCCCAATCTTCTTTTTATTCTTCACATGTTACTAGGACCTCCTACCTCCTTCTAGTGGGCATTGAGAAGGTCCCAGGACTATATTCTGTCTCCCAGATCACCATTACCAAGTTTGTTTTAAGGATTAGTCTCAATATCTAATGCTTGACTTATGATTCTACTCGATCTTGCCAACTAATCATCTGTATTCTAATGGATACACAACATCTGATAAGAGAGAAAATCAAGAACCAGCACATACAAAGTGAACTGAAGGCAACTGACTCTTTTACATGTAGTTTACGAATTTTCTGAATGAATGAAAAGTGATGGTGACTTCTGAAACTTGGAAATTGAAACGTATGAAACACGAGATATGCAATTAGCCTCTGTATATCTTTCAATTTGGTACAAGTCCAGTTCTGCTTTCTGCAGACACCAGGGATAGGACAAACTTGTTTTTTGTCTTTATTAAATTATACAAAGCATCACGATTGCTGGAAATGATTAGTGCTCTTCTACATACAACTAAAGAAAGAAACTTAACGTGGCAACTCCACATCTCCTCTCTTGCTTTCGGAGCCCATGTGGTTTCTTGCAGTATACAAACACAATCCACTACTTAGAAAAGCAGACATGAGTGGCTCATTATTGCTATATTTGCCATTTGTATATCTAAACACACCAACCATCATAGAACAAGAAGAAGACGAAGAAGATGATGATGATGATGATGAAGCATTTCCCTACTCAATGACTCCCTAATGCCAGTCTGATTAGTCAATATTATACTTTCTAATTACTATGTATTTGGATCTTATTGGATAGTTGGATGATTATGTAAACAAAGAACACGGTCTAGGTCACGTGGCTCGTATTGATGGGACAGTCACCAGCTCATTCACGGCTAATTTTACCCACAAGTCAAAGCTTGGTCCAAGTTAGGCCACCCAACCCTCTTGGATTCTCACTTTCCCCTCTGAAAACTTAGATACAAAGTTAAAAAGCATTTGAAACCCCATTGCTCTGTCCCTTAAATAAGACTGCGGCTACTATCTCAGATAGTCAAACTGCTATGATATCTCCAAAACTGGTTACGTGGTATCCAATTTTATCAAATATCGTTCATTCATTCACTGCTATGTATGCTCTTTGGCCCCACTTGCTTGCACTTCTTTTTAGGTATTGTCCGCACAAAGCCTCCTTTTTCTCTTGTCAATTTCCAAAAATTTATCCATGCATGCATTGACCATCATCAGTTCATCACTGGCGTATGGCTTCAGATGAGAGTGCATTCAATTCAAGTCTACAAAATAACATGAGAAAAGGGTAATTCACAGAACTTTCCAAGGAAAAAAAAAACTCTCTGTCTAAATGGATATTCATTTCTCTATCTCCAAATATCACATATAATAATGAATATCCACTCCAACTGGACTTGGTGCCATTGTTTCACTTCAAATAGCCGTTGGTTTGTCATCTTATTGCAAAAATATCTGTTGAAAGATTACGTTTTCCTGACCATATTCTGAATAGAATTAACTGTACTAAAACGTCGAAGTTGAAAGAACCCTCGTAGAAGGTTTCCAAGATGTCGAGAACTCGTAAATGGAGGGGATTGGGCCTTGAAACGAGAGGTTTATTATTACTTTTATCTCATTTTGATTCAATATGATAGAGAGAGCGTTTTTCTTGGTAACTTCAAACTCTTCACCAACCCCATCCCCACGTCGAAGTGAATAAATATTTGTACGGGCCATTAGCATGTGATGATAAAACATCACATCATAAAAGAAAACCATACATCTATATAGCTTCTACTAGCTATTAGCTAATAGCTCCAACACACGCCTCTCTTTGTTCTTCGGCTATAAATACAAACAACACTTGGTGGGTTGCAACAGGGCGTGAGGGTCCCTTGAAGAATTAATTAGGGACCGTGTTTGTCACTCTTCTTTCATTCATTCATTCTTTCTTTCTCCCATGGCATGCTTAGAGATGTATAACGCCGAGCACAAAGCTGGTCATTGTCCTCCAATGAGCCCTAGGATTTCCTTTTCCAGTGATTTTGTTGATTCAAAGCAGATGATGAAACAAGAAAGGAGCACAAGAGAAGCCCCAGCATCGACGGACTTTGAATTCTCAGTCACGAACTACTCTATGATGAGTGCTGACGAGCTCTTCTTCAAGGGTAGGCTTTTGCCATTCAAAGATAATGGAGGCAACCATATGCCAAGGACCATCAGAGACGAGCTTCTCGTAGACGACGACGACGACGAGATCTCACTCAGGCCACCAAAGGGCTCTACAAGGTGGAAGGGATTTTTGAATCTAAAAAGAACCCACATTGGATCAAAAAAAGTTGATAATAAGAACGATGGCTCTATGGAGAAAGTTGGTGAGTGCAAGTCTGGTTTTGCTCAGGAGGAGGTACACATTGACAAGACTTCAAAGGTTAGAAATCCTGAAGAATTCATCTCTAGTTTGTTGTTCTTTTCTCGTTTCATTGATTGCCTGAAAAAGATTAAATATTTTATTTGGGTTGATAAAAAAATTGAATCTTTGACACGCTTAAGAATCATTCTGATATGGGTTTGAATGTTCATCTTCTTTTTGGTTGCAGGAGCTGTTCAGTGAAGCAAGCTCAAGTTGCGGAGATGTGGAGATAGACATATAGATAAGCTAACCTACCATTTGGTAGAGATGTGTGCCAATTCTTTTGGGAACAGGAACAAGGTGGTGTTTTTCTTATAAATTTTAGCAAGCAGAGAGGTTGGATTAATTTTTTGTTAGATCAGAACTTGATTTGGATTAGTTGGTGGGTTCAAACTTTGATTGGTGATTGGCCCTTTTTTATCTTCTTGCTTTTTTTTCCTCTTTTGTTTGTTTTTGGAGTTGTCATGTCCTTATTTAGTTCTTTGGATCTCTTCCTAGAAGTTGATGTTTTTGCTGTCGATCTTGTACAAAAAATGTTTGCGGTTGGAAAAAAGGATTGTCTCGTCCTGATGAATGCTGATCCCAATCGTTTCTCCCTTTCTTCTAATTCTTTTGCTTTGGCCGTCATTTCCATTTTCTTAATCAAATTTGGCCCTTTATCTTTGGTTGAGATTAAGTTCAATAAACAAACATTAGCTGTACAAGAAATGTTGGGTACATCCTAAAAGGTTGTGTATTGTGGAAAACCAATAAAAATATTACTATTCATTGTATTCGATTATGATTTGATGTAAAATCTGCTGAAATTCAACTTACAATCATAACGAAAATTGTCCAGTTTACTATGACACGAGCCCTGAATCATACGGTTTAATGGATTTGATAAGGTGAAATTATTCAGTTTCTTGAAAGGGATTTGACTAGTCTAGTATTTGCTTTGGCATTGGATTGCAATGTTTTCTTCCTTAATGCTAAAATCGTTTAATTAGAGGCTTCATGGGTTCTTAGAAAATAAGAATACTGGTTCTAGCCTGGTCCATGGGCACTTTGTGACTTCTGGTGACCATGTCGGAGATGAGAAATCGGTAAGTGCAACAACTTCGGCGTCAGATACAGGTAACGAGTCTAACGACAATCTTCTGTTGTTGAACGACAAGTAGCTGATGAATGATATAAAAGGCTTCCCAAGGCCAAGTCCTAACGGAATTTTACTTGCAAGTTGGGACTGGGTCATCATCCCACGTTAACACCTGACACCTTTGGTTGCCGACATCACACACTCGCAAAAGATAAGATGTTTTCCTTTTTTTATTTGATTTCTATTAGAGCAGTCGACTTAAATTTATCATAACAACCTTAGATTTTGCAAACAGTCCAACCAACCAAAAAACATCTCAATCCATTATTAACATTTCATCTTAATTGTAGTGTTTTTAGCATTAGAGGTACTTGAATTTCTATTAAGAATCTCCCCTCGCTTATAATGGAAGTATTCAACGAATAATCAACAAAAATCTAAATTCTTTGAAAATTAAATGTAAATTAGTATCTAAGCTCCCCTTATACTTGTGCAACAAGAAAGTCAATTACTAGTAGTCACAAATAATGCGACAAAACGAACGATAAGGCTACCCTACTTATCATCACAAAGCTCTCGGTGGTCCGTTCCGACTCTCTAAAGACTTTAAAAGAGCAAGTCAGGAATGATAAAGATCCCAATTTGCCCTGTATATAGTAACTCATATATCATAATCGTTCTTGTTCTTTCTGATAAAGCATCGTAAATTCCAAACGTGTGTTCCACGTTTGGCTAAGGAATATCAGATATATTTACCCAAAAATAAAAGAGAAAATTAAATGCTGCTTTCATGTCCTGCAAGATGTTATGCTGCGGTTCAGTTTCAAGCGAAGGCAAATCCCTCGGCTTGCAGGCCTTGTATTATGCTAAATGGCGTTCCTGACTCCTGAGAAGCCAGCAGAACCAATATTGTAGTGAAAAACAAAGCAAAACTTTGTCATAATCCAAACAAGGCAAGACGAATACAATCACTGCGCAAGAGGATGAATAACTCGCAATGACTGAATCTCAGGTGGGGAAGGACGAAGAGAGAAAGGGATGGAGTGCTTCTTGTAAAGCTACACAATCTCCTAAATATGGAGTACAAAAATGTTACATCATTAGTGTTCATATTAAGTCTTGGATTCTCACAATATCATCTTCCTATTAAATCCTAAAATGTCAAGGCATATGCTATCATGTTGTTTACAGTGTTGCTACCAACCAGACTATCAAGCAATGACCGCAATTCTTTTCTTCACAGACCTGCTTCGCCTTCTCACTTTCTGGGTAATGGAATAAGATGAGAAATATTTAGAGTAGATTGGCGTAAAGGCAGAAACTACACTAATGGTACAAGCAGGCATATCACCATGGAGCAAGAACCTCCTCCTGGAATTTTAGCTCATAGCTTTCAGCCTTCGACTTGAGATTTTCAATGTCAGCACCAAACCTTGCATAGGTGGTCTTCAATTCCACAAGCTTGGCTTCAATATTTCTTATTTCATCTTCTGTATGTTCCCGTTCATTCCTAGCTTCTATGTACCTCCTTGTTTTTGTGGCACCTTCTGAGTCATAGGCAAGCTTCACAAGCCGACTCAGTCTAGCACGTAAAAATCCAACATTCATGCCAAAATGCTCACAACCATTCAGAGTCTTGTCCCATATAGAAAAGTCATCCCGTGGGGTGGTAAGATTGCAAGCTCTTAGGACATCAGCAATCTTAACAGTTTCAGAAATAATTCCAGCAATCAGCTTAAAGTTAATGCCCTTAACGAGATTGTCATGAAGAAATGAACTCTGACTGCAGCACAGCTTGTAGTATTTAGTCCGAATATCTTCTGATAGTTCAGAATCCAAAACTAGACCATCCACTAAAATGCTGAAATTCTCAAAGCTTTTAACGTCATCAAATTGAACAGCAGGAACAGATAATTTAAAACCTTCTAGAACTTCTGAACCCACTTCCTCGCTATCATTTTCAGATTGCTCGGTTGGTTGCCCAGTACTAACAAGCGACGACTTTTGTCGGCGAGATCTCTTATTTTGCTTCTGCACAACAGCTAACGGTAGAGACCGCGGACGTTTCCTCCTTGCACTTTTACTAGCCATGGCAGCCATCTCTGCATCATCTTTTTTTTTTTTTTTAATTTGCAGTTAACAAGCAACGGAGGAGTCTTTTCAAGATAAAATAGAATGCTATGAGTAAGATGGGGACATTTTCCACTTGCCTGTATCATTTTGTTTGGTCTGAGCATCCAAATTTAGTAGAACCATCGCTCCATCAACTTCAGCTAAGTCATTTGCCCTTATGATGTATACCTGCAAATATCAATGACTTCAGAATAAAATTCTCTCCAGAAGCAACATGTTTCTGTCATATAAACCAGAATCTAGTTCTCATTCGCAGGCAATACTATCAGCCCACTTTTTCCTCAATATCTAACTATATGGGGAGCCATATAATTAGATATTGTAACTTTGAGATGCATATCATAACAAACCGTTGTAACTTGATTTTAGCTTTGTTATCACTTACGAGTCAAACGTAATAAAACTTTGAGGTGCATTTCATAAACAAAATATTCAGACTTGATTTTAGCTCAATTATGATGTATGAGTCAAATATAATAACTACACTACTTTGCTCCAGTAGTGAAGGAGCTGTTTCAACAATTAAGCCACCAAAGTGGAAAAGCAGAAACATTGAGCGTACTGAAGAGAATAGATCTATATACACAGTGAAAGACTTTTGTATTTTAGCAAGCTAGGATCTAAAATTCTTGCAACATACGAGTAAAGTAGCAATTGCTTCTGAAAACCCTATTTCTAGGGCCTGTCAAAAACTTCTAACTCAATGCCTTCCTAGAAAGAAAAGATGCAAATTGTCCAATGCAACAAATTGATGCATTTATAAAAAAAGACTAAACTAGATGCCTAGAAGGCACCTCATCTTTCCCCAAATAGATATCATGTAAGTAAATATCAGTCATGAATCCACATATGTAAGGTTGGATTTGATTTTCTATGTTCATGGTATTTTCAGAACCATGAAGACCCTGGGTCAATCTTATAGGTGCAATGTTGTGAAAACAATTCTTGTAAACACAGTAAGTTCAAACATCATTTCGATGAACAAATTTCTATGCACTACTCTGTCTATCCACAGAATAGTGAACTGTGAATCATTTCCTACTAAGTACTCTCTCCACCTGTGCCAAACCCTTTACCCTCATTGACATGAAATATTTGAGACACAATAGTTTCCAGGTACATTTTGCCATCTGATCCATATATCTTTTATGGGAAGCAAAAGTTGTGTGACTACTGAAAGATACTGTATTGTGAAAACAGTAAAACAAAGTCAAAACATCACCTTAAATTTGCAGGGTTCAATTAGTTGAAAGACCAACACATCTCCTTCGAGCAACTGGTGTGCTGTCGAGAACTGCCTCCAACCAGCACTCAATCCAGTCTTATATGCTATGTATTTCATCCTGAATTCTCTACCGAATTCATCTTCCAAGGTGACGGTAGTATCCACATGCGGTAAGTGTGCTCTACAGAATGGTCCAGGAAGCCCCTATTACAGGAAAACATAAGTATTACAATCGGATTCCATGTTCTTGTGATAAGATTTTTTCACTCTATGCATTATTTTGAATATGCTTACCATCCAGAAACAACTAGCAACATGGGATCTGACCAAAGCCTTCAAAAAATTAGGAAATCCAGGTTCCAGATTTGATTGAACCTCCTCTGCTCTAATCATAATGGATGACTTAGTTTCCACAGGAGTGTTGTTTACCTCGTTCTGAGGTTTATTTTCCCTACAGCTATAAAATGATTAGTCACAGTTATAAAGCTAAGAATTTCGAGAGACCAAAATACTTGGATTGAAATATTTAAAGCAATATCACCAACCATATACACTTCCCTGCATGACTTGATAATGCCTGTTAAAAAACGAAAGGAACTACCAGTCAGTAAATAACATATCTTCATAAGGCGTAATTTAAGCTGTATTAACAGGTTTATTGATCAGAATATCTAACGTGAGAACATGAGAGCGTAGAATAAAGAAACAAACAAAAAGAGGAGAGATAAGAACCAACGGGTCTGGAAGGGTTTACAAAACCTAGACATTCAACAGAAATGAGCCTCACAATTACGCCAAGATCACTAACCACAGATTCATTTTGTGTTCAAAATTAACGAAACAGAGGTCAGCTTGATAACATCAGAAGCAAAAACTACTAATCAAGATCTTATAATTGATATCATACATGGGATCGAATCTATTCCAAAGAAAAAGCAAGTGCGGGTAGGAATGTGGAATAGCGAAACAATTTCATAGAGCATTACAATGATCACATTTCCACCATCAATCGCACTACAATCCATCAGTAGCTAAAACGGAGACGAAAACAAAGAAGAGGGGGAGGTGATACGTGTTTCATTTTGGAATCAGAAGACCGTCTCTTGATCTTGAGACGCTTCACTTCGGTTTTCTCCGCCATTACAGTCTTCTGCTTTGCCTGCGAGCAACCAAACCAACTCAGCCTCCAAAACTGAAAGCAGATTCGAGAAGTAAAACAAACGAAAATACGTTTCATGCACGATGCAGTTGGTTACAGGTACGCGCTACATAGATATATATAAAATCTCATGCATCGAAAGAGAAACCGCGAGATCTGAACTCTCATTTCACTGTTTCTTGTCTCCTGACAATTTTTCCCAACAAACAAACAGAGTGAGACATAGAGAGAAAAAGAGAGACCGAGGAAGAAAAGGTAAGCCTGAGCTTGGGGCGAGGGCTAATAGCAGCAGGGGAGAGAGACAATTGAGCGAGAGTAAAGTCCTCTTCGGGGGAGGACATCGGTTTCTGGTAACCGTTCGTGGTGGTTCTGTTGAAATCAGAGTCTTCTACTTCCTTTTTCACCGCATCACCCATCTTCACAGCTCTTGCCTATCAGCTATCGACACACAGCACCAGTAGTCCTGAAACCAAACACCTCCCTTCGTGACTCCCTCCCTCGGAAAATAGAAGAGTTTGCTTTAAGTATATTTTTTTTTACCAAAAAAAAAAGTAGATTTTAATTCTAAAAACCATTTGTTATTCTTAGCACAAAATGGACATTTAAACTGCTACAGATGGGCCGGACTTTATAGGGCCTTGTTTTGGTCCATCAAGTTAATATTATTATATTACTCATTCTTTAATCTTTTTAAATATCGTTTTGTTCCACTCTCGCTTTTGGGTGTGATTTTTAGTTTTTAGTTTTAATATTTATTTTTTATTAAAAATGAAAACATATTTTATCAAAATTGATAATAAAAATTTGAAAATAAACTTTTGTTTGCTATCATCATTTTGTTATTTGTTTATTTTTATTATACTATTAAATGTTAATATTGGATTTTAAATTAATTCATTTCTTAATATATCAAATTGTATGCTTAAATTAATTAATTCGTATTATTATAAAAAGGATTAATTAAAAAAATTATATTTCAATTTTATATAATAATAATCTATAAATTATAAAAATTACGTTTACTCATTCTAATTAAGTAGTAAAAGACATTCATCATGTTACATCACTTACAAAAAGAAAATTAAATTAATTAGAATTTCTATTAATATAATTATCCTACCTTTGTCTAACAATATCATCCCCTTTGGAGACATACTTTAAAATTGTGTTTGCGTGATATTATGCTTTACTTGAAAACTTGCATTTTCATTTATACCGACTAAAATTTGCTCTTACCTCTAACACAACCGTTAAAGAATTGATCTTTTATCTGTGCATTCTAATAAAATCGTGTATAACATAATAATCAATAACGATGCATTTCTTTTTCTTTATATCATAATTAGGCATGTTTGAATATAGAAAACCATGCTTTTAGGACACCAAAACATCATTTAATGACATTTCTCATAAATTTTTTAGACTTTAAGATCTTTCTTTTTCTCCATAATCTCGCTAATGATATCTTTCCACTCGATGTGACGAAAAAATTTAGGCATATTAATGGATTATGGTTCAACCAAATAGAACTTACATTAACATACAAAGAATATAATATTAAAAAATGTATTAAAAAATTAATTGCGGTTACTATATTTATTTAGAATAATTTAACACTTTATGGAAGTATAGGAATTTTATTCGCTATATTTATTATTGTTTACAAAAGAATTTAAAAATCATTTATATTACCTTCTTATCCAGCTACTACATATGTGAAATGCATGTCAAGTGAGTAACAACTCGCAATATTAGAACAATTATTTTACCATTATATGGTATCTGTTCATTGGTTGAAACATGTGCATCAATATGTATATCATCTATTGCTCTTATATAATACTAAAAATGAAATATATAATTAAGATAATTAATTAAACATAAGGACCTAATGAAAATAGTAAAAAATATATGAATATACTTGAAAATGAGGAAGTATTTTTTATTGTGTTGAATTCCATAAGGTATATTGTTAAAATGATTATGAAACATCATAATATTTAACATAAATTTAAGAAGTTCATACCAAACATTCAGTTAAAACATTTATATCAAACATTCATATACAATATACAATTAAAATATTCAAACCATGGAATAGTTCTTAATATAAAATTGCCTAAGCCAATAAGACTTCAAGATGCATTACTATGAAAACATAACTAAAGAGATATAAACTGATCCATCTTTTTTACATCTGGCATCTTCATAAACATCTACTTATAAAATGGAGAATCATGCAAAGCTTTCACTTCTTTTTCATATTACACACTCTTGACACTAGAATCATGTAAGGAATCTAACCATTTCATCATTATATTAGTCTCTTGATTAATTGATAAAACTTCAAATTTATTATCTATAGTGGATGATATTGTTGCCACTTTGGTCTCGAGTAAATCATTATTTCTTTTTGACTATTCACCAATTGTACATTTTCTAGAATGCTAAAGTATGTCTTTTTTGCATTTTTCTTACTAAGATATTTCTTTTTCCTAAAAGAACTTGCAACTTGATCCCCTTTTTCATTAAATGAATAAACTTCATCAACATCAATTTAATCTCCCCTTTTTGCACTATTTGATTGAGATTTAGTTGAAAGATGTGTATGCAAATAAATTGTCGTAATATATTAAAGAATATAACATGCCTATAAACTCTTTGCGTCTTTTTTCTTGAATTAGTGAACGATTTGATGTACCTACATGATGAAAAGTGTATATAAGAAAAAATTATAATATGATACTAATAAGCAAAGAAAAATTTTACCTTAAATAAAATTTGGCATCAATTATATGTAGCATTGATTTCAACAATTAAGGAGTTGTAACTGATTCTTACTTCTTTAAATAAGTTCCTAAAATTCTTCGATCTAGTCCTTAATGCATTACAGTTGTTCTTCAATTGGACATCATTGTATTTTTTATTAAATTTGTTTCAAAACCCACCTAAATGTTCTTTCAACAAAATTTAGAAAAGGTAGTAGTTTTTCAATTTCTTTCTTCACTTCTTTATCTATTAATGAGATTAAATACACCTCTATAGTATTATTTCATACCTCATACTTTTCATTTATATTCATACAATCATTTGACTTGCTCATATTTTTTGAAACTTCCATCACTAATATTAATTACATATGAGTGACAATAGAATAAAGCGATAAGAAACATGAAAACAAAAGGGAAATATGAAAGAAAAATCCATAATAAAACATTAGATTAGTTCTATGGTTTAAAATTATATTCAATAAACGTGTATGCATATTTGTTCATCAGATTACTTATATGATTTTATATAAATGTTTCAATTATTTTAATTTTATTAAAGCTTTTAAAGCTTCAAATTACTTATAATAAGGACAATGGAAGGTATTGATTAATTGATGATGAGTACAGATCATCCTATGTAATTCTATGTTTGACCTATAACATTTAAATTACTTCAAACATTATACCTAAGTTTCATCATTTACGTTTGGTTAGGTCGGCTATTCTAGGCCTAAGCCCAGGTTCACGTATCCACGGCCCATTTGCAAATGACAATCTCCCACTCATATACAATGACCTAAACCTAACAGATATTTACTATATAAGTTGATTATCTCCTCACGACGAGGAGATAACCCTAACCTGTAACACCCAAATATCCCCTGGGAGGATACATGGATGCCACCCAAGACAGAACAAACAATCACACTGATATTTATT
>JAOSBP010000206.1:5545090-5555962 GCA_027563825.1 Erythroxylum mucronatum
TGGGCTTCATTGGGATTAGGGTTTCTCTATAAATAGAGAAGCTTAAGTCTCATTAGAAGAAGACAACAGGTTTTCACAAAACCCTAGCCACCATCCGAGAGGAAGATCGTTCGGCGTTCGGAAAGAGTTTCGGGACGTGCTAGCACACCACAGCCGCAGCTCGGATCGTGCATACTCGTGTGGATACCGGTAGAGGGCATTCGCGTTTTGCAGTGTCTTGGAATCCGAAAAAGAATAAACCCATTCACGACAATAAGGTATTTTCGTACATGCTTGGTGTTTTCGATTATACTTCACGATGTTGTATGGTCTTTTCCGCAGTATATTTTTAATATTCGGGCCATACGCGATCCAACATTATCAAACAGGTGCATAGTCATAAACTAATGGTGGTGAAGATCAAGAATCTATGTTGGATGTGTAACCTTACTATATAAGATAAGGTCAAGAATGTAATGATAAGAAACAAACTAAAGGGGACTAACGTTAATAAAAAATTAAGAGAACAAGACTTAAGTGGTTCGAGCATATTAAGATGAGACACTCTGATGCTCCAGTAAGAATATGCGAGAAGATTATACATAGAGACTGTACGAGAAAAAAAGAAGACCTAAGAAGAATTAGGAGGAGGTTATCAAGAATGATATAACTCCGCTGGAACTTACCAAGGACATGACCCTCAATAGAAAACTTTGCGTACTAAGATACGGACAAAGGATCTCAAGAGAGGTCCTTCTATTTTTTAATCATTTTTCTTTTTAAGTCTTATATCTTGTATTTAGCCAAAAAATTAATAAATAGTGCTTTCCTCTTAGTTATTTAACCTAAACATTTTTCTTACTTAGCTTAAATATTTTCTTGTAATAATTTGTTTGATTTTTTATTTATTTTTACATATTGTATTACTTATTTTATATTATTTTTATACATATATTTATTTGTTTGTTTATTTATATTATTATTATCTTATTATCTATTGTATTTTATTTTATTTTTAATTTATTATTTTAATGTATATAGATGCATTTATGTGGGTTTATCGAAAAATGTCTCTCTAACAATTAGGGGTAAGATTGTGTATTACAAAATCTCTTCAAATTTCATATATCAGCGGAACTTCTACTGAGTTGTTGTTATTGGTGTCTCTTATTGTCATGTAATTCTTCAATTTTTTTGTGTGGATCTCATTCAGGTTCTAATTTTCTTTGATATCGCTAACGAGTATATTTGGAAATTAGTTGAATTATCTCAGCTAAAAAATGGTATGACAAAAAAAGGAACAAATGAAAATAAAAAATTATAATAAAAATGGAAGCAAACTAAATTTTTTATTTTACCTTTTTTATAGTTGATTTTCTTTTTAATGTTCATAATTTATAAAAATCATAAGCATTAATTTTGATTTTCTATTTTTTATAACTTGATTTTGTCTTTAACTAAATAATATCATTTAATTATTTCATATTATCTCTTAATAAATATTACCACTGATATAATATAGTTCAACTTATTTTATTTTAATAATTATGTTTAAATATAAACTTAAAATAAACTCAAAATATTAATAAATATATTTTAAAATGATATTATGAATATTAGTTTATAACTAGTTATTTATTTATTCATTCTTAACAAAACACGATGAATTATTATTAACATTTATTAATAAAACTTATATGAGATGTTTAAAAATTAACTACTAAATTAGTTCACAAAATTAATTATCTTTTATTGAGTATAAAAAAGTAAAAGATAGCCTAATGCTCCTAAACGGGACAAGCCATCCAGGTCATAGAATGTGAAAAGTAAATGCGATTAGACGTGTGTCTAGCCGTCCCCAACTGTAGTGCATTAGTTTTAGACTTTAGTTGAAAAGTCAAATGTACCCAAATATGATGTCTCTGGTGGCTCCTGATTCTTCCAGCTAATACCTCTTTTGTTTCCTTCAACATTTTGACCAGAGCCTTTGCATGTTCAAAATTCTAGAATGGGGCAGCCGATTAATATCATTAATCGTATTGATTTGATGCCTTCCACTTGTCTCTTAAGAAGTAAATTGCCACAATGGAACCTTGACCTATCATAATTTTGTCGAAGTGCCTTGTTTGTAGAAACTATAAATAATTTCATATCATGACGATAAGCACAGTGGAGTTGGACAATTAAAAATCATTTCATTTCGTCATGATAAGCACAATTACCTAACCGTTAAAATCAGGAAAAGTGCATTCAATGGAAAAATCCAACTTGTCAGAGAGCGGATCAAACAACCATGCAACAGTGTCTTATTCTATTTTATGAATCTCAATTATTTATTTACGTGAGTCTAAATTTTGCATAAAAACTGATAGTGTTTCATAACCCAAAACATCAATGTCAAGGTTGCTGAATTTTATGGCATAGAGATAAAGATAATTAAACACTGAAATGCTACGTTAGCACCCACGGAAGCGGCCTTCTTTTGTTTTTCAAACCAAATAGTTTCATGGCACGAAATTCTCACTTCTAAGCAACCCAAATGCTGAAAAAGCTAAACGGTCAAAAGCGCAATGATTTGCCGAGTGTAATGCAGCCATTAGAATAAGCATTATTTGACCGTGAGCTTGGAGACTTCACGTGGCTAGAGAGACATCGTAGCTTTGATAACCCCTCACGCCTTTTCTATTTGACCGTGAGCTTGCAGACTTCACATGGCTAGAGAGCCATCGTAGCTTTGATAACCCCTCACGCCTTTTCTTACTCTTTCCAAGTGTTCCAACTTTGAAGGTGCTTGCATGCAACTCAGTTTATGTTTAATACCAGGAACCTCAGTAGTTGTGGCCGTTGGATTACAAAAGTCAAGCTTTTATCGCTATGGTTATCTATGTCTCCTTGGTCTACACGTCAATGATTGTTTGATTAATAACATGAAGTTTAGTGGTAGCCAGAACCAGAGGAACATATATTCAAAATCTTCTCTCTCTCCTGTGTGCTAAATTGTTTGAAAGTTTCTTCTCTTGTTCCTAACATCTTGGTTATTGATTTTCGTTTGAGTTCGTGTCTTGTTCGTATTTCTTGTCTCCATCTTGCAGCCCGAGGTCTCGTTTATTTCTCTGTATTTCTGTGTGTCATTGTTCTGCGAGTTCCGGTCTTTCTTATTCAACTTGGGTCTTCTGTTATGAGTTTTGACCCCTGATCGTTACGCAAAAAGATTGAAGCTTTCTTTATACTTCTTACCTGTTGGGACAAAAGATTTGACCTTTGTATGGTGTCTGGGATGGCCCCGTCAGAAAATCTTCCTGGTTGCTTACAAATCGTTTATGTGGCCTTCGCTTTCTCCGCTGCTTTTATTCTGGGTGCTCTTAAAGGTATATCTTTTCGCGTCTATTTCTTGGTGAGCTTGTCTATTTTACGGTGTCTTATTTTGTTCATAAAACTCAGTCATTTATTTATATAGGCTTTATATAAATCTTTTATAAATAAACGCGAAATCACGTAAATAAATGGCTGAGATTTATAAGAAAAATAAGATATCATCAAACTAAACAGAGATCTGTCCTTTGGTGTGTTTTCTTTTACTTTTCTTGAGAAGTGAGCATGAGTTTGATGACGGGTCTCGTTCAATGTTGTAGCTGCGATAGTGGGTCCTATTGCTGCATCAATACTAATAGCAGGGAATGTTGGAGTGATCCTGGGGATGTTTCCTCCACATGTTGGGTGGACAGTCTACACGATTGTAAAGTAAACACCATACAAATTTCCCTTCCCGATGGTTTTCATTAGCAGGAATCTTAGGAATTCAGGACAATGTAATGTTTGTGTTGTGATGGTTTCTTGGCATGACTATTATGTGTACTTGCAGGTGTAATAAATTGGATTTACCACTTAAAGTTGCTATCTTGCTTGCTGTTCCTGCTTTGTTTGGTATGTGGTTGGGCTTAAGCATAGCTGCGAGTATTGTTTGTGGATTGGGGTATGGTTTCTTTACTCCTTGGGTTGCCACTTTCGAAGCTTTTAGACACGATAACGAGTCCAAGAAATTTTATCACTGTCTTGTGGTAAGTGTATAACAATTGCATCAATTGGTTCTAATTCTAGTTTGCTGCTCATATTTTGATTGCTTATTCATTTTGTTTTTCGGATTATTTGTTTATATATATATATATACACACACTTCCTTTTCATGGCTTATTAGGATGGAACATGGGGAACTATAAGGGGCAGCTGCACTGCTGTTAGAGATTTTGCAGACTTATGCTATCATTCGTATCCTCTCTACTTGAAGGAGTCGCGGGATTCCCCTGCTTCCAATCAGCTTCGAACACTTAGGTAATGTTTTGACTCTCTTCAAATATCAAAACATGCTCAAAGCATGTTAATATTCCTTTCCCATTTGGTTTTCATCTAGATTGGTACAATCTGCTGCTACTGTTATTTCATTGCGAAGGGCCTGTAGGAGATTACTTAGCATTTAGTTCCACTCCTCTAGCACTTGCAAGGTTCAACTGGAAATAACAGGAAAATATAACTCTTAGACACTGTCCCACAACATGAGCCAGAAAATTTATAATTTAATGTTACGATGAATTATGAATTTCTCCTTGCTATTACCCAGTTCATGCATTTTGCTGAGTTGACAATTGTTTTATGATGTGTTATAGGTTAATTCATGTGCCTGCACTTATAATTGCTGGACTAATGGGGCTTATAGTGGAAATTCCTCTTTTCACTATAATTGCTATAATTAAGAGTCCATACATGTTGTTCAAGGGCTGGTTCCGCCTGATACATGATCTAATCAGCCGAGAGGGTCCGTTTCTGGAAACTGCTTGCATCCCTATTGCTGGGTTGACAATCCTTCTGTGGCCACTAGTTGTTGTAGGGAGCATATTGGCCACCATTTTCTCCAGCATTTTTATCGGATTGTATGCATCAGTTGTAGTATACCAGGTTGGTTTTAGTTCAGCATATCTTTTATCTATTATTTCTCACTAGTGAATTCATAAATCAGCAATTTTATGGTTGCAGGAAAGGTCCTTCCGAAGAGGTTTAGCTTATGTGATTGCAATGCTTGCAGAATTTGATGAGTACACAAATGATGCTCTCTACCTTAGAGAGGGAACTTTCCTTCCAAAGTAATGCTTTACCTTTTAATTCTGAAATATGTTGATTTTACACATCTTAAAGAAATATCTCTAGTTTCAATGTTTTAACTGAACTCATAACATTGCCACAGCCAGGCCCCGTTACAGAAAACACAAGGTCTCTCACTCATCCGAGATCTCAGTTGGAGGAAGTCAGGCCAAACATGGTTCTGTTTCTGCAGAAGCTCCTGCAATGCTTGTTCCAAGTTTAGCTCCTTCAAGATCAGTTAGAGAGACAATACAGGAAATAAAAATGGTTCAGGTACTTAAGAAGTTCTTGTTATCATCCAAATGCACATCTTTTTGTGTTCAATTCTTGTGTTGGACATATATTACAAGGTTTGCAGCAGAAATTCTATCCCTTAATGGTTTTGGAATTCCTTTTCTTTTTAGCTTCTTCATAATGAAATTGCAACTGAATTTGGTTGTGGTTATATACATATGCTTATCTCTTCAGCATATCACGCTATTCTTTTGTGTTTACCATGCAATATTCAGCAAATTGGTATCTTAAACCAGGCGTGTGCTGGCTGCTACTGGTTTTGGGACATATGAAGTATCAATGAAGACTGTCTTGTATTGGACTTCTGTCTTGATTCTTGTAGCATCTGTCTATATGATCTACAAGGGCTTGTTAGCAAAGTAGAAAGACTGATATAGTCATGACTAGTACTTGCTCTTGTCGTTCACATATAACCTCATAAATTAGCTAAAGGAAACTGCTGATTGAGATCTGTAGATATGGGAACATTTTTCTCTGGAATTTAAAAATAAAAATATAGCTGAGAATTTGGGACTTTTGACATGGAACTCTCTGTTGGGTATTGACATAAATAATACATGTTTCAACGTTGACTAGGCCATTGTTAAGACGATTGAAAAGAAGGGTCTCAAAAGGTTGTAAAGTACTGGTACTGATCCAAGTTTATTTCCCTGTTTTGTTTCCTGATGCCCCTTCATATGTATATCCAGCACTTACTCTGTTTCAGATGCATGAGAAGTTCTTGATATTTTTGAACATCAAACGCAACAGGTCTGGGGAATGACGATGAGGTTATGTGAAATGAGGGGTAAGGAACTTTTGGATGCTGGCGCAATAACAACAGCTGACCTCAAGGACTATTTAAAGGCCAAGAATAGCAATGATGCAACCATTGTAAATATCGGACTTCCTTGTTATTCATTGCTACAGACTTTCCTCATCTCCATTGGGGCCCGTTCTGATGGTTTACTGCTGATTGATGGTGTTGAAGTAACACATCTTAATAGACCTAATGACAAGATATTCGAGTGGTTCTTTCAACCTATTTTGGTTTTAAAAGAACAGATTAAGGTCATTAAGTTGGAAGATGGTGAAGAAAAATTCTTGCACAAAGTAGTTCTATATGGAAATGATACAAAACGTATCGAGGCTTGGGATAACGGCAGTGTAGTACCCCAAGAGGCGCTTAGAGTTGCTCAAATCCAGGGCATCAGCAGAAGGTAAGGGCTTCTATTTGCATCCCCTTCTCCTAGTAATTGAGGAAACTAATGCTGTTAATCTTCTCATAAAACTTTCAATGTGTTCACACTGCAATCCTCGTTGACTTATTGAGCATTTGAAGTATGCATGAAATGTCTACATGGTGCAGTTGGCATTGTGTGCTGTGAATGCATTACCGAACTTACTGGATTCTTTACTGATACCCTAGTTTTGGTTTGTTCATTTATTAACATGCTTGAACTCGTCATCTTGGTTCATTGTTGTTGTTGTTGAACATCCTGTTCACACATTCACATTAACGTAGTTTGAAGTTTAAGTCTCCCGTCTTTTCATCGTATGATCTTATGGATAATGTGTGAACAGGATGTCTGGTATGGTTAGAAGTGTATCGAAGTTCCCAACACACAGGAGGAGATATCGCCATGTGGTGAAGGCGCTACTGGCATATTCTACAGACAATGAAGGTTCAATCAGATCCAATTCCATCAGATCAGTTGCCTGTGTCGAAAATGTCTAGGATTAGTCCATCTTTTATCAATTTTGGGTGTATATAGCTCATAGTTTGAAGACTTGTCAGGCATACATTACTCTCTGACATGTATTACTTGCTATAGAAGTATTTGTCAATAGGAAAATGCTGCTTCACGTCAGCCGTTTGATAAATGATGTAAACAGTGTAGTTAATGTGTTGCTGAGTTGTTTGAATCGTTTCATCCAAGTAGTTGACAGTGACTCGTTGGTTTTTCCCAACATTTCTTGCCTTGTGAGATCATACCCTTTTAAGAATTTGATACTATAATGATAATAGTCCAAACTGGCCAGCTTTTGATTGTCATTCTGTACTGTGGAGACTTGGTGATCCTTCTGATCGCTTTTCAACTTACATTGCACATAAACTAGAGTGTTGAAAAGTATTTCTGAAGCCATATTCGAATATAGGCACGTATCCTTTGAGCCTGTAACAAGATATAGGGCCTGGTACGAAGTTCAACAAGTGGCCTTGATCAACGAGCATTTAAGCAGAATGCATGAATTACGTAAATTATTATGATAATTATTAAGGTTGGTAAAAGTTAAAGAGAACTGAAAGACAAAACAAGAGAGGGTCATGGGTAAATTATTAAGTTAATCTTATAACCTTTTTCCCCAAAAAGAGGAGCTTGGAATAAGTGAATACAAAGAGTGTGATGTGATGTTTGCTACTGTTAAAAGAAACGCGTCAGATCCAAGGAGTTCCTGCAATTCTACTCCAACTGACATGACAAGCGACCTCACTCACCAGCCAACCCTCTCTTTTTGAGCTTCAGGTGAAAGCTCCTCCATGAACAACGTCTCTTGGCCTTCCATCAACCAGCTGCAGTATCGCCGAAAATGAATTTTCCGTGAACACCTACTTTGGGGGCTGAAATCAAGGTGGCTCTCCTAGACATACTTGACATTGCAGCACTCCAAGATATTAGCAGAACTCGATTTCCAATTTAAGAAATATCCCAATTTAGTTCACTCAGTTATCTTCAATCCATACTGTAAATCGCAACCCAAATCCACTGCATCGGTCAAATTGCCCCACAATGTCAGATTAAACGTTGCAGCACATTGCCGATTTCAATACTACAAAATCCAAACTACTCCGATTAATTCCCAATTTGACCCGACAACTTAAATGTCGCCTTTTCAGCACTCAACCGTCGAGCCAAGATTTTCTGTCTATTTTATTCTGTTCCTATCTTGTTTTATAAATCTCAGCTATTTATTTATGTGAGTCATGCGTAGATCCCGAATAAATGGATGACTGAGATTTATAGGACAAGAAAGGGCCAGAATAAAATGGACAAAGAATCCCGTCCTTCAACCTTCAACTCAGCATTGATAATTCCTAATTTACCGCAAATAATATTATGAAATGCCTTCTAGATCTGGTGCATCTGCTTACATATACATGATTCTTGATCAACAATTAGTAATATTGTGTTAAAGGCTTCGATCAAGTGATTTGCAAAAATAGTAACACAATAGCCATCTTTCGAAAAAAATTTAATTATCGCCACCCACTAGATCATTTCACCTTAAGGACTGCGAATTATACTTTAATTACCACATTCTACTTGTGGATAACATCCACAACATCAGCTATCCCTTAAAAGATTCCTTTAATTTTCACAAATTATGCCACACTTGCTACTTATCATGCTTTTGCTAATGTCTGACATCAGAGTCTTATTCATCTGTCTTAAGCTATCTTTTCTGTTGTTTATTTAATAATTTTCATGTAATAAAACCTTGTTTTTTTTTGAATAAAATCTAACATTAGCGCAAAATACAGACAAAGGCAGGGAAAACAAAGAAAACTAACCCAAGCCTATAGGCTTATCCCGTACACCCGGAACCTAATAGCCTTTCCCTCTCAACAATAACAGAAACCAAACAATCTGAATTTAAAATGGAGACTAAACAAGAAGGACGATCAGTCCAGTGATGTGGGTTTACATGTAATAAGGCTACCCTAGCTAAAGCATGAGCCGCCTTATTAGCAATCCTACGCATCCATTGAAAGGACAAGTGAAGAAAATGTCGCTTGAATGATAAACAATCAAGGGTCAAAATTTCAATATCAGACCGATTTGGTGAAGAAGCTAATATTGATTGGACAGCTGCCAAACAATCTGATTCCACAATGACCTTGGCAAGCTGTTGGTCTTTTAGCCAAGAAAGAGCTTCCCTTATAGACATAATTTCGACAAGAACTGGGTCAAACAGGGCAGGGAAAAAACCTGAAATAGCAGTCACAAACCTACCTCGTGCGTCCCTAAGAACCACAGCAAAGTCTTTCGTCTGAACATCCTCTGGAGAAACAACGAACTCGCTGTCTTCTTTCTCCCGAATAGAGAGCCTTTGCAACCCTGAATCCATGAAGCTAAAACGAAAATTTAAGAGAGACCAACGTAGAAATAATACCTAAACCTAACCTTGCACATGAACGACAAGACAAACACTTGCACTCGTAGAGAGAGAGAGAGGCAAGACCTATTAGTTAGTTTAACTTTTTGAAATGAAATTTTTGTTCAATAATCACGCATATCTCTGGCTTCGTTATAAATTATATGCAAGTATACATGTTATGTTTGTTTATGTAATATAAATGACATTCATTTCCAGTACTGTTTAAATAGAATTAGTTTTATTCATATTATGAATTATGATCAATGAGAATAGTCAAGCGAACTTTATACTAAAAATTAAAAATAGTCAAATTACGAAGACTTAGAATCATATGATTGTAGAATAAGAATCTCATAATTGTCTTCAAATTAAATAGGGAAATTTGTCCCTAACCAAAATCTCTTAATAGAATCAAAGTTATAGAGATTTTGATTGCTACAAGCTCGCTTGATAAGAATTGGTTGAATCCTTGTTAAATAATAAAGAGAAAGTTCTTACAAAATAAAGAAAATGCTCAATCTGATTTCTATATTAATAATCTATGAATTTCATCAATAAAACATTTTTTTATAGGCATAAACTCCCTAAACGAAAATCTTAAAAGGAAAAAATTTAGAATCTTAAAATAATATTCCTCATCAAGTGTAATAAGGATTAAAATAGTAACTACTGATGCTATTTTAACTAGAGTCTAAGGGTTTTGAACACGTGATTCAATGGAGCAAAGAAGTTTGTCTAACCCTCGCTCGCACAAACGAACAAAACCACCAGATCCGCCTCCAGTCCAGTTTCGTCCAACCATCCTTGCCAATACTACTGATTTACCCAACAATGCTACCGGTTCTAAAGGCATGTCATGGAAAGATAAAGTTCTGAACCGTGAGAAAACGAAGGAATTGGCTTATGACGCGAAGGAGAAAACATTTGTCGACTTAATTGCGAAAGAGATAGTGCACCGTGAGTATAAGGGTGGCAACAAACAGTTCCTCGTCTTTCACGTGGGTCCGATTTATATGGAATCGCTAGAGGTGCCGTGGAGGCAGGCCATTGTTGTGAAGTTGGTAGGCCGACCTATATCCTTTAGGGTTTTATTTACCAAAATTGAGCAGCTGTGGAAACCAATGAGGGGTTTTGATGTCTTGGATATTGGACATGATTACTTCCTTGTTAAGTTTGATCATGGTGCTGATTATGATCGAGCCATGGAGGGTGGACCCTAGCTCATCTTTGATCACTATCTCACCGTGCGTCCTTGGACTCCGGGATTCTCGACGATGCATGAAATTGTTGATTCTACCTTGGTATGGGCTCGTTTTCCTGATATCT
>JAOSBP010000206.1:5567643-5581302 GCA_027563825.1 Erythroxylum mucronatum
TGTTGCTCATAAGGGCGGCCAACATGGACGAGCAGGTGAGGTCAGGGACTTCAACAGCTTCATTGTTGAACCGAGTGGTGAACTCCCGTAAACTTTCGTTCCTTCCTTGGGTCAACTGCATCACTTCCAAGGCAGTCTTCTGTGACCGTTTACTTGTAACAAACTGATTGAGGAATAGCAGCTTAAAATCCTCAAAACTGGTTATGCAACGTGGGGGTAAGTTGTTAAACCATCTTCGGGCTCCTTCTTGAAAGGCTGTACAGAAGGCCTTATATTGAATGGCGTCAGGGACGCAATGCAGGTTCATCATCGATTAAAAGTGCTGCAGATAGTCGAGGGGGTCGGTCTTTCCAGTGTATTTTTCGGGCGTTGGTATCTTATTACCTGCCGCTGGGAGGCTATCCAGGATCTCCGGGATGAAAGGAGAGTTGTACGGTGTTGCTGGTTGATCCGGACGGGAATTTATGGCTACATTGATTCGATCGTCCACGATTTTTTCTAGGGCTTTAGCAAAGTGCCGACCGGCCATCACACCAATCTGCCGAGCGGGGGTTTGCTGCTGTGCCTTCTAAGACTGTAAGATTTGGCGAATCAATAGATCGGTCGCTTCCTCTACTTGTGGTTGGGTGAGGGAGATCTGTTGTGGTGCAGGAGGATTTATGTTTCCGGGATGCTGAATGTGAGGGTGCGAATTGGTTCTGGCATTGTCCTCTAGGGCCACGCTCTGTTCGTCTTGATCTTAGTTTTGAGGTGGTGGTTGATCATCTTGGTGTGAGGACTGTATGTGATCATTCGGCAGTAGCTCATCTGTGCTAAGGTTTTGGGTGATGAGATGTGTCAACGGAAGGGCGGCGGGTAATCGCAAGCCCATTCGTTGTAGTGCAAGTGCTGCGACGGCGTCTACATCAGGATTGGCTGCTGCCGTCTGACTGAATTGAGTGGTTCTGGACGTGGTGCCTTGACGCCCGGCCCCACGGTGGGCGCCAACTGGTTCTGTCTGATTTTGATTGGGCTGGGCGTTGCTGCTTGGATCCATGATTCTAAGTGACTTTAGCTAGAGAATACCTGCAAAACAAGGGAAGGCACGCCGGGGGTTGTTTGCCGACAGGACCCTCCGATGCTCAAGTTAATCTTTTGGTGAAGAATTTGGTAGCTAAAAATAGAGAATATTAGGGTTCTAATCTCGTACCTGTTTCAAATGTGAGGTAATACCTTATATAAGAAATTCCTGTTAGGTTTAGGTCATCGTTTGTGAATGAGCTGATCGGCCTACATGCGGTTCTACGTCTGGACCTGGGTCCAGCATGATCAACCCAACCAATATTAATGTTATTTTTGCTGCAAATCTCATTTCGTATGCTCGAACGAAGACATTGAGCCTGATATTTATTTTATTCATAACCTAGTTGCCAAAAAGGCTTTGGTCATTCATCGTACATCAACTTCCACCGAAATTATTAATGTCATGACTAAAGCCTTAGATGTCACATCCTTTCACGGACTTCATGACAAGTTCACCGTTATTTCATCCAGGAGCTTGAACGGAGATGTTATCGTTACATATTCTTAAGGTCCAATTACTTTTGTTTAGTGATTTACAAATATTTTCTTTAATTTTAAATTTTTAATATAACCAGAATATTTGTGTGTTAATAAGCCTATACTTCAATAATACAATAAACAATAATCTTCATTACAATAATGTTCAAATATTCAAACTCGTATCTTTATTTTATATCACCAAATGAATATGCTCGCTAAAATCTATAACTTTCTACATTAATCGAAGACTGCGATAGGCTTTACATGCAATATCTACCACTAACCACCATTAACTCTATAAATATCGTTGTGTTTTCTTATGCAATGTTGATCTCTTCAACTATGCTTTTGCACGAGATCTTTTCAGCTGAGAATTGGGGATTCGCTCTCTTTATTTAATATGTGGAACTCATTTTTGCAAGAGTCTCGTAACAACTGCATCTGTTAGGACTTACGACGCTCTTCTTGATAGGATCATTCAATACTCGACCTTATCATTTGGACAATAAGGACAGAATAGATAGTCTTAATAATACTCGAAAAATAGTCTACAAAACCATTCATTAGCATTGGATCCTCAGAAATTAAGAAGATGAAATCTAACTTATTCTCTGTCTTTACCATCGGCAGATAATTCATGTCCTTATCGTTTACCTGTAACTTGGAAAGAGCGTGAGACATTAGTTTAATGGATATGGGCACTCATAATTGCCATTTACAACCAGAGAAAGAATCTATAACCCAATTTACCAGCCCGAAGAAGCTAGCTTGTTTGCACTCGAATTGGAAAAAGAGAGAATATTGTGTCTTGTACACGTCTTTTAGTGAATAAGTTTTAGTAACATTTAGTAGCTCACGGGCAATTCATAGAAGTAGACGTTTGTGCTAATTATCAAAAGAGACGAAGAAGTCACCATTGTCAGCGAATCTGATAACATGAAAAATTCTATTCCTGGTTTTAGTGTTTGAGGTCATATTAGACATCAAAGTAGAGGCCTGTATAGTGATACTTTTTATGGGTCAAACTGGAGATTCTTGCTTTGCACGATAACTAGTTGAAAGAAGAGTGAAAGCTTTATCTAAGGCTAAGAATAATTCAATTATTTGTCACATTTGTGACTAAGTTAGGAGAAAACGAACAAAAAAATTATTGAAAGTGTTATCACAGAAATGAAAGCCTGAAAAATATTTAAAAAAAGTTTAAGAAAATCATTATATATACGTGTGTTTGTGTGTGTAATGTACAATATGTTTTCAATTTAAATTAATTAATGGTTTTTAATAGATTTAAGATTATAAATCTAATAAATGCAAGAAAAGAGGTACAAATAAAAATGAGCTTAATATTTCAATGCCTTTTAATATTTATGAATTGTCTAAATTTAGGGGGCGCTTGGTTCACAAAAAATAATGGGAATAAGAATATAAATGAATATAGTAAAGAATGAGAATGAAGTGTAACCAGCAATGAATCTCATTCCTCTAATAATCTAGAAGAATGGAGTATTGCTAAAAATGAGGGAATCAAAGTGTTACCTCTGTTAATTCCAAACATAATTTTTATTCCAATCCAATACCTTCTTTATCATTACCCCCAAACAAACACCCTTAGACAATTCATTTCACCAGTATCCTTAAATATTTGTATCATCTTTTAGTTCCAAGATGAAAAAAATGCTAAATAGTGAACGGATGTGATTGACTTCACCCAAAAATAGAAATTCAGGAAACTTTTGAAAGATTCTTTATTCCAATTTTTTGTTGTTAAATAAGAGGTTTAAACTCCTGTAGGCTGTATTTCTATGCATAGTTGTAACGAGAAACTATATAACGTACCAAATGTAAAACCTCTAGCTTTCAGAAATCTTTGCCATCTTATTTGGTGCTGACAATAAAGCTCAACAGACAAGATTTAACGTCAATAACAATGATACGAGTTATTAACTTAGCAGTGATTCCCCTCAAAAAAAAAAAAAACTTAGCAGTGATTTATTAATAGAATAGAATCTTACGGAATGGAATTCGTTTCGAATGAAAGTTTATAATGAAATAAAACAGAAGATGAAGTTTTCATATTACATTTTATTTTATCCTAAATAGTTAAAATAAAAAAAACTTCGATTTAGAATTTTATGGTAAAATGTAAAATAATAAATAATTTTATACTATATTACATAATAAACTCTTCGTCCAAACAACATTTCATTATATTATATTATGAGCTCTTTCGTTCTTCACAAACAACAATTTTATGACATTACATTTATTTATATTTAACAAAACATAAGGTGCGGATATACTTGGAAAAAAAGAGTTCAGAGGTATATTAGCAAATTAATGCACACAAAAACCCAAGAAAGATGTGTTGAAGATTTTCAGAATATTTGAGAGAGGTAAGGTCCCATGTCATGTTCAAACTCAACTGTTTATGAAAAATTTACTACCATTACAGTAACTATACTCTCAAAAGACTTCCCATTAGTGTTGCAAAGATAGGAGACAAAAATCATCCACTCTCATTAAAATGTAAAATCATAATGCACACCAACACACTTGGAGAGACCGAGACAATGGCTTTCCTTTTAATTTTTAAGGACCGAGAGAAAAAGGACCTAAAAACGTAGCAGCAGTAGATGGCAGCAGATAGATTACTATTGAGAGAGAAAGGGGTTGGATAAAGCATAAAAGCACATTGAAAACACTTTCACATGGGGGTGTACTGTGTACAAGGTGAACTTTCTATTTCACCACACGTGGCCGTAACTTACACGGCATGCCTCCTGCACCCAGCGAAATATGGGTATCAGAATTTTTACGCTCAATTGTTTAACATTACGTGTCTTATTTTAGTATATAAATTTCAGTAATTTATTTATATAAATTTATGTTTATTTATGTAAAATCTACGCGGAATCAGTATAAATAAATGACTGAAATTTATAACACAAAATAAAATATTATAATATTAGACAAAAAATCAAAACTTTAAAATTTTACCTTTCTCGTTCTTCCTCTTTTTAAAAACTTTTTCTGTGTTCTTCCCTAACCAAAAATACGGAAAATGCAATTCAGAGTATAGTTGGATAGACAAAGAAAAATAAAAATAAATCGAGTAACGACAAACATAAACAGCTCCATTTCGTCAGCTTTAAAGAGAAGGAGATGTGATGCTCCGGAGATGTACACGGACACAACACACACCAAGAGAAAGAGAGAGAGAGAAGCAAATCAAAAGCAGTAGCAGACTGAGCTGATCATCATAAACAGACATGAAATTTAAGGAGGAAAAATCTAAACTAAATATATATCTCAACAATTGGCAAAAATGTTAAACAAAAAAAAAAGAACAGAAAAGAAGAAACCAACTTTCTCGTTATTACTCAACTGTCGACTGGAGCACTGCTCTTTCTCTCCTTAATTAACTGGCTGAATATATAATTTGCAGCAGTTCAAATACTTCTACGTGTATAACAGAATAAGCTTATAGAATTTAGCTCTTACATTGAGTCACGTCTGAGCTGACGAGAGAGAGAGAGAGCTGTACACGAACATTTTACGGAAAAAGGAATTGAAGAAGAAGAAGATCTGGATCAACAGGTAGCTATTGCTAGAAACTTGAATTAACAGGACCTAAAGTAAAGCCATAAATAGTATATGATTAATTGATGACCTAATTAACCAAATTTGTTCTTCGTTCCGCTTTATGGCTTTAATCTAACCCACTCCCATCGTCCTTCCAAAGCCTCGTCCTTTTCGATATCGTAGTTGTACCTGTCCACGAACAAATTAAACGGGCGGTTCATGAGATGTGTATACACATACAATGCATGCATGATTGGCCTGCATTACAATTTTTGTTACTTACTTCTCTACGAATTGTTTCTTGAGGTCTTTTTCGGCTTCCGAGAAGAATTCTTCCAACTCTGCCTCCGTCGGCATCTTCTCCGCTGCAGTTGATCTGCGGCGAGAACTCGATACCGATGGTCTGGCCGTCGAATCCAAGTCGTCTAACAACTCTTCTCTAACCTCACTCCACGTTGTCGTCTCTCTTCTGAAACATAAGCAGTTCACAATTTACTCTACGAAGATGGAGAAGAGAATAGACCGTGTATGCGTTTATATGTGTATACACCCACCAAACTCTCTGAATTTTAAACTGAAGAATTTATTAGATCGCCAAATATTTGAATTTCGAAATTTAGGGACGTGATCGATATTCAATTCAAATCCACACTTAAAATTATATAAATAGTTAAACCTCTCTCTGCAGCTATAATCCATTGACGTTTCGCCTTCAACACTCTCTTCCTGCAAAAACCAAAATAAGAAAAAAAATGTAAATATCTAAAATAATGGAAAAGCAATTAAAGCTCAAAATACTGAAAATTCGAGAAGAGAATTCGTGCGCATATATATAACACGTGAAAACCTAATTTAATTCACCTTATCCAGATCTGGGAATTTAATTCTTTCGCTCGATCCATTACTGGAGCGACAAGAAAAGGAGCTAGGGCTGGAGCACCTATCCTCAATCACGCTCCGGTGCCAGGAATTCACCTCCGGAAACAAGGAGACTGAATTCTCGGGCTTAATTGTTACGCATCTACGTCTACGTGTAGTAGCACTACTGTTCCTAAGTTTAATGGAGATGTTCAACTCTTGGCTGTTGTCTTTCCTTTTCTTATCAGAGCCAGAGCTGGCTGCAGCAACAGTAACAGCCGTCAATGCGAGAGCACGAGCTCTGGTACGAACGCCGGCAACCTCAGCCATTTCGACGGCCGCAATTGCTCTGCACTTCCTCATCTGAGCTAGATGGTAGATGACGATCAGATGATGATGGTTAGAGACTCAGTGGTGAAGATTGGGCTTGTGAATATAAGGAGAGGAGTGGTGAGCGAGTCAGTGAACGAGTGAGAGGGCGCAAGAAAATGGGTGTTGGTTTTGATGTTTGGTGGTCCAGGCTCCGTTAACAGTGACGGGGAATATGTGACGGGGAAGTTGACGGCGCCGTTATACAGATCGGGCCGTTGAGGAGAGAATGCGCCGAATTCTAGGTAAATGAGTGACAGGCACGTGGGCATCCGCACGTTATTAAGACGATAATGATTGTCGTCATTATAAATATATATATTTATTTTATACATTAAATTCGAAACGCAGATAAACAGTGCGTTCCGCTCCCGCAAGGGGAAAGCTAAACTAAAATTGTTTGACTTTTAACTGAACTGGTAATTTTATTATATGGCCTCCCATTTACAGTTAAGTTCAAGCACTCCATCTTTTATTAATGAACAACTTAAGCTTATTGAAACTAAATCAGAACTACTTTGGCGTAGTTGGCTATTCTTCTGCCATGAAAAAAGGTTTGAAGTTAGTAATCTAAATGTGTTTTAATTAGAATTGGCATAATAGGATTAACGCGTTTTGAGTACTTTATAGGCATAACTAAGTAGGAAACGATTGTAAATCAAGAACAAAGCAATAAAGAGAGCCCAAAAGGAAAATTACTCAATTGGGTATTACTGTAGGACGTGAACTGAAACTTCTAATGGGAAAAACAAATCAACACGAAATCAATTGAGCGGTTCAATAAACAAAAATGGGAGTTGCTTGCTAGGTGTAGGTAGATGGAGTATTTAATTCTTTTGACAAATTGAAATCTTCTAGGTTATAGGTCTGATGCATAGAGTAACCTTTTCCATCTTGAAGAGAACTTCCCTAATTAACCCAAAATTTCAATCCATAAATACGCACGAGTCAACTGACATAGGTGTGTGCATAAAGTTGCGTGAAAAAAGAGTCCAAATTTGGTGTCTTATTGTGTCTAATAAATCTCAGTTATAATTATTTATATTGAGTTCGCATGAAGCCTGCGTGGGTCTCGCAAAATAAATGGTTGAAATTTCATGAGACAGAATAAAACAGAGTAAAACAAGACAGAGAATCTAGTTTCATGAAAAAATTACGGCCACAAAATGAATATAATAACAAAGAGAAGACTTTTTAATTAACAATAGAACCCCACTCCTTGAGTGAGTGTTAAGAAATTTTTAATAGTATTTAAAATAAATAATTATAAAATTAAATGATAATTTTGATTAAAATATTTATTTAAAAGTTCAAAACTTTAAGATTTAAAAAATCATAATATTAAAACTCTGTTGACAAAAATTATGTGATTCATACACAAAATCAAATAACACATTCCAACTACTTCAATCCGGGAAATGCTTTTGCATGTCACCAGCCAATAAATACTACCCTCACACGTGGGGCTATTGAAAGCGCTAGCACATAAATGAATATTCGGGAAATATGATGATTTCGTTGGAATAAAACAGTTGGGTGCAATTATATTTTAAATTATTTTTCATTATATATGTGTCTATTTGATATGGATGTGTAACATCAAGATTATAATTGTAACAAATTAAATTTTATATATTTGAATAATATAACTAATAATTACATATAGTATTATAAGCTAAATAAAATTTTAAATTTTAGATATGTTTACTCTAATAATTTACGTTTATATAATTTTCTAATTCTTTTAATATAAAAAGAAGTTATTCTATTTGTAAATTTTACACTTTTACTAATTTTATGAGTTTTTTCTTAAAAGTTGTAAAAAATGATTAATAAAAATATTTATAATGTATTATAATTATTTTAAAATTATTAATTTGAGTTAATTTTAATAATTAAAATCTAGTTTAAAATTTGAATTGATTAGTTGTGTCAATATTATTTAATCTATTGACTTGTATTGTTGATATTTTTAATGAAAGTAAAAAAGAATAAACATTGGCAAAAGGGACACTTTTGACCCTAAGTTTTGTATCATTCGACAAGTTTGAACTAAACATTCCGGAGTAAATAATTCTAATTTGACCTTAAGTTTTGCATCATTTGACAAGTTTGAACCAAACATTTCAGAAAAAACAATTCTAATTTGACCTTAAGTTTTGCATCATTTAACAAGTTTGAACTAAACATTTGAAAAATATTAAAGTACAACCTCACCCTAACAAAAAATTCAAGCACCTTTATTAAGTGTCAGGTTAGCTCTGACTTGACACTTGTAAAATAAGTTTTTATTAAACTGAGTAGGTTCCTGTGCCATGTCAGCATTGACATGGCAACGTGGGACTTATTTTTTTAAAATATATTTAAAAATTAATTTTTTAATAAATGTGGGACTCACTTTTTAATTTAATTTATTTCGAAATTTCTCCCTTAGTTTCAATTTTATCCTGTTGATTTTCATGTCTGCTTATTGTTTTGTTGCACAGAATTGTGAATGTTGTGATGGAGACCAAAGGTGGGATGAAGAAATGTAGCAGTAGTAGTAATTCCCATCAGTACGAAGTCCCTCTTGGTTATAGCATTGAAGACGTTTGACCAAACGGTGGCATCGAGAAGTTCCGACCTGCTGCCTACCCCAATATAAATATCTTCTTCTATTCTAATGACTAGTTTCTTTCAGTTTGGTTTCGTTTTCGTTGTAATGATTTTTGGCATTTGGTTGATGTAGTTGCAGTGCGTGAGGAAGCCATCTTGATATTTATCTCGGAAGAAAATGACATCATCAGTAGAATAGGATTTCTCGATCCATTTTCCTTATTTCTGCTTCTCATTTCCTAGCTTTGGATAAACCAAAAGAAAAACTCAAAATTTAGTGCTCAAGAGGCAAACTCGAACCAGAAAGCAAGCATTTTCAGTGAGTAGTAGTTTGAACTTGGAGCTTTCATAAATTTTCAGTGAGTAGTAGTCGTGGTGGTTGATGGATGTGTTGGTGTCGTGGTGGTTCATTATCGTTTTCTTTCTGTTCAATGACAGCACAACCATCCAAAGTGTCAGTTTCCTTCAATAGTGGAGATGTTGTTAGCTAAATAAATGAATGTCTAATGAAAAGTATACCTGATGTATACTCTTTGTTGTACCTTCTTTCATGAATTGTAGCCTGTTAATTTGAACTTAAAGGTAGAAATTATGTAGCCTATACGCTTTCTATGTATGCCTTCTGGACAAATGAAGATGAGAAATAATTGAATCTTTGTAAATACATGGCTGCAATGCACTCCAATGCGGTGTATTTGAATTGCATATATGCAATCTAGAACTAGTGTAAAACATATTTCATGAGGCTGATACCTCTGTGCAAAACATTGCACGTTCAACCCCTACCTTATGTTCATCTTATTGTGAAGGCATATTGTACTGTAAGTTGAAAATGTTGATCGAAACATGCAGAACTATTCTGAATTTTGAAAAGTGTTTTATGAATCCATGTTTGCACCTTATTCACTACTGGAAAATCTTCTTCAAAACTTTATACTACAAGTTTTGTCATTATCTTTTTCTTTATTTCCTTCTTTTAGTCTGGTTTATGCTTAATATGTTTTGCAAAGCCATTTTTCTAGAATTGTTCATTTTGAAATATTTAGGTTAAACTTATCCACTGATCCAAAACCTTATGTCAAAATTGACGCTTTTGCCAATAAATATCTTTTAAAATTTTCAAAACTTTACTCTTTGTAATTGGTTCATTTGAAACGTCCAAATTCAATTCGAAAGTGACATCTATCATGTAATGTTCTTGGTGATGTGACGTGAGTTGGTGATCGAATTTATAGGGAGTGGTGCGGTGCAATGCTTGACGTTTCCAAATTTTGTAATTGGTGCAGAAATGAAAAGGAGAAAGAATTACTGCTCATGATTTTACATTCTTGAGTAAAATCAAAGCGAGATTTTCAGGGATCAATCTCAGCATTCTGCCAGTGTTTTCTTCTTCTTTTTTTAAAGTTGAGAATCCTTAATGCATATAAATCTAAGGCCCAGTAAATTCGAAATTCGACTTTAGTGGTCGATGCAGATTGTCATGATTTAGTATTATTTTTTAAAAAATTATTGGGTCCAGAAAATTAATTGTTTGATTGGAACCCTGATCACGAACACAATCATTAGAAAGAAGGTACGTTGCACACGCACAGGCATGCTGAATAAAAATTTTATTCCATATGATCTTGGGTGGATTGATTCCACAAGCAAATAGTATACAAAATGCTGAGCCACCTCAGAACATAATGTTGTCCAAGTATATACTCTGCAAAGATAACTTTCTAGAGACTATTCTTTTTCTTATGATCTTATCCTTATTGAAGGTTCCCTACTTTCCTCACAGAAATTCTACAGGAGAGCCTTTTAAATTTATATATATATTTAGCCAAATACGTTCTATGAAAAGCTCACAGATCAAGCTACAGACTGCTAGCTTCACATCAAATCCACCGAAATCAAACTACATCCCTGATGAGTACCTAAAAGAAAAGTTAATATATATAAAGAAAAAGGCATGGTGTCCGATGATCTAGCTAGCCTAAAGTGTTTGATTGTTTACTATGGGTCGTCGGCCTCGTTATGGGCGGGAGAGGTACAATTGTTTGTTCCTTTTAATGAGAACAAAATGACCCAAACTACGAAAACATACAACTTAAACAACAGAATCCGGGTTTGGCGACAGCAGGTGGCTTGATTAGGGGCGCGGGTGGTCGTTGGTTAGTTGAGTTTGGGGCAAATTTGAGAATTTGTTCGGCCTAGCAGGCGGAGTTATGGGCTGTTTTTCATGGGTTGACGCTGGCGTGGATGCATGGGTATTTTCAGGTGGAATTAACTATAGATTTTGCAGTTGTGGTGGCCGGTCTAACTAGTGATCGACCTACGGTGGTGAACCCTCTGGTGCTGGCTATTCGCAAATTGTTATCTCGGCAGTGGGTTGTTCGAGTATGTCACGTTTGTCAGAAGGGTAATCGTTGTGCAGACTGGTTAGCTAATTATAGTCACCGGTTATCTGTAAGGGTACATTGGTTGCCTGATGCTGTAGCGGGTCTCTCCTTGCTTCTGTTTGCTGATGCTGTTGGGGTTATTTTTTCTCGCTTCACTGCACTGTAATTTTCGGGTGTAAATCCCGTTTTTTTACCCAAAAAAAAAACAGACAACTGCAGATTAATTCAAAAAAAGAAAAGCTCAAATGGATAAGAGAGAAAGATGCGACAGAGATAAAGAAAAAGACGATCAGAGTAAGGGAGGTACAAAGTTGTTTTTATACTTGCAGTCTACCGATGAGTGATGAGATCTCCAATAATTTTACCCCCAACAAAGAATAAGTGAATGTTGGACGTTTTGGTTGTATTAAATTGACAAGGCCACTTGCCTAACAGTGTGACTCTCATTATGACTTTCTCGTCCTCTTTTCCTTGAAGCCAAACATGCAACAAAAAAGGAAAAGAAGAAAACGCGAGATTCCGTTGAAGAAATCTTGTTAAAAAAGGAAAAGGTGTGCAACAGACAAAGGCACATGGATAGTAGCCAATGGTCTGCGCACAGAAAACTAGGTTAGATTTCACCAACCACACCTTCTGTAAGGATGAGAATAGGACCTGTTGCCGCCGGGATGTCATTCTTTTTATATTGGTAAATAAATTTTAAATTTTTATAAATTCACGTGTTAAAAATAATAAATCATATCCGAAAACAGTTATTTTTTTTAATGGATTTTAACATTAATCATCAATTCAAAATTTATTTAAAAATATTGAACTTTTTTTTTCCTTCTTTCTTTAGTTGAATACGGTTCATCAGTAATTACAAAAAGTGAATTGAATGATCTCTCCCTTATCTGCATATCTTGGAATGCGAGTAATTGGCTTAGCTTCTTTGACTTCCTTGATCGACAATAAGTTTGAGCAATAGTAAAAACTTGAGGGAATGTTGTTCCCAATGCCACAAAAGTACTAAAAAGGAAGACGCATAGAACAGAACCAATCAAGTCAAAACTATTAAATGGTGGGGGATCCAAGGGGAGGGGCGGAATGAATATCAAAGGAATAAGCAAGCACGGCCTATAATTGCCAACACTTTACAGGCCATGTTTTATCTAAATTTTTTTGTCTAATATTATAATTTTTTATTGTGTTAAATAAATTTCAGTCATTTATTTATGTGGGACTCACATGAAATTTGCGTAAGTCCCACAAAATAAATGGCTAAAATTTCATGAGACATAATAAGACAGAGTAAAACTGGACAAAGGATCTAGTTGGACTAAACAACTTTAAGTTTTGTTCTTTCTTTATGACACTGTACACTGCAAAAGAAAAGTGAATTTCAAATATTTTTTGCCAAAAGAAACTGAAAAGAAAGCCAACCGGGAAAAAAAAAAGAAAAGCAAGTAAATCGAGGAATCTTAAACCATACACCGAACTAAAAAGTATATGTAAATCAATTAAAAATATATTTTTTAAAAAATCATAAGAAACTCATTGCTTTGTGTCTAAGGGATGTTTTAGATGATAGTGCTGAGCTGGTCCTTTCAAGTTTCAATCCCGAAAGCATTACTTTATCTTTCCATAGTCAGTCACCAGGGCTTTTCAACCCTTGCTTCAGACGTCTTTTGGACCCCCCAGCTCCCATCGCTCTCCTTTTGAAGTGTGACTTTTGCGGCTCGTCTCCTTTATGCTTCTTTCCAAAGCCATTATGAGCAACAGGCACTTACATTTTAAGACTTCGTGGGTAATATATTTTAGAAGATAGTCAAGTAAATGAACACCTATCACGATTAATGAACACCAATAAACAAGAACAATGACATTTAGCTTCTTGTAAATGCTATGTTAAAATTTCTAACAGCCCAAAAAATTTAGATTTGGTTCTACCAGATTTTGCTGGATCGGGACGGCGCTGTTCGAATCCATGTCTCTGAGATTTTGGTTGCTGAATACCTACAAAACAAAGAAGACACGCTGGGGGTTGTTTTCCGGAAGGCCCCTCCGACGCTCAAGTTAGTTTTTTAGAGGAGGTATTGATCACCGATCAAAGGAAAACTAGGGTTGTATTCACGTACCTGTATCATGACAAAATAGTACCTTATATAGGGGACACATGCTAGGTTTTGGTCTCTACGTAGATCTTTACGTTTGCATGGGAGACTAACACTTGTAAACGGGCTGCGGATGAGTGGACCCGGACCTGGGCCTGGGCCTGGCACAGCCGACCCAACCATAAGCCCCCTACTCCTCGAGTCTGATCCAAGAGAAGGGTCGAAGGAGTATATAA
>JAOSBP010000206.1:5593637-5610348 GCA_027563825.1 Erythroxylum mucronatum
AACAAAAACTAAAAACTCAAACAAACAAGATTTTTTACCGAATTTGAAAACAAAAACAGAAAACCAAAAATAAAAACGGAAACAAACACCCCCTTGGTTTATGAGAATACAAGAAGTAAAAGAAATTGATTCTTTTAAATAAATGTCTTATTGATAAAATTACTGATGAAGTAGATTATATAATATAAGATCATTAATAAACTTACATGTAAATTTATAGAATTCACCAGTATGTTAAACTTTAGCTTATCAGAGATATCCATATCTCAATCAATTTATATTTATTTATTATATGATCAGAAAGATGATTTAGTAAATAAAAGAATGAATTGAATGGGCAAATTATAACAGCTATGAAACTTAAAATATCCCCACATTTCACTATCCAAGATATGTAATATAGATTATTGGTAAATATTATTAAAAACCCATATAAATTATGTAATTAGATTATAGAATGTTAGGTCATTTCTAAAGTTATATTTGCTTCAAGGATATAAAAGTAAGCTTTATCAACACTCTTTAATGTTCTGTACCCACCATCACCCTTCCACATAATTACATCTCCTGGACGCCACCTTCCATTAAATGAATTGGAAGTGATTATATTGCATGAACCAGAGCTTATTTGGATAAAAATATAGGAGGGTGATAGGTGCACTAACTTCTACTTCAAAGCTATTTCTATTAAGAGAAACATAAAACAAATAAGTTGCATAGAGGATGAAAATGGAGACAAGCATTAGGGCCAAAATGAAATCAAAAGTATAGCTAAGAGATACTTCATTAATGTACTAGGTACTATAAAAGAAGAGGAATCCTCAACTTAGGCCCTACAAATGTTCCATAGGACTATAATTACAATAGAGCAAGCTATTAGTTTAATTAGGGAATTTGATCAAAAAGATGTAGATGATGCTCCAAGGGCACTAAATTCAAACAAGGCTCTTAGACATGATGGACTAGATAAACAATTGTTCAAAGCCTTGTAAGTGAATATTCTTGCTACTTGGTCGGGTCGGTCGTGTTGGGCCTGGACTCAGTCGCAACGACCCGTGGGTCGATCGGTCCATTCATCAAAGATGTCAAGCCCAAGCCCGATCCATACTCTCCATAGCCCATTAGCAGAAGAAAACCTTCCATGCAGAAGTAGGAGTCTACGTGAAGACCTAACCCTAGCGTCCATCTCATATATAAGGTATGATTTCATTGTGATGGAGGTACGTAATCATAACCTAGTTTTCTCTATATTCGGCAGCCTCACCTTCACCAAATCACTGACTTGAGCGTCGGAGGGACTAATCGGGTCACAACCTCTGACGTGCCTTCTTTGTTTTGTAGGGATCTCAACGCGGAAATCATTGTAAAAAACGGTCAACTCATGGATCTAAACGACAACGTTCAGTTCCGTCAGAATCTGACAGAACCACTACTGTTGCAGGTGGTGTCTCACTTTGATCGATACAAGGAAACACAGAACTGGAGGCTTTGTCGATCCTCATTTCTGACTGAAATGAATGGTCCATTGAATGCCATGGTAGAGAGAATGCACATTTGCGTGTTCCCAGTAAACCAAGTCGTTATAGCATAAGACCCTCTGGAGCAGAAACTTTTTGGTGCACCAACTGCTTCAAGTTGTAAAATCTTGTGATGATTTGAACCTGACGGGAACGAGAAGCGATGGACACATTGGAAAGAAGTCAAATGATGAGCTTTTGTCCTCGTAACACTCGCAAACTCACTGAGATGAACACTCAAAAACCATTGAAATATCGGAAGCAGATATGCTGTTTCTAATATTGCTTTGAAATATCGGAAGCATATCTGTTCCTTTGAAATATCAATGGAGTGAGTTTCAAGAATGGGATTAATGGAATATTGCATGTTATCGGAAAGGACTGGGGCAGGCAATCACTGAAAGAAACAACAACATAATGTACCAAGTTGTTGTCAATCACTCTCGAGTACTACCAATAGAAGCAATGGTGGGGACTAGCACCCTTCCAATGCCTTGGCTTGTGCCTTCAGCGTCCTTTTCATAGGTCAATTTTTTTTCCTTCTACCACGTCAATGTTTTCTCCTCTTTTTTTCCCTTCCTATTCCTAACGATTTCTGAAAAAATAACATATCAAAACTAAAACTAAGGCTAAGATCTGTTGTGCCTAATAATTCATTCAAACTTTATTTTACGTAAAAAAATGACATCGTTTTAAATATAAATAGACATAAAACAATATTTTTTTGGAGTTAAAATAGGATTTTTGGTACAAAAGATTCGTGCCCAAAACTAATAGCACACCTTGACAATTTCTTGAAAAGATTAATATATAAAAGATCATTATATGCTTGACATATTAAATAATTTATAAATCATGTGTGTTAGAATAAATTATTTAATAAGTCAATAATTCATAATTAAATAATTAGTTTGATTGATATTTATAATAAACAAATAAAATAACAGCATAATTTATAATAAATACTCGACCCTAACCTGGGAGTAAAACCGGTTGCCATCATTGGATTTATTTATTGGGGCAAAAAACCTAGAGCAAGTGGGCCCCGCATAATGGGCCAAACCAACCCAAAAGTATGTGCTCAGCATCGGATTCTAAATTTTATCATAATGTGGGTCAAGGAAAACGACAGGTCGTCGTGGCTTGGACATGACCGCAATTTATGCGGGAGGTGCTGTGGGGGCCTAAGCCTAACAGCTCAGCCGTGCGAAGAGCAAGACCCAAGCACAAGCACGCTCTTCGCACAAAACTTTGTACTCACGCATGCTGTTCATTCTATGCCATTCCGAGTCTTTCCTTTGTCTTGTGTAAGAATAATTCGACGGCGAGTTTGAAGTGGATTTCACAGCCATGATCAATATCCTATCTTCCTCGGAGCATCAAGCTAGATCCCACAATTTTATAGTTCTTGACATTTATGAACTGTTCAGTAGAAACTAGATTGTTATTCATCGATGCATATATTGAGAAAGTAACAAATACGCCGACTGGCTTGCTAATTATGCGGGTCATTTTGATGTTAACGTCACTTACTTTGACACTACACCTATCGACTGTCACGTGATCTTATTAGAGGATTTATCGAGAATCTGTTTCCCTCGTTTAGTTGTGTAATTTCAGTTTAGCTTCCCTTAAAAAAAAAGAAAAATGATTCCGACCCTTGTATTTACGTAGAAATGTTTTCCTTCTTTTCCCTGTGTAAAAAAAAAGTTCAATTGATTTCCAAATCTTAATAAATTCAATGTCCTATTAATCTCTATAATTTAAGGTATATTTGATATTATTATTTTTATTTCAATCCATACGTTTGATTGAAATTTCCTTTTTTTCAAATATTCATCATAAACAACAAAAACAATATTCAATAAAAGACCAGCTAAAATAAAAGGCCTAGCGTAGTAATTAGAAATTGTTTGCAATTTTTTAGAAATCCTAATGAATCATTTGGATGCGGACCAAATGTATGAAACTAAAAAAGACTTGATAAGATAGAAAAAAAAAATCTATAGTTATTTTTATTACATATCTTGTTTTGATTTTTTATGTATTTTAAATAATAATTTGAATTAAGAGTTTATATTAAAATAGTACACAAAATCAAGTCATTATATAAATTTCATTTTTTGGATAATTATAATTTTTTACTTAAAAATAATCGACGAGTCTCATTCAATAATATAATTTAAATATCTTAAATAAAATACTTTGAAAATATTAATAAAAATTGATAAAATTCCATTGGGAATTCGGTTTGACGATGTAGCTCTCCAGGTTTTGCGGACTAGCTAGACCCAAAAGCTTACATGGGCCGAACATGGGAGTCCAAATATTTAGGTGATGGATCAAATTGGGCTGAAAATGGGATTTGGCGGCAAAGCATGTGTCCATTGTGGTAGAGCCACAGATAACAGAGAGAGGGAGCGAGAGACCATTGAAGAAGCTAAACGAGAATGGTGGGTGCTCCGTCTCTGCAACCAAGATTACTTTCTTCTTTCGTCGGAGATCGTTTTGCGCTCTCCAAGCAACCTCTCTCTCAGCTCTTTCGCTGCAAACTAGGTCCCTTCTTTTTGAAGCACTATTCTTTCTCGTTTTGTATCGCAGTTATAATCCTCTCTTCTGTAAAATCTAGTGTTCCTGCTTTTTGGAGGATGTGGTTTTTCGTTTTTGTGGAAATATTCAATACGCAGTTGAAATTTTTGATGTCATAAATGTGTCGTAATGAGAATTTTGAGTGAGGATCTTCCTATGTGTTAACCTTAGCCATTATAATGGGTTTATAGGTCCCTTCCTTCTTGGAAAGAAGAACAAAGGTGTTGGAAGTTGTTTTCTTTTGAACCTTGCTTCTATAAAATAGTGGTCTTTCACCTTCATTATCGTCGTTTTCATCCTTCTTGTTAATTCTTGCCTGCTCCTTTTTATGACTTCGACTTGTGACCAGCGAAGTTTGATGGCCGTGGAATGTATCCAGTTTTAACTACTCCGAACTGTCTGCTTGAGAGTTGAAGCAATGTGCGTTGTCCCTTTTACAATTGTAACAAAGGAAAGTAGGGTGTGACACTCATCGTTTTGAAGGAACTTCTCAGCTTAACTGAAGAATACTTCTTCTAGACGAGGGTTCATTGAATAAGCATGCATATATAATCGGCTTCCTGCATTAGATACCGACCAATTTTGTTGTGCGGCTAAAGTCTCAGGGACTATTGTATTTTGTTACATTTTCACGCTCTTTAAAGCCATTGGATTGCTTAAGCATAACCTTCCAGTTTTACTTAAAATGGGTACCATGCATGTTCATTTCAACGTTTTTCTACATGTTATGGTCTTCTGTGTTAATTTTTCAAGATTTGTGAACTGGAAGGATACTCTGAGCTTGGGTTCAGTTGTGATTCTTACTTATCCAGACATGCTGTGCTATCTGTGGCATTCTGTCCTTTACTTCTGAAAAGCAGCCTTTGGCTTTAGTTGGGCATTCTAACAATTGCCAATTTTCCCTTTCTTTGCTTCCATTCAACAGGAAGCAAACATGTGTCGATGCAGCTGTTCCGTACACTTTCTGGTTTAACCAATCTTCTATTTAATAGAAGGTATTGTACATAATATTTATTCTATGTTCTAACTATTAACATATAAATATGCTCTAAAAAATTATTTCTAATTTATTATAATCACTAATGGTTGTTCTCTTGGATAGATGGTATAATGGATTTTATTGGGAAGCAATTTTGATTTATTTAATCTTGTAACCCAGATGATATACGGTTTGTTTTATGAGTTGACATAACCAAACATAATAGCAGATTATGTAAGACCAGGTTTGTACTTGTTTACCTTGATCCGTTCCTGACCATCATGTTGAACTACTGCTGTAGCTATGAGGTTCCTTGCTGGAACTAAGCAATGCAATAGTATGCATCTTTTCTACATTTTGCAACATGTATAGACTGCGCAACCTGTTTGTAGAAACAAACATAATACACATTGACATGGTATACCTGACAGACTAGTGGTTGGCATGCAGAAACCTTGATGAAGTGCTAAACAGCCAGCGTAAACGTCTAAGACCTGGAAAAATATCTCCAAGACGACCTGTTCCGGATAACATTCCAAGGCCTCCCTATGTCAATTCTCGACAGGCACCTGGAATAGTAAGTGAACCTGAAGTTCATGATGAGAAAGGGATAGAGTGCATGAGAGTTTCTGGGAGGCTTGCAGCACAGGTTTTAGAATATGCTGGGACTCTAGTCAAGGTAATATGCCGATTCTGTAGGATGCCAAAATGCTTGTGGTTACTCTATTACATGTCAATTATGTTGATTAAGATGAGCCTGCTTCTTTTCCAACACCTCTGCTGACTTTCTTCTCAAGCTCTCCTTCTTCTGCCCTTCTTGTCCTTATCCAAGATAAAAATGCTCGCTCCATTTTCTCCATATGAGTGATTATGGGCATTATGCAAACTTAGCTCCTTGTATTATTAAAATTTTGCTATCAAAGTTACCATTTTTTTTTTGAAAATTGTCAAAGTTACCATTGCTGTATCTAGTGTTTACACTCTTTATTTATAATATAGTTCATACTTAGATTGCGTAAGAAATAGTTCTTACTTTGGTTTTCATTGGCAGCCAGGCGTTAAAACAGATGAGATTGACCAGGAAGTGCACCAAATGATAATTGATAATGGGGCATACCCCTCTCCCCTTGGATATGGTGGGTTTCCAAAGAGTGTTTGCACATCAGTGAATGAGTGCATTTGCCATGGAATACCTGACTCTCGTCCACTTGAGGTTCTTTCACTTGTATTCTAATGATGCTTCACTAGGTCACTAGTTTTAATTTCTTAAATGATAAGATTTACTTTCCGTGCTTGTAGGATGGTGATATAATCAATATTGATGTTACTGTTTATCTAGATGTGAGTATCTTTACTAATTTGTTTTTCATTCCTTCCCTATGTAATTGAGTCTATTTGTTAAATTAAAAGATCTTATCTTTGTGCTGTTACATTAAATGTAATTTTGATACGCAGGGTTATCATGGTGATACATCAGCTACTTTCTTTTGTGGAGAAGTAGATGAGGAAGCCAAAAAACTTGTTGAGGTAACTTTTGGTAGAGTCTGCTAAGAGTACCCATGTATTATCTTAATATATATGGGTCCCCTTCACATATTCCTTTCCTATTAAAGTTAATTTGGTGTTTGGAGATACAAGCTTAGATATTCAGATGGCTACGTATGTAGTTGGTCATGAAAACTGTTAATATTATAGAAATAATCAGCAAATTATCTCTAGAGATAATTAGCTGATTCTCTATAAATAATTTGTTGATATTCTATTAATCAGTTGAGATTTTATTACTTAGAGAATAAATAGAATTTTCTTAATATAAGGAGGTAATTAGGGCTGTATTGTCCTATATATTCCTTGTACTATTCACAGAAAAATTAAGGAAGAATTACCCATGTATTATCTTAATATATATGGGCCCCCTTCACATATTCCTTTCCTGTTAAAGTTAATTTGTTGTTTGGAGATTCAAGCTTGGATATTCAGATGGCTCTGTAGTTGGTCATGACTCATGAAACCATTTCCTGTTTCATGTGAACAAAGTCCTTAATCACTTGTAAGTATGATGTTTCCAGCACCAAATAGAAAAAAGAAGATAAGACATGCACAGATATCAACATCAATTTTGCTCGTTCTATCTTTTAGATGGCCACTCTTAACAAATCTGAATGAGCTGTATTGTAATGAGCTTTGAGCCAATGATCTGAATGCAGTCTCTACCGAGTCAATTTGTAACAGGTTTTGACTCCTTAGAAAATCTACTAATCCAAAGGACTTTTGAGTTAGTCAGTGATTGGTCACATTATTTTTTGAAGTCTGGATTTTTTGAATTCAGTTCAAAGTGCTTTCAGGTGATTCGTCACAAGAATACTTGTTATGTTATCTCGCAAAAGTCTGGATTTTCTGAATTCAGTCCAAAGTGCTTTCGGGTGATTCGTCACAAGAATACTTGTTATGTTATCTTGCAGGTAACAAAAGAAAGCCTGTATAAAGCTATATCAATATGTGCTCCAGGAGTAGAGTACAAGAAAATTGGCAAAACAATACAGTAAGGCATCTGCTGCTATAGAAGCTTCTCATGATATGTTTATGCTTTTTTCCTCCACAACCTTGTGATTGGAATGTTTTGATCATCTTGCTACCATTTTTCGAGTTTTACATATTTTTCTTCCTAAGCCTCCTAGTCTACTGGAAATGGAACAGTAGTTTTGTGTGTTTTGATACTTAGGTCTGCACTTCCTCAGCCCACGAAAATCACTGACATTTTGCATCTCCTTTTCAAGTGAACATGCAGATAAATATCGATACGGTGTTGTGAGACAATTCGTTGGCCATGGTGTTGGACGTGTTTTCCATGCAGATCCAGTTGTTCTACATCATAGTACTCACCTTTATCTTAATTCTTTTGTTTTTGATGTTAACATTGCTGTAGTTTAGAAAATAAGTGAAATGATTTAGTGAGTTTTTTGGAATTGAGCTTCTTGATTATTGTTCTCAGAAACTATGCCATCTTATTAGATAGAGATTCAGCTAAAAACATTTTGTTTTAAGTTGATGCTGTTCAAAAATTTCACGTAGCTTGGGAACTAATATGTATCTGAGTTTATAACCAATCGAAGGTGAAATTTTGTGAGTGTACAAACATAGAGGACTGTCTTGTCAAGGGTGAGATTTTTCTTCAGAAGTTAGTCCTCTCTGTTCCTACTGGATCCAATGAAAGTCCACTTTTTTTTTGCCCTCCCTAGCATCAAACAAGATGAACATATAACTGAGAATCACTTTTTCAGGGAACAATGAAGGGGGCCGAATGATGTTAAATCAAACCTTCACTATTGGTATTTTTCCATGTGATATGTTTACGGATACTATATAGTAACTTCTTTCATAGCAATTTACCTTTCACATCATCTCCAACAAATCTGTGGTGTTGAATTCTTGCAGAGCCTATGCTGACAATAGGTAGTATTAATCCTGTAATGTGGGATGACAACTGGACAGTGGTAACTGACGACGGAAGCCTATCAGCACAGTTTGAGCACACCATTCTGATAACTAGGGACGGGGCTGAGATACTAACCCAGTGTTAGAAACCTGCAGTTGGCTTCACTTTGGGAACTACATCACCTTGTTTATCTAATTGAATTTGCCTTCCCTAAGATAAAAGTTTCTGAATGGGAAGGCACTGTATTTATTTCATCTGTCAAGTGCCTGCCAAAATTCCATTTGTTCACCATACTAAAATTGTGAGCTTAATAGCTATATTGTACTCATTTTCCCCCTCCTTTGTTGATCTCTGTTGTTAAACTGGGATGAATAATATATTCCTTCTGGCTAGAGGTGGATTTGAACTTGCATAAATGAGGTGCTCTTTATCTTCTTTATCATCCAATAGCTCTCAGTAGTAATAAATGCACTTAGCTATCATATTTCGGTCCTAGCCATACATGGCAGAGTTCCTGTTGAACTACTTCTCATTTCTAAGATGACTTTGAGTGGAATGTAAAATTCGAATACACAATTTTAGTACGGTATATGAATTATATTAAGAAAACAACTTTTATAAGTTTGTGAACTGCGGATTCCAATGGAAATAACACAACGGAGTTTTTCAGTTTCAGCTAAAATTAAAAAATGAATAATGAGGTCGTTTTTGAAGTTTTGGTCGGGTTACTGGCCGGGCCGGCCTGTGCTCGGTTTAGCTCGACATTGGCCCGCCCATGGTCTAGAAAACTTGGGCCAAAATTGGGTCAGCCCGGGCTAAAATTGACATCCCTAATTATAAGGTTAATTACAAAAAAAAATCTAAACTTTTGTTAATTTTTAATTATAACTTGAGTTTTAAAAAGTAGCAATAAAATGCACAAAATTTTCAATTGTTTCAATTCTAGCCCGACGTTTATCTCATCATTATCTTTGCTGACATGACATTGTCACGTGCAATAGACCCTCATTAATTAAAAACGTCAGCTAAATTAGCATGTCTGAGTTTAATTATTGAAACAACGTCATTTCATTATAAAACTAAGACGACGCCATTTTATTTTTTAGAGAATTACACTATGTCATTTCATTATAGAACCGAGACGACGTCATATGATTTTTTACAGAATTACACAGACAATCGTTCTTACAATAATTTCCTCTTACTCACTCGAACTCTCACACCCTCGTTTGCAATTGTAACCTAAGAGAGCATTTGACTGTCAAATATTTCATGTGAAGTAGAATGGAGGATAATTCTTGACAAATATAAAGGGTCAGCTACCGTTAAACTAGTAACATGTATAAAATCTGATGAGCAAAACACAAAACATGTTTCAATGGTAACCACCATAAAGCAACCTGGCCACAACTATACTCAAATGTAACAGAGCGATATCATTCAAACCAGGTTGCAAAGCCATATCAAGAAAATTATAGTTACATTGCAATTCGTGCTAGTGGCAAACAAAAGTTTCATGCATTTTCTTCTGTTTTCAGTGATCGGAACTGTTGACCATTACTAGGTCAGTTTAACAAATGTGGACTTGCTCTTGCTTTCAGGTGTGTAGAGTCGATTAAGATACTTCTTTGTTTGGTGGTTTCTAATTTTTCATGAATCTAGTAATATGTTTTCTGTGTGAGAACGAGGGTGTGAGAGTGAGAACGAAGTGAGGGGTTACAAATTGTGAATGATGGTGTGAGAATGAGAGTGAGAGTAAGTAAGAGGAAATTAAGGATTTAGGTTTGAAACGGCGTTATTTCAATAATCAAACTTAGACTGCTAATTTTGCTGACGTGTTTGATTAATGAGGATTCATTGATACGTGACAGTGTCACATTATCAAAGATAACAGTGAGATTAACGTCGGGCTATAATTGAAACAGATAGAAATTTTGGGCATTTTATTGCTACTTTTTAAAGTTCGAGTTATAATTAAAAAATTGACAAAATTTTAGGCTTTTTTTAGTAAGTAACCCATTATTATATTAGTTGTGGAACTAATTCGAATATCAAAACAATTAAATCAATTTTGACGAAATAAAATAAAGGCTTATAATTAATTAACTAATAATTTAAAACTAGTAAAAAAATAAAATTCAATTTTACCTAATTTTGATTCAAATGAAGGATGTCATTTAATTGTAATTGATCATTGGTCGGAAAAGCGTAAATTTTTACAATTCAAGCATTTAATCTGAAACTTATTAGAATAGTCATAATAAATCTCAATTTTCCTAAATTAATTGGTTAAAACTTAATATTCAAATCAAAACTTAACATTTTTTTTGAGAAATTAAAAAATTTCATTGATAAGGTAAAGAATACAAAGGGAATAGTGGCCTATAAGTCAGCAGCAACGCTTGACCTAAGAGACAAAAGAACCAGAAGTTATACAACGTCGTTTGGGCATATCCAATTAAAGAGCAAAACTAATATAAGATGCGCATTCTCGTGATAGTTGAGAGACGCCCCTCATCTAGGGTAAAACTACCCCGACCTTTCACAAGTCTTCGGAAACTTTTCCAAATTCAGCAACTGGTTGGCGAGTCATTAAAGACACAGAGGAAGAGAGGGGAACGATAGTGGAAGAACAACTCATCAACATGGGAGATAACCAGGTAAGCAGCACAAGGCTATGCAGAAACTAGATTACAACTCAGTTCCACAGCTTTGATCTCTCCCTTCTCCGGGGAAATCATATATTGAGAATTACTTAGTCGGAGGCATACCTGGATAGTCACTGATCCTTCTCACCTCTCCTAGTTCCATGGATATAAGAAGCCTGCAGATTGGACTCTTTGAGCATCCCATTCGTCCTTTCCTGATGGCTAGCAAGGATTTTGCTCTAGGCACACCGGTATTCCTACATGCCACAACGAAGGTCAAGGATCGGATTCAAAACTTAACATTTGGTTGAGCATAATATCATTCCATATCAATTAAATAATAATAATAAGTTTAATGAATAAGATTAAACTCTACATTAAATAATTGAAATAACTATAACTATTTAATTTGGTTTTCTTATTTCTTGCAAGTTAATATGTAAATAGTAAATACATAAATAATTTACTTGCTACATTGTACTAATCATTCATGATAATTATAGATCATCAAACTCATGGATAACAATAAAATAATTAACACTAAATTAATTTGTAAAATTACTCAATATTAACTACTCATGAGATATAAGAATAATAAATAAGAAATACTTGAATTAAAATAAAATTCAAGTTTAGAATAAAATTTTTCAAAGTTATAACTACAATTTTAATTCTTTTTGAATCAGAAAATTCATATTCAAGCATTCGCGGCTATCTTTTCCTCACCAAAGATAGAAGAAAGAAGACAAAAGAAAAATAATAATGTAACATGTTCTTCTTTTCTCTCATCCACAACAATATTCTTTCCATATTCCATAAATAATCATTTAAACAATCAAAATCCCTATATAATAGGGTTGAAAATAAGTCTCCTAATTAGATTGAACTTCTTAAAGTGACTCTGACTCTAGGTATGATCTTGTTTTATCAACTTGAGCAATCTATCATCTTTGATTCCATCTTTTCAAAATTTGATGAATTTAACAAATGATGTTCCAAATAGATATTTCAAACCAAAATTAATCTAATCTCCACTTGTCATCTCCTGAGTCAAAATTAATATTAAAATTTACAATTAAGTACCAAAATTAACTCAAAATAAAAGAGATAAGTTCAATTAATATGACACAATCATCTCTTATCGAATTCTCGCACACCAGAGTCATACTTGCCCTCAAGCACACATCAATTCAACATTTCAATCATTCTCTTAACAACCTTTCATCCTCTTTCATGTTATACAAAAATATTCCAAAAGTTACTAATACTTTAAATTCTTAAGATAAAATAGGAATAAAGAGAACATGCACTTATAGGATAAATTTTTAGAATGAAGATACAACATCTCATCAATTCTATCAAAATCAAATTAAACAAAAATTGATACTCTCTCGAAGATTTCACTCTATACACTAAAATTGTTTAGGGTTTATTAAACTCTGAAATCATTGTATAGCAAGTTATTTCTATATAGGGAGTTTTGTCTATAAGCTTGCTCATAAATCATATCTTGACCACTAATAAATGTGAATTTACTACCTAAATCAAAGGGTCTTGATAAGGGTTATAAGGTAGCTCAGGTAAAGGTATGGCAAGAAAGTAAATTTGGGATTAACAAATTGAAGGAACTATACAAACTTATCCATATAAGTTTGAATTCAAATCAGTCCAAAGTTTAGTTGATTTAAATTACATGATTTTAATCACATAATCATTCCTTTTCATTATTTATTTATTTCCTTTTCTTCCTTTTTTCTCCTTTTTTATAACAAAAAACATCATAAAGGAGATTTCTTTTGCTATTTTTCTCCCTCATTCTACTAAAACTAAAAATTCAAAACACTACAACTTGAATCAATTGATTAGCTTTTCATAAAAATAGTTAAAATCTTATACAAATAAACTTTATAAAATTCCTTAAATTTAGGGGTAAGGAAATCAATGAGAAGAAGTTTAAGGCGTTTTGTAACAAGGTCAATATGCAAGAAAAGAAAGATCAAAGCTCACACAATTTTTTAGCGATAAAAATTAAGGTAGACTTTTATAGGTCAGTAATGGTTATACGTCAGTGCCCATATCATCTTCATGCATAAATTCACCAAAAATGTGGTCTCAAAATATATGCAAGAGCAAGTTCTTGCATAAACAAGTCATCTTTAATAACACATAAGAAAGGAAAATGTATGGGCACATATTAAATGAATGTCTCTTAGGCTTAACAACTTATATGAGTATCAAAATTCATCAAGTCTTACACATTTTCATTCAATAAAACCATCAAGATACTTTGTTTGATTTTCTTATACAGTGAAACTTAATCAAAAAATGTATCCTAACTTAAGCATTATTTCTAAACAATAATAAGAAACTTCAAAGCTACAACAAGGAGTATCAACATATAAGAATCATAGTATTCAAGAGTCCAAACACAAATAATAAATTTCATCAATAAAAATAAAGACCTCTTCTATAATGGTATATACATTCACTTAACCCATATACCTAAATCATATATTTTCCTCAATGTATGCATAAGATGCTCATACTCAACAAAACTAATCAACATAAGATAAGTGAAAGATTATAACATTGTCTTTAGTTGTGAGCATCTAAAATTAAATACATTATAGCGTCGATGGACATGGAGGTGTCAACCCTATAAAACGGAGCAAAGTATCCAAATTCTTTTCCATTTTAGAAATTTTATGTTCCAATCTCTCTAACCAAAGATAACATTCGTGTTAGATAAATCGTGTAGGAAGATATAGGGATTATTGAGCATCTGAATTCTTGTGTTTACGTGATGCAAAACTTCCCTAAAGGAATCACATGGCACATAACAAAATTGCCTCTTTTGTTTCTTGATCAACTTCATCATGCTCAAACAAGCGCTATTTATTGGTTTCATCTCACAAGCTATATGCATATTAGTATTAGCAATATCAAACAAATTAGGAATAATAACTAAGTGAGTAATAAAAGAAACAAGAGACAAATTCTTGTTAAACAAGGGTTAAATTGTATAGCTAACCAAGCATCCAAATTAACAAAACCTTATATACTATTGAATAAAGAATAATTTAGCTTTAGTACATATAGAAGTTATAATCTTACTCCTAGAATAATTAAAATCAAGAAAATTTTGTAAATAAACCCATAAAAGTTTTCTTTAAGAAAACTTCTTTTAGATTGACTTGGATGATACACAAGCTTGTTACAGGACATTGATTTCCAAAACTCTAAAGGATCAAAGTCGCCATAGTCCATAATAGATTCCTTATATTAGTTAGAACTGGCATATTCATCAATTATACACCTTAAGGCCAAACTGAATTTAGTGACATTTTGTTTAAATTCTTTGCCTATCAATCTACATGACACCACATTAGGCCTATGTAAAGTGAAAGTATTAGGTTTATCAAATTTAAAGATAGTGTAAAACTCCTTAATCAATTCAATAAACATTGGACATATAATTTGTAGAAATTTTCTCAAACTCATATCGTGAATCAATTCATCAAATATTTTGTTAATATTCAACTACCCTAAAGAACGTTAATGCACATACTTGAATTAATTTGTCTAGTTTAAGAGTAGTATACCTCTGTTTCCTTTTTTTAAAATGGAAGGTAAGATGTCTATGAAGGTCCAGCTCAGACATTACCAAAATAGACGTACCCTTGGCTATCCGAGCACGCTTATAATTAGTGATAGACTAATTACAAGTAATATACAATCTTTTATTTTCTATTTTATTTAATTATTTTCAACACTGCCCTTTAAATCAAAGTATATATTCCCAACTTGCTAAGTAGCACCTCAAACTTTAATACACTTAATGCTTCAACAAATAAAATCCAACTTGATAGATGGTCCTCACATTATTGTTTTGATTAAGTCTTCCTAAATCTTCTGATGAATAAGAAGATAGTCAATCTTGATATGCTTTGTTAGCTTATAGAAGATTGAATTTAAGGCAATGTGTAAGGCAACTTGGTTATCAGAAAACAATATAATTGGTTAAGGATGTTTGATCCCTAAATCCTTTAAGATATTTTTTTAACCAAGTAATCTCATAATATGTGCTAGCCATAGAATCATATTTTACTTTTAACGATTGATTAAGCTATCTGTGTTACTTTTTTTTGTAAGAAATCAGTGATTGTTGTATAAATACATAATACCCTATCATATATCTTCTTATGTCTCTGCAGCATGCCTAATGTAAACAAAAAGCATTTAACTATAGTGTGCTTATAGATGATAGTATAATACCTTATTATTGAGTTTGCTTGATGTATCTAAGGACTTTATATATTGGTTCAATATGAAGTGCATATGGTTTATCCATAAAACTAAATTAAGATATAGACTGCAAAACTAGATCAAGTCTAGTGATAATCAAATAGATCAATCTTCATGTAAGGCATATGTAATTTGATGGATCATTTAGAAGGTCATTACCCAATTATGTAAGAGTCAATTTCTGCTCCAAAGGAAATTTTACAATTTAGATCAAAAAAATTCAACATTTTCTAGTATCTCTAATGCATATTTACTTAGAGAGAGGCAAATATCTTTAAGGACCGTGCCATTTTATGTTTCAGAAGTATTTGAGTTAGCTAAAACCATTGAGCTTAAATTTCCTTGATAAGAATTGCTTCATCTTTTCAACTTGTTGAATATTGCTACTTACTAAATCACATGATTAATATAAACAAGAATAGTGGTGAAGCTAACTTTACAAGTTCAAATGAATAGTGAATAATTTATCTTTAATCATTGAAAATTAACAATTTTGAAGGATGAGGATAGTTTTTAAAACCACTCGCTCGAAGCTTGTTTCAAGCATTATAATGACTTGTTAAATTTACATACTTGAGTTTCATCCTTTTGTTTGAATCTAGGAGGTAGTGACATGTAAACATCTTCATTAATATCACCATGCAATAATGCATTATTGATATCAATTTGATGGAGATTCCATCCTTGAATGGTAGCAATACTAATTAGAGGACACATAATGACCACACTGAGAATAAAGGTGAAAGTCACTATAATTAGATCTTCAGTCTAATTATATCCTTTAGTGACCAATCAAACTTTTTAGCATTTGATGGTTCCATCAAATTTGTTCTCTTTGTATAGTCATTTGCAATTAGTAGGTTTGGTAAAGGCACGATGTTTTTTTATAGTTAAAGAAATGGTAAATTTTTTTATGAGAAGTGGATAATTAATCATAAAAATAATTTGGGAGAGATTATTAGGAATACTTGAAGTGGTGACCATATTAGAGGTAGATGATGGCCTAGGCCAAGACAATGTGGTGGCTTCCATGTAAAAATAGAAAGTTTATAATAATAACAATAATAATAATAGTTGTTGTTGCAGCAGCAGCAGTGGTAATAATAATAATAATAATAATAATAATAATAATAATAGAAGAAGAAGAAGAAAATTAATCCTAATAAGGATTTTAATAATAAAAATAAGAATAAAATTAATTGATAAAATTAATAATAAAAAGAATAATAATAAGTAG
>JAOSBP010000206.1:5610448-5621207 GCA_027563825.1 Erythroxylum mucronatum
ATTAATTATTTTATTTTGTGGAGTTAATTAGCATGTTAATGTGAGTAAGATTATATGACATAGGTTAATTGAATTATGGTAGTAAGATGGTATGGAGGGCATTTTTGGAAGATCACTTAAGGATGAAAGACTTAAGGTTTTAAGTGAAGGGCAAAGTAGACATTATACAATCATTAAGGGTATAAAAGGGAAGACAAATTGTTGTCTTTCATTTTGAAGGAGCAAAAATGTGATTGAAGAGAGAAAAGAATAGAAGGAGAGAAAGAAGAAAGAAGAAGCTAGGTTTTGATTTTTCTAAGCTTTCAAGAGGGATTTTGAAGTTTATTCAAAAAGGAAAAGGGAAGAGGAGGATGACAACTTCCATTAGAACTAACAAACTCTTCATTTGGTGAAGGATCAAGGTAAGGGTATTTTTGATTTATTGAGTTTTTGAAAGGGTTTTGGTTCATATAGCTTAAGAAATGTATAGGTTTTAGAATTCTAAGATCAATTTTAGTGAATATGTCTTATGGGTTTCTCAATTGGAATGCCTATTGATTTGGAGATTTTTGTCAATGTTGAAGAAAATCAAAAGAGGCAAGAGGAACAATAGTAGAGGCTTTTTGAGCAAGGTTTCAAGCAAGGAAATTAAGGTGGGTTTCATGTTTATAATTTGAGTAATGAGCCATTAATGTGTTTTCAAAATGAAGAAGATAAAATGATTTCCATTACTTCATAAATGTTGCTTTTATTGCTTTGAAATGATTTGCAAAATTGCTACATGTTTGGTGTATGAATTTTGATGATGAATTGTGAATTGGTAAATGAAAGGGTTTTTCGAAAAAGTGCATGTTCATGAAAAACAAGTTTCCAAAATGTTGTCATTTGGGTAATCTGTTTTCAAGTCATGAATTACATGTTATGTGGGTTTGTGGTGGTCTGTTATGTAAGTCAAATGCACTTATCTAAAGGCTTCTCCTGCCTGCCCGCTAGTGGCATGAAGCTCCTTCAGGGACTCCCTTAAGTTTACGGCTATGCAAAACCATTATGTGAGATTGCGATAGTATGTTCTATTCATGGCTACACAGGGCCCTTATGGGAAATGTGTTAGTACGTTCTGTTACGGACTACCCAAACCATTTCTGATGTGTTTATGTGTTTATGATTGCGACAAGTCTGATGAATGCATGATTCATGATGTTTATAAATTTCTTGATAAGTTGTGAATTTGGGAAATATTTGTAACATGGATTTTACAATGGGAAATTTTACAATCGAAATAACTATTTCAATGATTTTGGCTTGTTTCTCGGTTATAAACTTGTTATCCACGAGCTTTTTAAGCTCCTCCTATTTCTGTCCCATCTCCAGGTGATGATCAAGAGACAGAGTGAAAGAGAGTCAAGGCATTACTTCGGATTTGCATGCTTTTGTTCTGTTTTGAAATAAATTTATGTAACACAAGGCTGTAGTTGCATGTTGAGCAATTATAGTTCAAGTATTTTATGTATTTTGTGATTTTGCGAAATATTGTATTGTGGCTCGGAATGCCCATTGAAGTTTGTAAAACTCTTATTTTTTTTGTTAATGAAATATGAATTGTGTATGGATGATGCTGAGTTAAAATTAGGTATGCTTGAAGTTATCAACTTGAGATGATGAATCTTGAGCATAAACTATTGTTAAATATATAAGTGAGGCACTATGGAAAAGAAAGATAGGGATGTTATGAATGATGAGATGTTGTTGAACATGAAGAGTCAAATGAATTGAGGTTGAGAGTTTGATGAATTCCAATTAGTAGTTGAATTGTTATGAATGATGTTGTAATAGAGGAAGTGAAGTTGGGATAAATTTTCAAGTTTTCATAGGTGTAAAAATTGTGTTCAAAACTCAAAGGAAAAACTGTATCGATTTAGATTGAATTAAACAAAGTTGTCTACACGGAGTTGTAGCTCGTCTTTATAGCTTTCCAACGATATAAAGTATGAAATTTTTGGATATCGGAGTTGAGAGATATGATCGTTTGAGTAGGTGATGTTGCATAGGATGTGTATCCCAAATAATTAGAGTATATGGAGTGATATCGCACTAGAATTGCTCGATTTGGCAAGATTATGAGTAAAAGGGATGTTAGAATGGGTTTAGGATCCTTTGGAGGGGTCTTGGAGGGTGAAAATTTCGTTTCACCCGAAGGTTACACGGCCTGCCCGTGTAAAATCACACAGGTCATGTGTTTCTAGCGTAGGAGCTCAATTACACCCGAAGGTTACACGGCTTGCCCATGTTGGTTTACATGGCCCGTGTTTTAACCCTCCAAATGACAAAATTTCATTTTGGAGTCTACATGAAAGTTGTAGATCTAGAAGTCTTCTTTCAAACCGTCAAAAAACAAAGTCAATCCGACACCTGTAGTGAGAGTTAAGGCAATTGCGCCAAGGCATGTACAATATGAGTAAGGACATGAACATGTTGAATTCGTTTGGCCATAACTTCTTCGTCCGACCTCCGATTGAGGTGATTCTTAAAGCGATAAATTCCTAACACGTTTTCCTATCTCTCCATAAAAATTTGTAGCTTTTGGTGTTGAATTGAAAAAGATTGATGGAAGGAAAATGAGGGATCGGTTAGAAGAGCATGACTTGGTTATGAACATACTTTGGATTTTTAAGCATATCTTAAGTTATAGAGCTCCGAATGAGGTGGTTCTTGTTTCAAAATAAACTAGAGACTAAGAGCTACAATTTTCAAAGAAGTCAATTGTGATTTTTTTTTATTTTGTTGTGTGGGCTCACCCTTGTGGCTTGAGATGTTATAAGAATGATGATGAACCGATGATGGCTAATGAGGGTACTTTGAAGTAACTATAACAAGGAAACTGCTCACGGTTTAGGACTTCGCAAGTGTTAGATTCTGAAAACAAGCAGGATCCAACATGTTTGGTATCAAAGCAAGTGTTGGACTCTGGAAACAAGCGGGGTCCAATATATGTGGCATGAAACCAAGAAGTTGGGTTCCGGAATCAAGCGGTGCCCAACACGTTTCCTCAGTTAGTCGTTACTTCACTTGCATCTTTAGTTAACTGGAGCAATTTGAATCTGAATAATTTCGATGTCATCTTTGCCAAAAATCTTCCAGTAATCACGAAGCTAATATACGACCTTTTATAATTAGTAGGATCCATTTAGATAAACCATTTCTAATAAGATAAGTTTATAATAAAGGTTCCTACAAGAAAGAAAATGTATTTCTTATGATTTTATTTCCTTTTGAGAATAAAACCATTAATTATACGAGGAAATAAATCTAATTTGAATATTGAAATATTATACATTTATCATCAAAATTGTCAAAGATAAACCTTGAGCTAACACTTAGTTGTTTCCTCGTGACAAACTCTTCTTATAAATTATAACATTTAGAGAGTTAAAAGATATTTATTATTCTTTTTATTTGATGTTTTGATGTAATTATTATTTATTATATGACAAAATTGGGATATTTTAAATACTTTATATTGTTCTTAATTTTATATTTGTATGATGATTGTCTTTTTTCATATTAATTGTAATTGTTATTTATATGTGAAATATCTAAAAATTATTGTTAATAAAAATAAATAAATTATTGTTATTTTAAATTATTATTATTATAATTTTTGAAAACAGAGTTGATATAAACTTATAAATATGCTATATGATATACTAATGAACTATTTTATAACTTTTTAAAAAATTAAAATTTATTAAAATTGTACTTGATATTGACCGATATAACTAAGGGACATGATCCTCTATTACCTTTATTTTGTCCTAACTCTATCTTACTTCATCTCAACCATCTATTTATATGTTTGAGATAAAGTAAGATAGGATTGAGAGAGAATAAAAGGGCGAAAGGATACGAGGGGTATAAGTAAAACTTAATTCGACATGAAAATTGGTACGGTATGTATATCATTGCTCCTGATAAGCTGAAAAGGTCACACGAGTGTTTCTTTTTGGCCAATAGGCTAAGACCGTGGAAGGGCTGTTGCTAAACTCAAAGGCTTCTACGTCATCGAGAGTGAGAAACTGTGTTCACCTTAACTGTTACTCTAGTAAAGCCCCTGAAGTAATTAAAAGACACGTGGCAACTATATAACCCGAAATCCCCACTTTTCTTTTGACCTCACATCGCCGCCTTTCTTGGCTGTACCTGTAGGGGTTTTTTCCCTCATAAAAAAAGGAAAAAGAAATCCGAAGAAGAAATCAAAAACCGAGCCAAACACTCCCAAACTTTCTCACGCACTCGAATTTACCCCGGAAAATTTAATAGACCAGATGGAAACAAGCAATCGTATGGACTCCACGCCTGTGAACTGGGAAGCTCTTGACTCGCTTGTTATTGATTTTGCAAAATCGGAGAACTTAATTGAGGACTCGCTCTCATCGCCATCGCAGCTCTCTTCTCCTTCCTCCTCTTCGGTTTCGTCTTCTTCTTATCATTCGAGACTCATCATTCGCCAGATCAGACGGTGCTTGGAAACAGGCGACATTGACTCTGCCATCGATCTTCTCCGGGTCCACGGGCCGTTCATTCTCGACGATCATCGCTTTTTGTTTCGGCTGCAGAAGCAGGTTTGTAGAGAAAATGGCGGGAAATGGTGTATTAGGTTTGATTAACCAGGAGATTTTTGGGATTATCCACAAACTGTTAAATTGTAATAAGTTGATTGCATTTGTTTCTATTAGACTTTTTAATATCGAGGATTGATTTTACTTTTTACCTCTTTTTGCGTGTGCAAAGAAATTTATTGAGCTATTGAGGAGAGGGACTGAACAGTGTAAAGCTGCTGCAATCGAGTGCATCAGAACGTGTCTTGCTCCTTGTGCACTTGACGCCTATCCGGTATGCACATCTATTTTTCCAATCTCTTACTCGTCCAATTTAGTGATCACCCTTGAATAGTTTTTGTTCTTAACTGGAGGTGAATAAAACGTCTAATTTATTCGTGTTAACGAATGATTATGTGCTATCACTGGTAGAACTTTATTTTTTAGGCATCTAGAGATTTGGTACTTAATTCAAAAAGAGAAATGGTCTTTTATTTGCTCGTGCTTTTTTATTTGTAAAAAGTAAAAACTGAAAACTGAGGCTCCTTCTATTGATTGTAAAAAGGTTATTTTATGCGTGTGCCTTCTTGTTAGCTGATTTGTTTTTGTAGTTTTTGCAATCTTCTAAAAAGTTGGAGTTTTTTGAGGCTTATAGATTAGAATAGCTTTACTGATTTTTTGCTGCATTGGAATTTACGTAACATTTATCTTTAGAAGACGTCAAGATGGTTGAATTTGATAACATATACTGATAAACAACTTGTATTTTTCTCTCACAATATTGGATTTCCTATTCTTAACTGTATATTATGTGGAATTTTCTTCTAGTTGGCTAGCAAGGCTTCCCAATTTTAAAGTTCCATGTCATGTTTATGATCAACGAACCAACTTTGTGTTGGCTTTCTGTGATCCTATTACCATCTAGTTCTGTTTGAGCTTCTGGCCAATTATCTTTGCAATTTTAGCATATAATCTTCTTCTCTGATTTGTTTCTATGGAGACTAACAAATGTTTGAATCTGTGTTCAAGGAAGCGTATGAGGAATTCAAGCATGTTCTTCTTGCCTTAATATTCAACAAAGATGATGACAGTTCTCCTGTGTTTAATGAGGTGAACTTTCTCTTCTATTTTCATTCCCAACATTTACCTCGACATTCTAGTAGGTTCTGTATGTACTACTGGGAATCTTTTCTTGATAAGGTTTTGAAAAGGACTTTCATCCTTCTCATTCGAGGCTGATACCCCTCTCAAAATGTGATCTTTCATCTTTGATTCTTTGGTTATGGATAGAGAGAATTTTTTCGCACATTTATCTTTTTTTGTCACTTTTTGGACTCGTACTTCTTTTTTATGGTTCTCCATAGCTATTATTTGTGGATCAAATTCACTTTGACATGATTGTTTACTTGACTGTTGAGCTTCAACCTGAAACAAATTATGCATTGAGACAAAGGGAAGTGATGCAACTTGTTTCGTTTACCTAATTTATTTTCGAGTACGGTTGAACATCGATAATACATGTCAAGGGTATATGATTGTAAGTGGAGCACTAATGTCACATGTTATATATTTCAGTGGTCTGAAACGAGGAGACTTGACATTGCTGGCTTAGTGTGCTCTGTGTTACGAGCTCAATTACATGCATATGATCCTGTTTTCTCTATGACATTGAAATATCTGATAAGGTTATCCCTGAATTACAGTTTTCTGAAATCTATTGGTTCCATGTTTTTCATGCTCATTAAGGGTGATTGTTCTTTATACTCTTCTTTGTTCTTCAGCATTCACAAAAGCTTTTGTCTTCGTCAAGGAACACCATCACCAATTTCAGATCTTACAGAAAGATTGCTTCTAGAGGAACGTGATCCTCCTGCTGTTCCACAGGAGAGTCTTTATGAGGCGCCACCTTTTGATGAGGTGATTCTTCTTGATTTTGGACTATTAAATCTGTATTTAGAAATGGAATGCAGGAAACTGTTGTGCTAGCATTCCATTGATTATAAATGAAATTGTTAAATTGAGAGCCATATGTTATTCTTATCCTGTAACCTACCATTCCTAGAACATTTATCTTATTTATCATACATGTCTCATAATGGGATATAGGTGGACATTCAAGCTCTTGCACATGCTGTGGAGCTCACAAGACAAGGTGCAGTTGATAGCTTGAGATTTGCCAAGGGAGATTTGTTTCAGGCATTCCAGGTATGATAGCAATGCATCAGATATATAGTTCATGTATCTTTGTATTACAGATTTTCACAAGGAATTTTGGTGCAATGGTCCAGTTTGAAAATTTAAAAGAGAGTTGAGAAATAATTTGGTAGTGCCAAGCAGTTAGGTATTCTGATGAACAAACTTCTTTTATTTGTCTTATCGATTGAATGGCACTGAGTCAAAGTTGGATTGGATAGAAAAGATGTTACATTCTAATCATATGTTTGGTTCCTGTTTCTTATTTCTACCTGCTCTGATTTTTAAAAAGTAATAAGACCTGTATATTTTCTTGAGCTGGTCGAAGGAATTCAAACTCTTCATGCATGAATTGCACGTTCAAAATTCATTAGCATCAGTGGTATCATTTTCAATATGGCTTATGTCTTTCGTCGCCAGATGTTTTAATGAACCCTTTTCATAATTTTTTTTTAATGTATCTAGACTTGTGTGCACTCCATGCCTTGCATGGGAATGAAGAGATCCCAGTTTATATTTGATCTCTCAAATATGTGATTTTATTCATCTGCTGCAGAATGAATTATGTCGAATGAAATTAGACGTTTCTCTTTATGATGAGCTTGTCCATGAGTACTGCATATACAGGGGTATTGTCGATTCTGGTCTTTCATCCCCTATAGGTAAATGTTGTACTTATTGTTGTATATTTCACTTTCTTTTTCGGTTTATGATGTCCTGTTTCATTCTGTATTTCACTTCTAATTTCTATTGTGCTCTTCTTTCAGAGTCAGGAACACAAACCCTTTCTGACCCTTTAAAAGTTAGTCAAGCAGACACTGGCTATTGTTCATCAAACTGTTCTGTTGAAGTGGATCTTGCCACGAGTAAACACTCTGATGGTGAGATTTCCATAAGCAATGCTTGCATGCACAGTTCTCCTGAAAGCAATGTGGATGTGAACAACAATCCGGGAACTGACGTTGAATTAAGATACGTTTGTGAATCAACTAGCAATTGTGAAGATTGCAGCACAAGTGAGTCGCAAAAACCTGCAATTCCAAAAGTTCTTCAAAGAAATAGAAGTTATCTAACCAGAGAAAGAAACAAACGCAAGAGATGGAGGGGGAGGCATGATGAAAAAGATTATATTCCTACTGTTTATGTCAATAGATGTTCTAAGCAAGAAACAAATCCTACTACCAATCGAATCATTGTGCCAATGGAACAACAGGTATCTTTTCTGTATTTTATTGTTTGTCTTAGTGATCAATCATTATGTAATATAATACTTTTCTGCAGCATGTCGAAAGTCACTGCACAATGGACATAAATCAAAGGGATGATAAATACGAGATTGTGCTAGCAATGAAGGAACTAGCGAGTAGAGGAATGGCTGCAGAGGTAGTAGAAGAAGTTAATGCTTTGGATCCGAGCTTTTTCCTGCAAAATCCCAATTTACTTTTCCAACTAAAGCAGGTAAATAATGTTGACCTATACTTTGATTGTTAAAGCAATTACATAGGGAAAGCATTTAAAGAAATTATTGTATCAGTTACATAGGGTAAGTGTTTGAAGAAATTATTGTATTTATTCCACCGGTTTTAGGTTGAATTTCTTAAGCTGGTCAGCTCTGGTGATCATGCAACTGCTCTAAGGGTTGCATGCTCATCCTTGGGCCCTTTAGCAGCTGGAGATCCTTCTCTGCTGAAGCCCTTAAAGGAGACTTTGTTGGCATTGCTTCGACCTAATGAAGATGCATTTGGGAAGACCTTACCTTTACATGCCCTTGCAACTTCTCTCCAGGTAAAGTTTGAATGCTTAAATAGAGGACAATGTAGATTTTTTGTATTCCCAATAAATCGAGCATTTACTCTTTATATTTTGCACTTGTGATGATTCGGTTACTTAGAAATGTTGTAATAATTGGTTTTACCAATGTCCTGTTGGGATGTAAGGCATGTTATATCAGAGAACCAAGGTTTGTCTATCTGGGACTTTGAAGTGAGTTAACACGTATGCATCTTAGGCACGAGTTTGGCAACTCATAGTTAGGAATGAAGAATATTTTTGGAAAGTTCTTCATGGTTCCTAAGCATCAAGATGGCTGGTGAACTTGTTATCAAGCTTTGTGGTATTCTTGCTTGTTGAGTAAAGCTCTTATTGAGACTCATTACTGTAAAATGCCCGAACAGGTGAATGTCGTGTGGTAAAAATATCTTCAACAAACATCAGTGAATTTTGTAGCTTCTCCCATTTACATGAATTTTATCTTGAAGGTGAATTTACATTCTAGAGGGCCCAGTGCCTTAATCGAGTGATTACTTGAATTTTTTACCCTTGTGCCAGAGTCTGGGCAATTGTTATTATTCAAGAGAGAGAAAATATCAGAATTTAAACTAGGTTATTGATACAGCAATCTTCCTTCCTTGACCAATGAGTATGCAAATTTGGATTGTGCCTGCATATCATTTTACTAAAAATTCAAAATATTTCACAGGTTGCATTTGGTAGGAGGCTCGGTATTGAAGAACCACAGCTTATGAGAATAATCAGAGCAACCCTTCATACCCATAATGAGTGGTTTAGACTACAGATGTGTAAGGATCGTTTTGAAAGTCTTCTCAGGATAGATTCCTTGAAGGACGTCAATACTCAATTCGACTCTGTTTGTTCCACGTCCAAGTCGCATACTGATAGTTGTACCCAAGGAAACTCCCAAGTAACATCATCTTCAAGTGTTAAGGTTTCGGAAGATGGTAACAGTCCAACTCAAGCTTCATCTGGAGATGTTTGTGATGAAAATGCTATACTCAAAGTTATGGTTGGTTGCCCCTTCTTTTCTTAGAAGTGCATTTTACTGTTTTATCTCTTAAAATTTGCTTTTGTTCCTATTGGGTGATCTTTCTCCTTACCTGAAATGAAATCATGCAAATGTATAGATAATTCTTGGGAGATAAGTTAATTTTAACACCAAGTTATTCTAATTCTTTTGCTCTTTCTTGAAAACAAACCTTTAACAAAGCCCGATACTCGAGCCTAACAGTTTAACCGCGATTTTCTTTTTTGGGATGCAGGAATTTCTTGCTTTGCCGAGGGCTGATGCCATCCATCTTCTCGCTCAGTATAATGGAAATGCTGAGACAGTCATCCAACAAATATTTGCATAGCTTGTGTCTAGGGACCCCTGTAAAACTGATACAATTCTTTGATTTACTTCCACTTATTTCTTTATTCAATTTGGGCTGTATTGGTGTATGTGCATCTAGTTACAAAAAGAAAAAAAAGGGCGAAACAAAAGGGTAGAATTGGTACATATTCTTGTCGCTTGGGCTTGTACTTATGTTTGCTTGTTTTTAGTCGGCGAGAGCAGAGCATAATCAAGTAAATTAGTGTGATGAAGCTAGAACGCGATTCATGTAAATGTGCCGCTTACATTTTGCTTTCTTTGTTTCATCAGTTTATGAGCCTAGTGCAGGTGATGCTCAGAACATGAGTTGGATTATTCTTGTATATATTTCCTGTCGGTTTAATCTCTACAAGATAGTGCACTGAAGAAAATGTAACCACTGGAACCAAAGCTAAACGTTGATTAGAAATAAGACTAAAAAGGTTTAATTTTATTGAAGTGAGACCCAAAGCCAAAGGGGGTTAGTGTTCTTCAAACGAGACTTTCTGTAGTTAAATATAGCTACAAGACTTTATTTAAAACCTGAAAGATCAATTAAATGGATTTTATATTAATTTTGGTTATCATTATTGCAAGTTTCAGTTATATAAGTTGCAAGATATCTCATCCCTTGAAACAAATTTGAATGAAGTTTTATCGAAGAACATCAATTCTAGGGGTATTTTACGAGATCTATGTCAAAAACTTTGCAAGCTACATGTTATGTACTCTTTTTTATTCAAAATAAGTGTCGTTTTAAAGAAATGCACACTTATTAAGAAAGTTAATAAAATGTCTAATATACCCTTATTAATTACATGTTAAAGTGCCTTGAAAATATAAT
>JAOSBP010000206.1:5631782-5650042 GCA_027563825.1 Erythroxylum mucronatum
TTCATTTCAATAAAATATTTTATTTTTATTTATTCTTATAAAATTTTCATCTTATTTATTATATTCCGGTTTGATAGTGGTTCACTACCGATTGAACCTCTAAACCTTAAACCTTTCCTTTGACTGATTTAATGTCCGGTCCAATTTTTAAAACATTAATTATAACCGCTTAAAATATTTTTAAAAAGATTTTATGCAATTAAATCAGGACCTCAAATGATTAGGGAGCGTGGAGGAGATCCTTACTTAGGACATAGAGTTGAATGATTAAAGAACAAACTAACGAGACCCAACAAGCGAAAGTTGCGCAGCGAAAGTGGACGAAGCCCATCTCTGCGGTCAAAAATACATAGCTATGATACGTGAAGTTCATAAGAGACCCACACTTGCAGTCCAACCATTTTGCAGTCCAATAGAACTCTGTTGCACTCTATTAACGTTCAACTCTTTATAATTATGCTAAGTTTAAGTATGTGTTATTCATTTTAACTTTGTTAAATGGGTTCAGCAATTTCATCTTTCAAGAATATTTTACCACAACCCTTTTGATTATGTAAAAAGTATTTACTTACTTAAAAAACGATCGCTTGAGAGATTTAAGGAATGGTATGAACCGTAAGTTTTTAAGAAGGTCTAGTAATATATAGTCTTAATTAGATGAATTATTTTTAAATAAAAAGTACAATAAATTAATAAAAATATAATAAACAAACATGTCATTAAATGCATTATTCTTGGAGGCGGCGTTTGATGACACGGCACTGACTGGTTCCCGGCTCCTTCCAGCGCCTTCATTTTTGCTACGTCAAGAGTTGAATTTGAATCTTTTTATGTTAATAGGCGTATTAGAAAAAAATTCATAGGTTAGACCAGAGCACTCTCCACGGCTTTTGACTTGCAAACGGGCATAAAATTCCCACTTGGCACTAAATAACGCATGACCCAAGTTGATGGCTCTGACCAAATGACGCTATAGGCTATCATATGTGGACCCATTTGTGGGGTCAAGAGCTACCTCAAAGCATTACCTTAACAACAACGATCATATCCTAGACCCCACAAGTATGGGTCGAGAGAGGTTCGTAATTATTCTTTGTTATAAATATAATACGATGAATCAAAGTATGACGCTGACATGGGCTCCACAAACTACTCAAAACGTAAAATTCAAGTGTCTGTAGGAACTGGGAAATGGATGCTATACAAATTTAATGATGTTTTTGTGAAACCTTCAACTTCACGGAAAGGACAAGGCAACTAAAATGTTACGTCATTAACTTAAACGAAGATAAGAAGCGTAGAGCAGTGTCTAACAAAAGTGATACTTCTTATCTAGAAACTGGGCTTGTTAAATGATTTTAATTAGACAACAAGACCATCCCTCGCTATTCCTTCGAACTGTAAAAATCCCTCGTACTATGTATTCAATCCTGAGACATTAAGCTTGATATGATAACTAAGGGTTTCAGCTATGAACTTTGGCTTTCATAACTTGTTTGAACTTGTTCATTTGTTTGGATCCTGAGAAAGAGATAAAGTAGAGCATTACTGTTAGGAAAACGACTCTTTATCAGGTACCTGTCAAATGGTGGAGTCCAGAAAGGCAAAGTCTGAAACGGTCATGTTTTCAGGACGAGTGAAAAGAATGGACATAACAATACAGTACCACACCAAGTTGGTCATAATATAAAAAGGAAATAAGAGGGAAGTAAAGAAATAGATTCTTTTGTTTGGGGGGGCAATTGACAAGTTCAGCTTTTGGTCACTTTCATATAAAAAGTAAGCAGAACTCGATTGTCAATCATGTCTAAATGCTGAATGGGACACGCCATGCTTGACATGATGACATCAACCATTTGTCAACCTTTTTCATTTCTATGATTTCTTTTTTCGAGCCACTAAGTCACCCAAGTTATTGGCTTTCTTTCCATGTGCACGACTTCCTACCTCACTTTATTTTTGTGCCTTTTCTTTTTCTTATCTTCTAGACATGCATCCCACCTACATTACTAGATACTACTCACATAATTTAACCATTCTCTAGAACATAAATACAAAGAATGATTGATCTTGCCTTTGGTTAGAAACATTGGACATTACGAATACATTAATTCCCTGACATATAAATGACCTCCTTAATTTCTAAATTTAAATTATTATTAAATTTAAGAGAATAAAATATTTTGATGTGAAAATATTTAAAAATTTAGTAACTCATCTTTAGATTTTAGATTTTATTTTACATATTCTAGTATTTATAATATTATCAAATATCTTATCTCTCTTTTATTCCTCCTTATAAATTAAAATTTCCAAATTAAAAATAGAAAGAAGTAATAGTTAAAAAACTCAACTGATTCGACCGGTTTAATCGTAAAAATATTGAATTGTTTAATTGTCAGTTTAATTTTTAACATTTCAGTTTTATTTACTTCAATAATTTTTATTGTTAAAAACTGAACAGTTTATTAATTAATTGGTCAATTTTATAATTTAATAAATTATTATAAACTAAAATAAATTAACTAATTTTTATTTAACAATATATTTTTTAATTAAAATTTAAAATTTTTATGGATAATTTTTTAATTACATTTAAATTTTTAAATTTAATTTAATTTTTAACTTAAACTTTTTACATCCCGGACATATAGCATCCTTATTTTTTTTCATTCCAATTAAGTCTCCCTTTAATTTTCTGCGCCTTTGATGTCTACTAGGGTCAAACATTGGGGTCTCTCCGGGGGAGCCTACTTGCATAATAGATTCCCTGAACCGAAAAGATTGCTTGTTGCCTTGTATATTTCTATGGAAACTTTGAATGCGTCTGCTCTATTTCTGACCTGTACAAGCATTGGTTATGGTGAGATCAGAAATGGCCAGTATCCCGTGAAACTTGCATATTATTAACAATTACCTCCAAGTTGCAACTTCTTCTGCTACCATTATTACTAGTATTATGTAGATGAACAGTTCCAACGACTTTCATGAATGCCCACCTCGAAGTTACTTCCAATTTACTGTATTATTATACCATCATTTTACGTTCTTTTGAATAAGTCATTACTATACTATGGCAGCTCGAAATTCTAACCTTCCGGTGTCAACTGTCAGGGGCCAATTCACAATTTCTATAAGTTAAGAGGCCTTACGGCCCTTACCATAATCGGGAATAGTATAAAAATAAATTGATTGGTTTTGACTTTTTTTTTTCTACATTTCTTTTTACTTATATTAAACTCAAAAGCAAATTTTAAATTTAGACGGCAGATAGGAAAGTTTTTTTTCTATTTATATTAGCTTTCCGGAATATTCTCTTCTGTTAAAGGATGAACTAGAGTTTTAACTTAAATCCTAAAATATAGGTCGATTGGTCAATGGTATGGTTAAGCCAATTAAGTTAATTAAAATGTGGTTTAATAAAGTTTAATCAATCAGATACGAAATTAATTATTAAGAAACAAATAATTACAAGTAACAAACGTATGTTCTTTAAAATATAATAAGACTAAAAACTTGCTCTAAAAAAAAAAGACTAAAAACTTGAATTATTTACTTAAAAAATAATTAATTGAAATGATTTTTTTTCGTTCTCTCTTTTATAAATTATTTCCTAAGTAGATATACTATACTTAAAAATCATAAAATTATTAGTTAAGTAAGCCCCGGTGATAATGATTATTAGCTAAGGTAGATACAACTGGCAATATTAAATAGAATGAGTAATTGAATTATTAAAATTTTGAATTGGGATAAATTAAATACTTATCTATAAACCCATTTTTCGATAAAAAATTTGCCTCTACTTATCTCATAATTTGAGCAGTAAAGTCCCGGAAAAACTAATTTTCCTGCCTTCCAAACAAACTAGATAGAAAAGGGTCAACAGGCATAGAACTAATCAACATGAAGAACGCACGGGTGAAAAGACTATGTGAGGCTGGACTTTTCATTCACACGATACTAATATAATTGAACCTCAAGAGTACGACAACTATACACGCAAACAAAGGCATATCAGTAGATTCACATATTACAGGTTCCATATACGAATGCTAAGAGAAACAAATCTAGTTTAATTGAGGAGATCTAGGAAGGAGAGTCTTTAACGGGAGAAGAGAAGAGGAGGCCAACCACAACTCGAAGTGAAAGAGAGCAGATAAAAAGCCTGGGCCTTTAATCCCACCAGGATTTCAATTATCAGAAAAGAGAATATAGCTCCAAACTTGTACTTAAAATTGCTGCTTTTCTCTCAGCGACTTTACCCTTTTCGCTCTCTCTCTCTCTCTCTTTGGGGGCAGCTTTGTTGTGACCAAGACCACAAGACAGGGTTGATGTGTACTACGATAATCTTAGAGAATGTTTGCGTGAGAGAGAGCTCTGGTTTTAGCTGTATATAAATTTTCACCATTTTTGGGTTCTCCTTTTCTTCAGCTTCGGAAAGTATAAGAATGGCCGAGTACATATATGTAGTTAACCAGGTGCTCATCTGAACTCCTCCTCCTTTTGCTTCCTTTTAGCTTGTTTATCTTTATCTTCGGGATTAGAGCAACGGTCTCTTTAAAATGTGGATCTTTTTTTTCTCTTAGCTGTGTTATTATTGTTAACTAGGTGTGTTTGAGTTCAGCTGGCTTTAAAGGATAATGCTTTAATTTCTCTTTCGTTATAGTTGTTTTATGTTTTGCAGAAAGCTGTTGTCTTGCTACTATTCTTAAATTTTTGTGTTAGATTGGTGGAAGTAGAAGACACTTTTACATCTACTTAGCTTTGCGTGTGTTTCGATCTGGGGTTAGCTCGAGTTTCCTTTTTTTTGATAATCTTTGAGCCTATCTTTTTAACTTATTAGGCCTGGATTCATAGTACATCTGTTTGTTTTCTCTTTCATAATCTCCATTCCGAGACGTGAAAAAAAGAGAGAAGAAGAGTACTACTTTTTTCTATTGATGGTTGTCGGTGGCCAACGCGGTTGGGATATGGGTGGAGAAGGGGAAGAGGAGGTGGGGTCTCTGCCGTTTGTACGTTATTGCAAGTTCTTTGTTGTTTGTAATATCTTATTGTTGTTGGTTACCGTTTGAACATTTGTTGTCCTGTTAAACTTAATTTGCTTTTACATCTATTTAATATAATACTTAACCTGCAGTCGTTTTAAAATTTCTTCCGCCAGTAACATTCTTTCTTCATTTTGTGTTGCAGAGTACAGTAATCTTAAAGCCTCCTAAAAAAGCTTCAATTTTGTCAAGGATGATAGTTTTGATGTTTGCAATGGTCTGTGGGGTTTTTGTATGCGTTGTTTGTCTGAAGCAGATAGGCATACAAAGTAAAATCAATATTGAAGATATCCAACTCCTTAAGGGGCCAACTTCTGATCCTGAACCTGTACAATTAAAATTCCCTGGTGATCATTACCCTAGTCCTAAGACCTTTAACAGGTAACTTCCGGTTTCTGTTGTTGGTCTTTTTGTTTATAATTCAACAATGCATGCTTGAAGTTTTTTTTTGGGGTGAAATTTTCAGGTCTGAATGCCAGCATAATCCTGTAAGATACTTTGCAATATTATCAATGCAAAGATCAGGAAGTGGTTGGTTTGAGACTTTGTTAAATAGTCACGTTAATGTGAGCTCAAATGGGGAAATATTCTCTGTTTTAGACAGGAGGGGGAATAGTTCCTCCATTCAAGAAGTTCTGGATAAGGTCTATAACCTGGACTGGTTCACCAGTGCTTCCAAGAATGAATGCTCTGCGGCAGTTGGCTTCAAGTGGATGCTTAATCAGGTAACTAAGGTGTTCATGTTTTGATTTGTATTCTACATATCTAGTATTAAACGAACAATTTGGTTGAACTGCTGCAATGGGGGTATAGAACAAAATTTGGTGATCGCAATGCCTAGGCTTTTATCAGACTTTCATTCTAGTTCCGATTGCTTTTTGGTGCATGATTGTATGAACAAATAAATGTCAGCTTTTACTGACCAAGATCGGTTACTCATTTAACAATTCAAGAGAGAACATTTCACCCCATGTTGAACTCTGCCATGGACATATTACTCATTCTCTTCCACTCTTTTATCTTAAATTCTTCACTAACTTGCGCTTATCCCGTAGCCTGTTGTTCGCCCCAAACTATTTGCTGAACTTCTGGAATAGTTAGCTGTCAAAGTTTTGATATTTGATTTACAAACATCTAAGTTGCCTGTTTAATACGCAATGCCACTGGGCAGAAAATCATTTGTAAAACTGGTAATGTTCAACCATAGAGATCCAAGCAATTTAAGATGGCAATCTTTGTTCAATTTGTGTGAATATCCAGTTCTTAACTCTGGTTTAGATTCTACAGATTCTAGCCGATGCACGGTAAGCAGATATATTTGAGCATCTCTACCACCACGATTATAGGACATCTAATTACTTGGAAACGTCACCCGCCCTCTTTGTCTTATTAAACCAATCAAATGAATGTGCTTTCGTTATGTTCTTGATTGCACAAGTTATTGCAATAGGCAATATATGAACTGAAATTTTTCCCTTATTAGCTTTTAACAATTGATATCGTTTGCTATGTGATAATTATATTCAAAGAGTACACTTTAAGTTCCAACACTTTAACAAATTAAATATCTTGTGCTACGGTTAAAGAAATTAGTCTTTGGGTGCAGAGGACTGTTAATTGTCAGGTATTAGCTGTCTTTAATAATACCATGGCTTGTGCAGGGAGTAATGTCGCACCATAAGGACATCGTAGACTACTTCAATCGTAGGAATGTGTCAGTAATATTTCTTTTCAGGAGAAATCTACTACGCCGTATGGTTTCAGTTCTTGCAAATTCATATGATCGATATGCTAAATTATTGAATGGGACACACAAGTCCCATGTTCATTCAGATGAAGAGGTGTGTCAATGATCATTTCAAATCTTTCACTCTCTCATGAAGAAAAATGTCTTTAACATGTATCTTTTATTTCTCACAGGCTAAAACACTGTCAAAGTACAAGCCTACAATAAATTCAACATTACTGGTGGACGATCTGAAGAAAGTAAACATGATGGCTGCAAGAGCTTTAGAATACTTCAATAGCACTCGGCATATGGTCTTGTACTACGAGGATCTTGTCAAAAATCGTACGGTATGTTTGGATCTATTAGTGCAATCAACCCCGTCAATTTCCACTCATGGAGTTAGTGTTTCCATGCTATATTACAAGACCTTCCTGCGGTTGCTAGTGGTAATATGAGCTTTAACTTTCTGAAATGCCAATGGTTCACTTTCTTTTACTGCAGAAACTTCAGGATGTTCAACAATTTCTCAGGTTGCCGAAGATGGAGTTAACAAGCCGTCAGGTTAAGATACATAAAGGTCCATTATCAGAATTTGTTGAGAACTGGGAAGATGTCAACACGACATTAAATGGAACAGAGTATGAAAGTTTCCTCCAATCTGACTATTAAAATTTATGACTGGAGTTGATAGAACTGCTAACTCTCGGAAAGATGTGAATACCGAGTGAACTAACTTCTCTGACAGCTGACAGCATAGTGCATTCTCAACAAAAATCCTCACCACCCCTGAGATGCTACATGATCTTTTCCAACTTATGTTGACCCTTACGGAAAACTTCTGATCAGCTTATTGTTGATCATGTACACAAACCATGTAACTTTTACCACATTCATCCCAAGCAAACTGTTCAGTAAGCTACCATGATTCTTGTTCTTTTATTCTTTTTGAGAGAGGAATATATACAGAGCTTTGGTTCAGGTCAGTTTTGCTCCTCAGGTGCAGTCATTTTTCACGTATTGCCTAAACTGAGAATGTAGACAGAATTTTGACAATCACCAGCAACATTTTACCCCACTGCCGACTCACAGCTCGCATGCAGATAGTATTGTCGTTACTCGCTGACTGGGAAACTTGTAGTAAATGACTAGTGATATCACACAAACTGTGGCTTCTTATCCATTATTCCCATCCATTTAGAGGCTCCAGCCCAAAGTTACGACGTTCGTACTGTACTGATTGGTACCAGATAGTATGTGCCGTACCGGTAAAAAATGATACAAATCAGATAACCTTAGATTATGCCGGACGCATGCACTCACAGAGTCTTCTCCTCTCCCCAAGCATTTTTTGCCGCTTGCTGCCTCTGTTTCTGTGACGTGCTTTCCTCTTCTGCTTACTGGTCTTGGTAGTTGCTGTAACGTCATTTGGATGTCCAACTTTTTCTAGGAAAGACCCTAAGTTGGGTCGTAACTATTGTACTAGTTGCCGTGGCTTTTGTGGAGAATCGGTGTACTGTGTAATAGGGTTACACTTGTAGATAAAAAGGGAGGCCACAGTGTGGAGAAAAATAAAACAATTAAAGTTATTTGTTCTTTGACAAGGGATAGATGAGTTTGAGTTGAAGAAAAATCACTAGCTTAATAAAAAATAATTTATAAAGACTTTAAATATCAGTTATTAATTTTAAAATTTTAATTTAATTATTAAAATTTTAAAATTAATTATGCAATAAATTGAAATTTTTTTAAAATAAATTTTTTTGAATTAATCATCTATTTTCATTATTAATAAAATAATATTTAGATTCATATAGTAAATAATAGTTATATTTTTCTACAAAGAATACTTAAAAATATGTTAAAATGAAAATTAAGAGGCCTTAAACTGTATTTCTTTTTTAAATTATATATATAAATATAACTATATTTTATTATTGATAGTAATTACATATTAAGATAAAATATATATTTTATTATTGACAGTTAAATATCAAGATAGAAACTATATTTTATTATTGATAATAATTATTTCTATTTGATGTTTTGATGTAATTATTACTTATTTGTATTATCCTTAATTTATATTTGTATAATAGTTAAATGATCTTTTTCATATTAATTATGGTTATAGTTTATAAGTGAAATACGTGAAAAGTAATATCAATAAAAATAAATAGATTATTGTCATTTCAAATTTCTATTGTAATAATTTTTTGAGACAAAGTTGATATAAAATTATAAATTATATTACAATATATTGATGACTTATTTTGCAATTAAAAAAAATTTAGGAGTATTTTATAATTAAAAAACCCAAAATGATATTTGATATTGATCGGTACCGGTATAGGCATTCATAACATTGCTCCAGCTTGAGTTATTTCATGCAAATATCATCTACAGTTTATAGAAGTCATAATATTAGATTTCAAAATTAATATAGCAGAAAACGTGATAGGATCTAAAGATATTTGAATCACATCAAAAATAAAAATCACTTATGAATTTTTTTAATCTACAAAACAAGAGACTTGTGAATCTCAAAATGCAAAACTCCTATTACACGTTTTTTACTAATTTCAAAATTTTCTTAATGCAACTTAAAATTGAAACGATCTTCCTTGTTTCTCAATTCATTAAATCAAATTAACTCACATTTTTAGAATGTCTCTTTATATAGAATCATTCATAAATTTCCAATAACATCCTCTGATAACAGACATTAATACAATTCTTTGGAATAAAAACTCGAGTAAAAAAGTACTTTGAATTTGAGGTTCACGAGCTTCAAAGGATTCTCACACAATATAAGTTAATAATATGACTTATATTAACTTTATTAGTCGAAAAAGCACAAATGATATGATTAATGTGTTACAGTATTAACTCTCTTTTATTAAAGCATATGTCTTATTTTAAATACTGTACAAATGATAGTTTAGGCATACTCAATGCTTAACTTGATAGTTCATTTATTTATTTATTTAATCCACCCTTCAGAATTCACATGACATACTAAGATAGATTGGACGAACATATTATTTCTTTAGGTTATGTTATTACTAATAACCTCTTATACCCTTTAATGTACTTCACATTAATATTAATGTTTTAAGTCTTGAACGCTAGTTTATCAACTAGATAGATCACTTAAAACTTATCACATCTCCATTCTTATAAAATAAAGGAGGTGATCACTGATGTGGGAAGACATCTCGTATCTGTCAGACATACTTCTTATATCTAGAATTGAATGTTCAATACTTATTTAACATTCATTCTAGAATAGAAAGTTAATTCAAAATCAAGCATTCTCATATTTTTATAATTGAATTTTCATGTAAAGTTTATTGTAAAAATATTGTTTAATTCTAAATTAAAATATACCACATCACATAGTTGATAATGAATATACCGTCATCATTGATAACAAGGATAGCTATGCTAAGGTCATAGTAGTACAAAGCGAAACAAATATGTGTTGTAGGTCATAGTCGTACAAAGAGAAATAAATATATATAGTGACTATTCATAATACTTGATATCCATGTGTTTGATTTTATATTGATATTTGAGTTCTTTGGTATTGTCCTTCAATGTATTTGTTCATACATAACATAGTGTATGAGATTACTAATTTCTTCGAAATAAAGAACCATTTTTATCTCTTGTTCTTCCTGTGGCATCTGTAGATACTACATATAATTTAGATGCTCGCATTTAGCAATTAGTGTCACATTTTTTTTTACTATCTTACATACAAAACTGTTCAAGTATTCCATTGATTATATGCAATTAGTAACAGTAAGAAACCTCCACTTAAACGATACTTATTGATCATAACTGCAAAGGTATACGCAACCTTAGCCATCTTCTTCACTTTGATAATGGTTGACATCCAATTTGTTTGTTATCTTAACAAACTACTTATTGTCATTAGCTATCAACAAATATCATCCACATGAAACAATAAAATTATATGTTTATCTTTGGATCTTTTATCATGTACTAAGTGGTATTTTTTAATCATACGACATGATTATAGTACTAATGTAATATACCACTTATTTCATGACTATATTAGACCATAGATTGACTTTAACAATATGAATATGCAATGATTGACCCTTCTAAATGAACCTAGTGGTTGCATCATATAGATGCCTTCATCTAGTTCTTTATTTAAGAACATAGTCTTTACTTCCATTTGATGTATATTAATATTCATTCCAACTACTAAGGCTATAATTAGTCAAACTGACATAAACTTCACAATAATGATAATTTCTTATTGTAATCGATCTCTTTGATTATGTATATCCATTTTTCACTAGATACGTTTTGCATCTTTCAAAGCTGTCATTAGTTTTTTACTTAACATTCTTTAACCACATTTGTGATTGATGGTTACACATCTTTTTAGAAGATTATCCAAGTCTTATACTCAAATTGAACTTAATAAAGTTTATTCTTCTATTATTATAAATCATTCGTCTTTAGCAAGACTAGATAAACCTTTCCATATTCCTCAACTTATTATTTTCTTTTAGAATTACCACAAAGGTTATCAACTTCAAAATTATTGGGGGAATAATCCACTCACAATATAGGTATAATCAAAATTTGAGAAACGAATCTCTCTATATTCATATTGCTGCCAATAGTAAAGAGCTCTTACTGAGTTGTATTTGTCATTGATCAAATCCTAATTTATCATCTCCTAAGTTGATCCCACTTGGATGACTACCATTCAATTGGTCTTGTCTTACAAGATCATTTTGATTCAAGTCTCTCATATAGAGATAAGTTTTGAGCTATCTTTTCTTGCTTTATAAAATCATTCTTGAAGAATGAGATATCTTATGACCCAAATTTAGTTGATCATTTATTACCTTATTCACCTTTAAACCTTTACCCTTTGGAATGTTCATAAATATCTCTTAAATATACTCTTCGTCCATTTGAAACCAAAATTGCCATACTTATAAGAGGGACCATGAATATAGGTAAAAGATATATTCTCAAGAAATCATATACGGTTAATCAAGTTTCTTACTTTTCCACATCTCATATGGTGATTTATGATATGATTTAATAGGCATGTTGTCAAGTACATTTATGATCATTAATGATACATCACCTCAATAAATGATAGGCAAATGTGCCTATACCATTATAGACCTAACCATAAGAAGAGTGCTATTTCTCATCTCTACAACACCATCTTAATGGTGGATTCATCTGATATTCATTAGCATCACATGACCTCTTGAATTGATTAAAGAACTCTTCTTATGCTTGATCAATTCTTTAAGTCTTTATTAGCTTTATCTTATTGATTCTTTACTATATTGATAAAAGTTTTTAAACAACATAATGTTTCAAATTTGAGAAATTAAATAAATGTAACTATATTGAGTATAATTATTGATAAATGTGATGAAATAAGTACTTTTGTGCCATACTCTCATACAGGTTTAGGCACAGATATCTTAATAAGCTATTTATAATAGATTTACATCTCTTTGTCCTATACTTAATGATATTCGTTCTATTTTGTTCGCTGGTCAATGTTCACAAGTAAGGTATTTTGTTTTATGTAGGGCTTCTAAACAAAATATTCTTAACCAATCAATTTATTTGCTTTTATCCAATATGATCAAGTCTAGCAAGCCACAAATTGGATATTATAACTAGATGCTATTAAATAAAAAATTGATTTTATTTGTTTAATAAACATTTAATATTGCAAAACCTTCCAATATAAAACCTTAAGTATTATAATTTTAAGAAAATTGTCCTTTCCACCATTGTTGAATTTAATATCAAATATGATGTTAATTAAAACATGAAATAACCAAGACTTTTTCTCTGATGAAAGTCCTTTTCCTTTCTTGTTTTAGTTGGCTTTAGTCCTTCTTGGAATCCTAAGTATTATAGAAGGCTTTCTTTCAGCTTTTTACTTAGACTCATCATAATGCTTCTTTTCTTATTTTCAACTCCTTATGAGCCTTTATTAGCCATAGATGCATCGGTATATAACTTAAAAAGATGTTTATCGATAAGTTCCTTATAGCATCCTATCTCATCTTGATATTCATATTATGGGTTAAGTGTATTTTATATGCTCCCAACATGGAATAAAAAATGTGTAACAACTTATACTAGCTCAGTATAAGATAAGATGTGACTAACATCCCCTGGTTCAGTATGTTTGACATTATCTTCACATGCCTCAACATTGAATTCTCACATTCATATTTTCATTTATGATATATATATATATATATACAAACATAATAGGGACTGATCATAATATGGTCATTGGAAGGCCCCTATAATATGTTACCAATGCGAACCATATGACCTCAATATGGTCATAACACTTGATCTCTAGTATAACATCGTCATATTTGTTATTTAAGCCAAAGAGTTCTTTTATATGAGTTACATGCCTCACAGTTTTCCTATGGTGAGTCATATACTTCCATGTAATGAGACAAGAGCCTTTTGTTCTTTCAATACATATTGGATTTCCATACTTCCCAATTTCTAAATTGTTGGCATTAAAGTTCAACTTTAGCGAATTCTGTGACAAAAAGTCTTAGGTACAATAGTCATTTTCCTTAAACAAATATGTGCATAATGTCATATTTAATATGTGATTGTTATCAATTTCACTGAATTTGATGTAATCTTCTAAATAGAAAGTTTTATTATTTTCACAATTATCTATAGAAACAAAGGGCCACTAAGTTTTCAATCATCATCTATTTAGGTGTATTTATATATGAATATCTCAAGTATGATATGTATAACACATATATAAAACAATAAAAAAAGAAAGAACAATATATTTCAATAAACACATAATATTACGCTAGTATCATTTAACATCAAATAAAAATGTGACTAACACATAATATTACGTAAGTATCATTTAACATCAGATAAAAATGTGACTAACACTTTTTGACTAAAATTATAAAATTTGATGAAGTCTACGAATATGAAATTCGACGAACTCTGTGAGGAATTAAGTCAATTTGTTCTTTAGATGAATCATTGAAATTTGTACTTACTATGAGCTCTATAATATCCTTTGATAGGCACTAAAGTTAAGACCTCTAGACACTTCTTTTTCTCCTATAACCTTTCAAGAAAGTTTGCACTAGGCAACAATGTGTGTGAATATCTGAAAGAATATTCCAAACTCTAATTAACAAATCTCTATATTGGGGCATGAGAGTTTTGCAAGGCGCTTTCTTTTTGCTCATGGGAATGGAGAAGTCACGATAACCATCAAAGATGAGACCTTTTATCATGTTATGCACTAATATAACTTATAATATTAGGTCTATCTTGGGCATCGTATGACATTGATCCAATTGTACCTTTATAGAATTCACACGATTTCATTTTGATGGAGTTCAAATTAAAATTGGTGTTCTTATTAAACCAATTTACTGAAACAAATTTGAGAAAAATAATATTCAACATTTTTGAATAATAAGTTGACATGTTTCCTATAATATGAGCATGTCATTAGATCCAAAAATACTTGAATGAGCATGAAAAAATGATTTCTTTTGAATCATTAAACCTATACTTATTCAAGGTAATTAAACAAAATATGGACCAATAGTTTAGAAATTATTCAAAGAGAAAAAAAATCAAATAAAAAAATTATTTAATGATAATTGTCCCCTATACAAATCTTTTAGACGTTTATAAAGCATATATAATTATTTTTGTATCAAATTTTACAAGTTGTAAGATGTGGATAAATGGTTAAAAATTCACCCTTTAAATTAAGATTGAGCCTGATAGACTTATTTGTTTAGTTTACAGTGGGACTGCCCTCTCAACCCATTAGGTATAGTCCATAATTTTTTGATCATAACTAACTTTTTAATTAATGAATTAATTAATATAAACAAATTAATTAAAAAAGTTTTTTGGAACAATTCATTTATATCTTATTCGATATCCAAACACAAGTTATTCTATACTTAAGTTTCGCTTAACCCACTATCCAAACACCATCTTCTCCTAATTTGAAAACCTTAGCAACCTTTCTTTTACAAAGCTACACCAGCCATTACCATTCACCACTTGGTATTGCGTTAGAATCTTCATCATCACGTACAAAGCTACACCAACACTCCCCATCTTTATTGTTTCAGATTTGGCTAAACAAATAACATTTGCAAAAAAAACCAGCACTAAAATTTGGTTGTTTCAATTTTAAACTTATTTTCAGTTTTTTACAACTGAAAACAAAGGTTAAGAGTTCTTTAATACGATGGTGGAGGTGACTTTCCACAAAAGAACAATAAAAAGCACGAAGATTATTATAATGATTTTAGTGGCTTGAGTTTAACTTTTCTATGGGTATTTTTGTTCATGTAAAATGAGTTTCTCAAATATTGGCAAACTTTTTGGTTAGATCTTCATAATAACAAGACATAAATTATGGGCTTAATGTTTACTTGTAAGAATTAATTAGAAAGAAATGCTACATAATGTATGGAATATTTGGCACACAGAGGTGTGTGCCCAGGCTTTATATTTATATTAGTTGCAGTAACAGAATTGGTTACATGAGAGAGAGAGAGAGGCAATTAACCATACATGTGTATGTACAGTATTATAAGAATGATAAAGAATAAATGAATAACGAATCAGATTTTTCTACTTAATTCTATGCTCTACCATTCCCCCTTAAATAAGAGGGTGTTGCTGTCAGTCTAAGTTTGTTTCGATATTGAAGGAAGAAAGAATGAGTTAGTACCTTGGTAAAACAATCTGCTACTTGATAAGAGGAAGGTATATAATGAACATTGATGAAGCCTGAAAGTATGAGATCATAGATGAAATGAATGTCAATCTCTATATGTTTACTACGTGCATGCTGAACTGGGTTGGCAGCAAGAGCACGAGCACTTAGATTGTTGCACCAGATCATAGAAGGTTGTTTCAAAAATAATCCAAGCTCAGACAATAACAAACATATCCATTTAACCTCGACTGCACCATCTGCAAGGGCTCGGTACTCGGACTCTGTGCTTGAACGAGAAACAACTCTCTGTTTATGAGAGCTCCAAGAAACTAACGTACTCTCAAGATATACATAAACACCAGCCACGGATTTCTGAACATTGACGTCTGTAGCCTAATCTGCATCAGTGAATGCAGTCACCTGAAGAGATTTGAAAGGCTTAATACGTTGACCAAGTTGACATGTACCCTTAAGATATCTGAGCATATGTTTTACTTCTTGAAAATGAAGGTCAGTGGGTTGAGATAAAAATTGGATCAGTTTTTTCATCGTGTAAGCTATATTAGGCCTGGTGGTGGTAAGGTACTGAAGGGATCCAATAGCTTGTCGGTAGAGAGATGGATCTTTTATGGGTGTTCCATCATTTTTTGAAAACTGACGTCCAGTGACCATTGGAGTTGGTATTGGTGCATAATCCAACATGTTAAATCTCTTTAGGATATCGAATGTATCCTTAGCTTGCTCAAGTGAATGCCCAAGTTGTCTCTACATATTTCTATTCCTAGAAAGTAGTATACGTGACCAAGATATTTCAAGGAAAATAGATTATTTAGCTTCAGAACTAAGGACTTTAGGTAGCTAGGATCATTACCGGTGATTAGTATATCATCACTTTTAGCATTATGAAATCCCTAACTCAATAGGGTCAGGCATAGTTGGTCGAACCAAGCATGAGGTGCTTGCTTGAGTCCATATAGTGCTTTTATTAGTTTGCACACATGATTTGGATGTCAACGATCACAGAAGCCTTCAGGTTAGCTCATGTAAACATTCTCTTGAAGAAAACCATTGAGGAACTCATTATTAACGTCCAGTTGTCGAATCTCCCAGCCATAAGTGACAACAATGGTGAGAACAACTCGAATTGTTGTTGGTTTACCACAGGACTGAACGTTTCTCCATAATCAATTCCTAGTGCTTGCTGGTATCTTTTTGCGACAAGCTGGGATTTGTGCTTGAGGATGGAGCCATCTAGTTTAAGCTTTGTCTTAAAAACCCATTTACAGTCAACCAGCTTCTGTGTATCGGTGTAAGGAACGAGAATCCATGTCTTGTTTCGCTAAAGGGCTTTTAATTCATTAGCCATGGCTTGCTTCCAGTGTAATGAGGCATCTGTGACAATTCGAGGTTCTGTGAGCTGAGCTAAACAAATTGATCTTTCTGAGTGAAGTAGCCCAACAAATGGATGTTTGGGCTTGTATATCCCATCCTTTGCTCGTGTAGTCATTGGGTGTGTGCTTGTTTGGAACTGCCTTTCAGACAAGCTTCTGGACTGACCCATTACCTGTTCACTTATGCTCGGCCCACTAGAGCTCGACCCATCTGATGAAGAAGACTCGTGACTCGGTGAACAAGGCTCATGTGAGGAGATTATAACAGTTGGAGATTTATCCGTTGAGCCAACATGTTCTTTATTAGAGGTTAGAGATTATGCAATATTGTTGCTAGTTACGAGTACTTTCTTTGTTTGGTGTAATTATCAAGGGAATAATACACTCATTCTCGGTAGATGTCACTCGTCGATTTAAAAAACCTGCAGTACAAGGGAAAAACAAAGCATCAAACACAACATGACGTGAGACGTATGTTCTTCCTGAAGAACTGAGATAGTTGGATCCCTTGCATTGAGACGCAGGTCTAAGATAAACGCACTTCTGGCTATGAAATTGGAACTTAAGCTCATTATATGGTTTTAGACAGGGATAGCTGCACATCTGAAAGGTTGTAACATTTTGTAATCAGGTTCTACTCCATAAAGCTGAAACAGAGGAGTTGATCCTTCAAGTGTAGATGTTGGTAGTCGGTTAATGAGGTATACCGCCATTTGAAAAGCATCTACCCAGTATGTGAGAGGTAACTAAACTTGAGCTAATAGTGTCAACCCCATCTCGACAACATGTCGATGTTTGTGTTCTGCTCTCCCATTTTGTGTAGAGGTATAAGGATCAATAAATCTCATTCCAATTCCTATTGCTTGTGTAATATTCACAAAGGGTCTATATTCAGTCCCATTATCACATTGTATGACTTTGATTTTTGTGTTAAAATAATCTTCAACTTGTGCCTGAAACAAGTTAAATGCATTCACAGCTTTGCCTTTGTGTTTCAGTGGATATATCCAGGTGTATCTATTGTAATCATCGACAAAATGAATATAGAAGCAATGATCACTTACTGATTGAACTGATGAGGGTCCCCAAAGGTTCGTATGAACTAATTCTAAAAGAAAAGAAGCATGAGACACATATTTGGAGAAGGGTAGCTGTTTTGATTTGCCATATTGACATGCTTCACAAAATGGTGATGCTGTCACCTGCAACCAAATATAAAAGAAATCACTTCCATTAAAACAAATTAATGCAGTAGCGGTAAGCGGATATCGTTCCCACGAGGAATCTCTAACGGTAAAGGTTAGCTAGTT
>JAOSBP010000206.1:5698986-5716036 GCA_027563825.1 Erythroxylum mucronatum
GTAACTCTATCAACCAAAAATGTTTATAACAAGAATTCGTAGCATATTTGTTGGTTTCTTCTAAGTATGAGCCCTTTATAAGAACTTAAAGAAGCAACTTAACGCTATAAAAAGGTTGTTTGACATCTGTTGAGTTTTTTTTTCTTTTTTTCTTTTATTTTTTCCTAGCTGTAGACATTCTCCTATTGGAAAATGATTCAAAGTTGTTAGAAATGTGGTCCTATTTTTTCCAAGTTATCCAAGTTTGTTTAAATTGTTTCCTTTATCTTAGGTATTTAAACTTTTAAACTTTTGATTTGTATGGTTAATCTTTATCGAGAAATTAGCTAAGTTTGTAATTTTATTGCCTATATATTTAGGCCTTCAACGTCAATGTAAATGGTACTTATCAATAAATTGCCTCTTGCATTAACTCTTTACTACTATGTTTTTTCTGGGTTAATTTCTGGTTCTAAAACCCACTATTGGTATCAGAGCTTCTTATGATCTTAAGGGAACTGTGAGTTTTCGAGAAACAATAGTGGCATGATGTCCAACAATACATCAACTCTTTCATCTCCAATTTTTAATGGTGAGAATTGTCAAGTTTGGGTAATCAAAATGAAAACTCACTTGAGAGGTATTGGCTTATGGCAGTGGATTAAAGATGAAAGGCAAATACCACCTTTAGGAAATAACCCAACACGCAATCAAATTAGGGCTCATGAAGATGAAGAAGCCAAAGCTCCAAAAGCCTTATCACAAATTCATACTGTTGTCTCTGAATCAAATTTCCCATTGAATTACGGGTTGTAAAACAGCCAAGGAAGCTTGGGACACACTAAAAGAAATCTATCATGGTAACGATCAAACAAGGCGGATTCACGTGTTAAATCTCAAAAGAGATTTTTAGATTCTAAGGATGGAAGAAAAGGAGACTCAACAAGATTTTTCTGATATGTTAATGATAGTGGTAAACAAAATTAGATTGATGGGACAAGAGCTACCTGATAGCAGGATCGTAGAGAAAGTGCTTGTAAACTTGCCTGAAAGATTTCAAGCAAAATTTTCATCTCTAAAGGATTCAAGAGATATCAATCAAATCACCTTGTTGGAATTAATCAATCCCATGCATGCTCAGGAGCAAAGAAGAATGTTGAAAAAAGAAGGAACTCAACAGGTAGTTGAGGGGGTTTATCTAGCAAAGGGCTCTTCTTCAAAAGGAAAAGTTCAATCTTAATGTAGTATTTGCAGGAAGCCTAATCATAAGGAAGACAATTATCGGTACAAGGGAAAACCCTAGTGTTTCAAGTGCAAGAAGTTCAGACATATACAAAGGAATTGAGAAAATAAGACTGAAGAAATTAAGGGGGCGGTTGGTTCACATGGGGAAACGATAATAGGAAAGAGAATGAATATAGTGAGAAATGAGGATGAATATAATCATTATAATTATAATGGTTAGTTAGGAAAAAGGAATTATTATTATTACTCTTGATAATGGTCAGTTTGGTTTGTTGAAAATCTTGAGAAATAAAATTTTTTAATTTTTTTGGTCAAAATTTAATATGTTCTAATTAATTATATTTAATTTTAATATATTCTAATTAATTATATTGTTTTGCTAAAAAATCAAAATTTTTTAAAATTTTGTTTTACTTCAAAATTCAATATATTCTAATTAATTATATTTAACTTTAATATATTCTAATTAATGCTATTTAATTAATTATATTGTTTTGCTAAAAAGGAAAAAATATAAAATTTTGTTAAATTTTGTATATCAAATTTTAATATACTCCAATGAATTATATTTAATTTTAATATATTCTAATTAATTATGTTAATTAATTATATTGTTTTGCTAAAAAAGAAAATATAAAAAAATTTGTTAAAAATTTGTTTTATATCAATTTTAATATATTCTAATTAATTATATTTTATTTTTTGCTAAAAAAGAAAAAAATAAAAAATTTGTTAAATTTTTATATCAAAATTTAATATATTCTAATTAATTATTTTTAATTTTAATATACTCTAATTAATCATATTTAATTAAATATATTGTTTTGCTTATTTTTTAATTTTTATATCAAAATTTAATATATTCTAATTAATTATATTATTTTATTAGAAAAGGAAAAAACAAAAGATAAGTTTCACAGGTGTGACAGCCTGTGTCATCTCTGTGACAATTTTCTAACAAGCTCAATAGACACTGTCACGCCTGTGACACTTAAGAAATGACTTTCATTCCTCTCATATTCAGGGATATGAAGTATTTCTCAAAACTCATATATTAAAATACTATTCATGTAATAATAATATATAACCAACCGATGTTTTTCATTCCCAAATCCATTGATGTCTTCCAAATCCATGAACCAAGCACGTCCTTAAGTGTCAATTTGGCACTTGTTGCTGAAGAAGAATAAAATTTGTTTTAATATTAATGAGAAGTGCATTAAGAAGAAGGTTTTGGAAAGAAGTGCTCCAATTATTGAAGGGTGATGAGAAGTACATCATCAGATGTAATAAATCTTACAACTTTAAATCAAGAGTGAATGTTAGAAAATGATTCAAAGTTGTTAAATATGTGGTCATATTTTTCCTGAGATATCTAAGTTTGTTTAAATTGTTCTCTTTATCTTAAGTATTTAAACTTTTGATTTGTATGATTAATCTTTACTTTGAAATTATCTAAGTTTGTTATTTTATTGCATATATATTTAGAACTTTAATATCAATATAAATAATATCTATCAATAAATTGCCTTTTATATTATATCTTTTCTACCATGTTTATTTTTTGATTAATTTCTGTTTCTAAAACTCTATCACTTCCAAGTCACCATAAATTATTTTTGTACGATAAATAATGGAGCATTACTTTTGCCGGAGAGATGTCAATTCGCAATCTGGCACTTCCATGGACTTTCATTTCTAAAAAATAAAAAATAAAAGCAATGAGTGGAAGAGTCAAACACGAGGAACAATATTAAAACAATAGAGGAGAAATGGTGGTCAAAAGCCACTAAACCAAAATCGTGAGCGCTTAAGTCACATCAATACTAATTTTACTAGCTACTACTAATGATGTGAGGGTCAAAAGTCGGCTGTTTTTATTAAGAACTAACCATAATGCTTCTTCAGTTAGTGGCAGTTGTCCAGCAAATCAAGCATGTTCTTGAAGGCCGCAATTAGCGTAGTGGATTTTACTTTTAGAGAAAATGTGCTTAGATTAAGTGAACAAATGAGACTAGTTGAGTACGTAACTTAGGAATTTAAGAGGAAGAAGAGCTTGCAAGGAAGTGCACATCAGATATGGGCTATATGGACTTGTTATTGCCGAAAGCCGCAATGCAGCAAACATTGAAGTTGTAATACAAAAAGGGCATGAAGCCAAGATTTGTTTACTTAAATGGAGAATGCAATTACAAAGTTATCAAATGAAACTTCCATATCCAACTGGATGGACTAGTGTGCTCCTGGCAAAGAATATATCAACATTTTGTGTGCTGTGTAATCAAAAAGCCTTTGGAATTAGTGCACTAGATTAAGCAATCGTGGAAGATCGATCAGAAGTATACATATAGAATAGTTGATCAAGGAAAGGATTTTCTTCTGATTACCACTCATTGGGAATCTCTACCTTTCAGGAGCTAACAATGATTTTGTCCATTTCAAGTTCCATTTAAAAAATGACGTTCAAACATGGACAGAAGTGTTTCACTTCACATTGTCTACCAAAAGACCCCGAGCTCGCCTACAAACCATTAACATTTAATACTATACATCCATAAGTGGAGAGTACAGGAGAACCCTATCAAATTTTGGGCGTATTTATGTGGTGGGGGAAGCCAACTTTTCTGGTTTGAGATATTTTGAGGCTTATTCTCCAAAGTATTGATTAAATAGATTGCTATTCTAATCGCAACTCAAACAACTTCATTTCAGCGAAAGGTCAAGGGATTTAACCTTTTGGAGTTAGATACAATGCAAATTAAATATCAAACTCCTATTAGACTTATAAATCATAAATAAAGACAAAAAAATAAAATTCTAAGATCAAACAACCATGAACACACTTGAAGACCGAAATGAAGATGCTGAAAGATAAGATTATATCCAATTATTTTTTTGACAAATGAATAAATTGCATTAACTATAGATGAACGTAATACAATATTACAAGATTTCTAGTGTTATATTACAACGTAATACAATATTACCGTATAGTTAAATTGCATTAACTATATATAGCCGACAATATTAAGAACAACTACAGTTGAGAAAACGCTACAAAAAATAAGCCCAAACCAATATTGTCATCTACTTATAACTGTCATTATGTTTCATTTCTCTTGAAAGAATGTAATGAACATTCTTAGCAACAACTGCTGATCTGATCCAATTAATGATCATATCTGCTTGCTGGTACTTGTCTTCTTCTTTATGAAAATCCGGCTATTTTGTTCTTTCCAAGGTGTATAAATTATAGTAGTAATAAAGCTGGGTAATAACCCAATTCAAAGTTTGCTCCCAGCTATACATGGAATTGTCTCGTGTAATTAGGTGAAGGAACCTGGTCCATATTACGTTAGAGAACCAGCATAGAAAAAAGAGGTGGTCTTTATCTTCCATATTCATCTTACATAATTAGTCCCATAGGATTACAATAATAAGAGATGTTCTGATACAACGATATCACTGATTATTTTATAATAAGTCAACTGAGGAAAGAATGTTACACCAATGATGAATTATCAAACATTAGTTCAACATGAAATGCAAGAAGATTTGTAAGAAATTAACCACTCAATCTATATTTAAAAAAAAACTTTTGAATGTGAATCGTTCAAACTCCAAAATGGTCATCTTAACCCTATTATTTGGAATATAAAACTATTAGTGGTGAGGATAGTAACCTGTATGCCTATAAATACCTTCCTGGAAACAAGAACATAGCATCCTTTCTGCAGCTTTGCACCTTAATTAGCTCAAAGTGGCAACATCCGTCATAAGTAGTGTTTCCTGCGGCTTGAATTGTTCGCCAACCCATTACTCTTAACCTATCATTGGCTTTGCTTTATAATTACTTACAAAACCTTCCCATCTGCTTCATTTCTTGAAATGGCAGAAACCCTAAATATCTTTAAATATGCTACTGTTTTTGCACTGATCATCTCCTTTCAGTTTCTGATAGCGGAAGGAAGGCAAATGAAGTCATTGAGTAAGCAAGAGGTTGCAGCAATCGGAGAGAAATCGCAGAAAGACATGGCCAATCAGGGAGGCAAAAACACTATCAACGTGCACCAGAAAGCAGCACAAAGTACAGAAACTTCTCAACCCGTTGTAGCCCCAAGCCGTAATACTCCTACTGACCACCAATCCTTGGCAGGGAAACAAGAAATGGCCCCAACTCTAACCACAGATACTAGCTCTGTCTCTACTTTAGCAAAAAATCAAGATGAATTCAGGCCACTAACACCTAGCCGAGGTGTTGGTGATCATCCATCAAAACCGGAAGAGAGCGTTGAAGAAGGCATTGACTCAAAGGTATCAAACACTAAATCCAGCATAGACCATTTTCTTACAGGAGAAAATGATGAATTCCATCCTACACAACCCGGTCACAGCCCTGGAGTAGGTCATGTTTTTCAAACCAAAATAGCAGAACCAAAGGAGTAGATCAATCGACAGACATTGACATATATCTCCTCCACTTGGCAACTACATAAATAATTAAGTATCTTGTAAATTTTCCATTTCCCAAAAAGGAAAGGAATTGTGACGTAAGTGATTGCCGTAAAAATTGTGTACGTATATGTCCAAATATTTCCTTCTGCTGTTTGTATGTTAAGACTGTCCAGTGTCCATCCATGTGTTATCAGCTGTACGTGTTCTTCTAATAAAGATATTTTCCATATTACATGTCTGGTTATTGATTATTCATTAATTAAGTCTATCTATTTTATTTAAATTTTGTTACATTCAACCCTTCAAAATAAATTTCACTTTTAACTAATAACTTTTAAAACAATATTCATAATGCTATTAATCTTGACATCAATATTTAGTCTATTACTGTAGTATACTTACACTACACAAAGGTTTCTTTTAATTAAAAAGGTTTTTTTTTGGATAAATATTAAAAGGGTTGATTGCCAAAAAAAGCTCAAACCTTCGTCAATTTTTTAATTATATAGTTTGAACTTTAAAAAGTAGCAATAAAATACTTAAACTTTCAATTTTTTTCAATTTTAGCCCAAACTTCAAAAAGTTGCAATAAAATGTTCATAACTTATAATTTTTTTCAATTCTAACCCGATATTATTTGTTGTTCTCCCGTGCCCTCAACTATTTGTTTTCTGTTTGTTCTTCTGACGCCCTAAACTATTCTTACATTACAACGTACTATATTAGTAAGGTCGTCGGAGCTGCGTAATCTGATTTAGGTCATTTTTAAAATTAACAGAAACACTAATGTCATATTATAATTGAAAAAATTAAAAATTTGATCATTTTATTGTTACTTTTCGAAGTTTGTGCTAGAATTAAAAAATTGAAAATTTAGGCATTTTATTGTTACTTTTTAAAGTTCGGGCTATAAGTGAAAAATTGGCAAAAGTTCGAACTTTTTATGTCATTGACCCTTATTAAAAATATAGAATTAATTAATTTTTCTCTTTGATATTTCTTTATGCTTTTAGTATTTAGTTTTTTTGTTCATTATATAGTTATGTTACAGATAATTTACGTTAATCGTAAAAAGAGTTTATAGAAAGTTTCCCTTTAGGGCAAACTTGTGAAAGCAGTAACCTCAGTGTGTATTAAATAACAGTGACCTGAAAAAACAGAGAGAGATGTAGTAAAGAAAAGAGAAAGAAGGAAGCTTCTTGGAAGTATACACTTTCACGAAGAAAAAGGAAGTGGTCTTCGACAGGAAGAGACAATTTAGTACTTCCACCATTTATAATCGAGCCGCTATGGCCACAAAGGAGAACCGCACTACACCACACGTACGGCCCCGGCATATGTATCCCAATACCTATCACTTACCAGCGGGGACGGATCCGGGTCAAGACTAAAAGTTTTCAGAATATATACATATATATATAAGCGTTAGTTCCTTCAAACTAAAATTTTTTCAGAATATATACATATATATAAGCGTCAGTCTCCTCAAAACTAAAATTCTGGATTCGTCGCTGCTTACCAGTTACCCCTAAACAAACGAATTTTGTATTCTATAAGTAGCTAGTTAAAAAACATTACCAAATTCAGCTACGTAGTATGTGAGACGTAGGCCTTATATGACCATACATAATATAAATTTCAAAATAACATAAGCACAGAAAATAATTACTGTATGAAAGCACAAAAGAAGTATAAAAATAGAAATGAAATTTATAAACACGTAATTTCAACTTACTTCTCTTATTAAAATAATTTATTTTTTCGAGGGACTTAATGTAAATTTTTAATTTATAAATTGATAACATTAAATTTGATTGATGCTAAGAATTTATGGTGTTAAATTCATTAATTTGTATTTGATATATGAAAAGTAGAAATTAAATTTACATAACAATTTTTAAAAAAAATAGAGGAGATATGTTTATCTTTATTTTACTTTCTTATTAATAGAAGAGTAATTTCATTATGTGATGCTTAAATATGAGAGAAACTTAGAGGCTCATATTCTTTATCAATTTCAAATCTTGCGTGGTAGTGCCTTAATTTCCACAAATCGAATTACCTTAGCAATATACATACAGAAATATAAAATATTCACAGGTACCCAGAAAATGCGAAACCAATCTAATTATGGTTAAAGCATGAATAAAGTACCTTGTCCATCCATATATGCATCCTTAGTAGCAGTAGATTCTATTTGCTTGTCCATATAGTTCATCAGGTCACCTCAGAGCTCTCTGAATATTTTTGCATGTGACAAGAGAATTATTTACGAGGAATGATAACCATCAACATGACCCTTTTGAGTGGAATCTGAGCTCCATATTTTACCAGACAAAAGGTACTACATACCATGTGAAATATGATCATCAAGAAGGAAAACCCCGATGGCCTCTGTTTGGGCACTAGAGAATACCGCAGCAAATTTTAGAAAGTTGGATCCATTAACATTGGAGTCCCACATACGTAGCCGTCTTAGCTAGATTCCCTAGCCGTAGTAAGAGAGAGCAGTATAATATATTGTAACAACTAAAAGCTGCTAGCAATTTGTCAGTCGCAATCAGGGTGTCAGATCGAAACTTGTATGGTCCTTTTAACTGCCATGAACGGTTGTGACTGAGATCTCTTTTCAAAGGGCCAAAGTTATAAGTGTTATATAGTCTTTATACGGGCTTTAAAATTGTCCCAAGCACATCTTTTAGAGCAACTGGCTGTAGGACCTAGCAGCCAATGCAAATTAATGGTGAGGTTTAGCGGTATATACCAACGTTGGAAAGGACTAACCATCACAATTAAATAAATCTCCAGCATAGTGGCAATGAGTTGGCCAGGAGAATCTCTCCCACCTTCTTGGGTCAGGTTTTGTTCGTTTTCTATATTGTAAATGTGAAGATTAAGGTATTAAAAAAAAAACTTCGCGTGCAAATATTATAAGTAGGAACTTCCTTCTTTGATCTTTAAAATAAAATTATATATATTCAAGGCCTAGATGTCGTTGCGTACTTGAATCCTTAATAGTCTGGGGAAAGTACCCATAGTAATGGGTTAATCTCATGTCCAATGTCACTGTAAAATTTTAACCTTATCTTTAAAATTAGGCTCTTCATTCTAAAGTTCAACTGATGTGTGATGCATTGCTTCATTGGTCCCAGAAAATAAAAAAGAAGAAGAAGAAGAAGATTGTAAAAGAAATATCCGTTGTTAATTAGCTTATTAATACTTGAGAGATCCTAAATGAAAACTGATGAGGAGTTTAAGGCAGGTAACTTGTACATGTAGTTGGAATACTGAAAGCTTTAATCCTATTGTAACATTGTTCTTTTAAAAAATGAATACAAGTAACATGCAAACACCATCGATACACCCTAAAAGATGCATGAAAACTAAGCTGTCATCACTGTTCTTTGTCTAGGGCTTAACTTGTAGAAAAAATTCTGGAAGACAGTGGACAATTTGCTGTCTTTAGAGGTCATGAGCTAAGTACTGTACTTAATCATTTATCATATCAATTTAGTCATGGAATCTTCCCTCCTTTATGGAAAATTAATTAAGTCCATTCAATTTTTCTTAACTTTAATGGATCATGTACACTTGATGAGGAAATTTCAACTAAGTCCCTAATCCTATTTGGCTTTCTGAGTATCATTGTAGTATGCTCCTCTAACTTCCATATACCTACATATATATACCTTATGTCCATAAGCTCGCTAAGCGCGTGAACAATCACTACAACAAGGATGACATTCTATGTTTTTTTTGCTATGTTTTGAAAATTGTAGGTAAAAGTAAGTTTTTGGCTACGATTTTTAAATTCGTCACTAAATGTGAACCTTTGGTGACGATTTTTAAATTCATCACCAAATGAGAACCCAAAATTGTCCACATTAAAAATCGTCGCCAAAGGTCAAATTGTCATAAAATGTTGGCCATTTAGTTACGATTTCCAAAAATCGTCACCAAAGGATTCTCATTTGACACCAAAATATGACTTTATTAACCCTTTTAGTGACGATTTAAAAAAAAAATCATCATAAAAATGGCCCTTTTGTGACTATTTTGTAAATCGTCACAAAATATCTAACTAGTTATAGGAGGGAACGAAAATGAAATCAGAAATTTGTTTGATTGTCCTGTTGTTCTGTTTGTCTACGTGCAGACGTTGCACATAACCCCTTTTTTTAACCTCCCATTGTATTTATGCTTCATTTTTATCGACTTTGGATTTGATTACGTACCCATTTGGTGTTTAGTGGGATTGGAGAGTTCAAGCAAAATCGAACAAATCGGACAAAGGAAGGTAGGTTTCAGAAGGCAACTCTTGAGTTTTATATAGTTTCTTTACCTTATTGTTTTTGCTCTCTGAGACTAAAACGAATAAAAGAGGAAATAGATAGAGGAGGGGAGGAGTGAGAAATCGACGGTGGTTAGGGTTTTATATTGATCCTCTTAATTTCAATCTTCTTTGTGGTTACCCTCCCTCTTCTCCCTCTCTTCCAAATTTTGGGTTTTAATATACCCGAAATTTGACATCATGGTTTGGGATTTTGATTAATGCAACGAGGAAATATTATGGGTGTGTAAGAAAAATCGCAAGTCAACTCCAATTTGATGCAGGGTTAGTCCTTCTCTGTTGCTTTCTAGTTGCTCTTCTGTTTTGCCTTAGAAAAAAGATGTGTTATAGGTTTCTAACATGAAAACAGTAGCTTGCATCTTCACTACAATTGATTTGCTTTGACAATATCTTTGAATTTGGTTTGTTGATAAGATGCCTTTACAAACTTGTGTTTTAGTGGTTGAAGGAAAAGCATATTAATTAGCTTGTTCCATTGTTCCCATGTTGACTTAAGATTTTGTCGCAGAAGAATATTAAGCTTTACATGATTTAGAATTGTCGGTTTGCAAGGGGTGTTGTGAAATTAAAATATTCCATAGGAAGTTAAAAATGGGTTGCCAAATGATATCCTTGTTCTAAACATTCTTATTTATTCAAACCCTTTTCTATGACGAGAACTATGATTCACAATGCCAATAACACATGCAACTACGGCCATCCAGGGCTACACATGAACACAGTCCTTTTCTTTGGTATCTAAATGTATATACTCTTGCATTTTTGCTAAAGAAATTAGTAGAAATCAGTTGCACATCAGAGAGCAATCAGAACTTGGGTGTCAACAACTTTTGCCCTTCGTAATAGGTGGGAAACTTTTTGATGCATTAGTTGCAAATTTTAATACAAACTTCTGCATTTGAAATCACTTGGAGTATCATACCCTGAATACTTGCCCTCTTTTTCAGAATATCAAACCATAACAAGTATACGCAATTGTTCTTTCATCTAAATGCGGAAAAAAAATAGTTTGTCATAGAGACTTTTCTTAAGCAATCAATAATCAGAAAGTCGTGAGCAAGTGAACTTACTGATTTTAACAGCTTCTGAAGCGCTACCTTAACAAGAAAAGCATCAAGGGAAGTTATATTCAGTTCAACTGAAAAATTCAATTGTTATCACTCAAGGTTTTTAATCTTGTAGGAATTAACAAGGGAAGTCATATACATTATATCATTCAAGTTGGATAAAAGATATGTAAGGTGTCTCATCTGCCACATCCGGAGATAAGCATCTCAAAGAAGAGAATTTTGTTGCTTTCCCATTATATGTTATGGTAAATATATCTCGACGTCTTTCTTGCCTATTTTCTTCAATATGATTAATCTTTATTTTCAATGTTTCATTGGCTATTTGGTAAGGTGCATTTTAATTCTTTGACAGGTTTGTAGATGCATTTAATTTTCTGATTTGTTTGCCTAAAGAGACCCATATATGGTGTGCTTCTTGGGATCTGATGGGTCTCTTTTAAAGACATTCTACAATTACTTTAAAGATGAGCACCATCTGGGGAAATGAGACAATGCATCCAATGCATATCACAACACCATCAGGCACAGGATGTAAGGCTCCGATCATCCATTTCATACATAACATATATCAAATATATGTAATGGAAAATAAAACGGAACCTCAAAAATTAGATTTACTCATACATATAGATTTAGAAAACAAAAAACATGAAATGTAAGATGCTTACATACCTTTTCGATGATCTATTTCATTCTTTAATCTTTTCCGCATTGGATTATTGTAAACCACAATGATTAATGTAGACCGTCTCTAATAAAAGTCCATATGAAGATAGAAGGATGAAACCTCACTAGAAGATAGGTAGAATTTTTTTCTTTGTGCTAGCAAAGACAAGAAATCTAGTGAGAGTTAGTGAGAAAAAGAGTGTGTGTAAAAAGAATCTTTCTTTCACTTGTGTCTTACACAAGATGCATGAAAATGATGATTATTTTTTGCGCTCTTTAACCTCCCATAACTCCCATCATTAATGAGAAGTTATGGGAAGTTAATGGTTATGAATAACATGCATTAATGAAAGTTATCGGAAGTTAATAACCATGAATAACATGCATTAATGGAAGTTTTAGGAAGTTAATGAACATGAATAGCATGCATTAATGGAAGTTTTGGGAAGTTAATGAACAGATTGGCAGCCAACAACACTTGTTTTTAATCCATTCCATACAATGTTTTCTACCACAATCACATCACGATACAATCCCGAAACACTCTTTCATATCTTGAATCACCATTCAAGACCATTTTACTCATCCTTCAGATCTCCTATGCACGTAACCCATTAGGTTCCCGATTATGTTAGTCACTTGAATTAACACTTAATTCAAGTAAGTTAAGAGCGGTATCTAGCAACATGTCATGAATCCTAATTGACCAGAAAGTCAGTGGTTTGACTATGAACCTTTCCATACGCAATGCTGCCATGCAATTCGTCCTTTCACAATCTATACCCCACATGATTCAAAGTATGGTCAAAGTGTCAACTCCCACTAGATTAACTACGTCACATTTAGTCCAAGTAATATTAGATCTTGTCCTGAAGATCTTATTACTCTATGTATCATTGAAGACTCTCTTCATGACACATATTTGCTCTAGCCAGAGACTCCTGAGTAATAACTCCGACAAGAGGTTTTGAGTATCATATCCTTCTATCAGGAGTGGTGAATCCTTTATTGGCTACTTAATTACCTCCGAACACCTCAAGTTATACCCAATCACCACCCTATGAGTAACCCCTGAAAGGCAACAATGAATTGAGTCAAAGCACAAAATCAGTATCCAAGATATCCTTGAGGACCTCAAGTCAAAGGATACTTGCACCATTGCCATGATGAGACTATCATTGACACTGGAATTGAATATCCATATGATTGTCTCATAGTAAGTCAATCCAATGTACTTACTACCCTTAGTAAGCATCCACATGTTAACTCAAAACAACTCATGTCTATAGCTTATGAGATCTACTGCTTGATCTAATCAAGGAGCATAACATGTGTTAGTCTATTCGAATTAATGATATCTCATCTCATTAATCCTATTACTAGGAAAAGTTTAGATCCTATCATAATTACACATGATAGGAATCTCATTATCATGATCTCATCATGATTTCCTCCATGCTATGTTTTGTATCAAGAACTTCATTAAATCAATTTAAGATCAACATTAAATCTATAATTATATGAAATTCGAAATAATGAAAAATGTCTTTATTAATCATAAAATGATTTGTACAATAAATGCTAAAGGTGATTGCCTTTAGAGCGCTTCTCTAACAAACTCCCACTTTTACTATAGTTAATCGCCTTGATATTTAATACAATAGGTGTGTACATGTGATATAAAACTCTTATGGAAAATGGGCTTAGTCAACGAATCAACTATATTCTGATCGCGAACTCTCTCTATCTTGACATCATTTCTACCAATAATTTTTCTAATCAAATGTAGCGCCTGAGTACATGTTTGGACTTTTGATGAGACCTTGGTTCCTTCACCTACGCTATAGCCCCATTGTTATCACAATTCAACTACACTGGGTCAGCGATGTTCGGAACCACACCAAGTTCTATGATGAACTTCTTGATCCAAACAACTTCCTTTGCCGCTTCTGAAGCTGCAATGTACTACGTCTCTGTCGTTGAATCTACAGTCGTCTCTTATTTGGAACTTTTCCAACTGACTGCACAATCATTCAGTGTGAATATATATCTAGACTAAGATCTGGAGTCATCCCTATCAGATTCAAAACTGACATCAGTATACCCACTTACCACAAGATCACCTTCTCCATATACCAAGAATATATCCTTAGCTCTTCTCAAGTACTTAAGGATATTCTTGACTGCCACCCAATGACCCTTACCAGGGTCCGTCTGGTATCTGCTCGTAACGCTTAAAGTATACAATAAATCAGGTCTAGTACATAACATAGCGTACATAATTGATCCTATAACCGAAGCATAAGGAATCAAACTCATGCAAGTCCTCTCATCTTGTTTGTTTGGACACTTAGATTTAGACAATGTAATCACATGTACTATAGGAAGATAACATCTTTTGGACTACTCCATGCTAAACCTCTTTAGCATCTTGTCTATATATGTAGACTGAGAAAAACCAAGCAACCTCTTAGATCTATCTCTATAGGTCTTTATCCCCAAAATATAAGTTGCTTCTCTAAGATCTTTAATAGAGAAGTTCTTAGCTAATCAAATTTTGACTGATTGCAAAGCAGAGACATCGTTTCCTATTAATAATATGTAATCTACATACAGTACAAGGAACACAATTGCATTCCTACTAACCTTCTTATACACACACGACTTATCCAGATTTTGTGAGAAACTAAACTCTTTGATTATCTCATCAAATCGGATATTCCAACTCCTGGATACTTGCTTCAATCCATCAATGGATTTCTGAAGCTTGCATATACATTTTCTCCATTCATGGATACAAAACTATCAGGTTGTGTCATATACACATTCTCGTTTAGGTTTCCATAAAAGAATGTCGTCTTTGCATCCATTTTCTATATCTTATAATCATAATGAGCAGCAATGGCTAAGAGTATCCTAATGGATTTAAGCATAGCTACTAGGCTAAACGTTTCATCATAGTCAACACCTTGCCTCTGACAATAACCTTTAGCTATAAGCCTAGCTTTATGGATAACTACATTACCCTCCATGTTAGTTTTATTCTTGAAAACCCATTTGCACCCTATAGGTTTTATCCCTTTAGGTGGGTCAACCAAATTCCATACTTAGTTTTCATATATAGAATCTTTTTTGGATTTCATAGCTTGAAGTCATTTGTCAAATTTTGAACTCTTCAGAACCTCTTCATAGATAGTAAGCTCATCATCTTCTACGAGCAATACGTCGTTAAGTTCATTTATGAGAAATTCGTATCTCTCGGAAAAATGACGTATCCTACCTGACCTACGAACTTCTTATGTGTCAGAAGGTTGAACTATTCTTTCATCTTCATAAACAATATCTTGGGTCTAGGTAGTTGATCTGCATCTATTTGAGCATCTTAAACTTCCACAAGTTCAATTTTGCTCCCACTATCTTTTCTTATAAGAAACTTTTTCTCTAAAAAGATAACATGTTTTGAAACAAATACCATTTGTTCCGAAACATGGTAGAACTGATATCTTATAGTTTCCTTAGGATATCCTATAAATAGACTCTTTTCAGATTTAGCTTCTGTTAAGTCAAGAAGACTTCACTTCACTATTAATTTTAACGACAATCAAATAATAATAATCATAGAAGTGTGTGAACTGTTTTGATGAGTTTGTTAAGTGCGCAGAAAAATATAAGTGACACAAATCGTCAACTTAAGACTATACATAGTAAACCCTAGAAGATACATGGTCAAACCTAGACGATACTTTAAACTCAAGACGGTCAATATAAGAAGATACAGAAGGTTAACTCAAGACGATACTTAAAAGTTGATTACGACAAAGAGTCTTAGATAGACCAGACGAAAGCGCGACACCAAAAGAAGCATAGTACCAGACGATGAAGATGAAAAATATTCTAGAACGCCAGCCAGTTAGTTAGTTGGAGTTAGTTAAAGGACTCAACTAATAACGGTTTCTAATTCAAGAAGTAGATTTCTCAAGAGGATAGTGAAAGTTTTAGGCTATAAATACTATGTATAATCGTAGAAAAAAAGATACATAACTACATACAATACAAGAGAGAAAATCTGATTGTACAATACTTAGAGAAACTATGTATTCAAATACTAAAGAAAGAGAGTGAATACATTTGTCACGTGAAGCTCAAACAATATCTTTCCAAGAGAAAGAAAGGCTAGAGCCTGGAGAGGCTAAGAAAGCGGATAAAAAATACTTTGTGAGAGAGACCTGAAGAGACTCTGCAAGTGTAGAAAGAATACTTGTAACGTTGAAGAGTATAGTGAAATCTCAGACAAACTCTAAGGACTGAACGTAACCCAAGGTTAAGGTGAACCAGTATAAAATTGCGGTGTATATTCTCTAACCCTTATCTTTTAATTTTCTTGTTATTAGAAGAGTAGATAATAATTTTTGTGATTGCATTAGTCATCGACTTAATAGAATTGCTTTTGTGATTATCTGAATTTGCAAAGAAATTCAAGAAATTTTTAAAGATTAATATCTTTGAAGATTTTACACAATTCAACCCCCCCCCCTTTTTTGTGCATTCTATATATTATACGTGATTTATATATTAATAAGTGATGTACTTCAGTTGGTATCAAATCAAGGTTTCCAAGAAACACTGTTACAAAGTAAGGACAAAGATCCATGGCTGAATCACATGTTTTTATAGCCAAAGGTGTCTCGGTCATAAGACCCCCTGTATTCAATGGTGAAGATTATCATTATTAGAAGGACAGGATGTAGCTCTTTATAGAATTCACATATATTAATCTTTGGGATATCATTGAGAATGGTCCATATACATCAACAGACGACGAAGGCAATAGCATCTCTCGTGACAAATGGTCAGCTGATCAGACAGTTCGCTTTTTGTTGGAACCCGATCTCGAGAACGGATCCCAACCGAAAAAGGGAAACGAAAAGCGAAGCAAGAACGGCAATCGATCCCGAAAGTGGGCCGAAGCCAAAAACGGAGAACGGAAACACATGCCGACATCTGACATCGTGAATCTTATAACATCATCGCGTTGGAACCTTAGACTAAGCTAAACCAAAATTCGGTATTTTTTTTTCATTCTTATTCAACCCTTTCCTCTTTATTCCAATTTCCCTTTGGAATTTATTCTTAATTAAACTCAATTCATAATCTCTTCTTAATCAATTTATACATGTCCCAAATTTTCATCTTTTAACTAAAAACTTATCTTAACAAAACTAATCTCTTAATCATATTCTTATCTTAACCCGATTTTTCTCGAAAATCGGGCAGCATAACGGCT
>JAOSBP010000206.1:5725773-5738082 GCA_027563825.1 Erythroxylum mucronatum
ATCCGAAGTTGCATTAAACCACTTTACCCGGAAAGTGCCATGAATGCATGCCAAAATACTTCTGCACAATTAAGCACTTATGAAATAATTTCCGTTAATCTTCTCATCCCTAATTTGGGGCGTTACACAAGAGGTTTGGTGACAATGAATTCACTATCTTATTGTTGTATGTAGACAACATGTTAGTAACAGGCCCCAACAAAGATCATATATTCATATTATAGAATTAAAGGCTTAGTTAGCTAATAAAAAAAAGGACTTAGGACCAACAAATAAGATTCTAGGGATGCAAAATCGCTAAGATGGAAGTAACAGGAAGATTTAGCTTTCTCAGAAGAATTATCCGAAAAAGATCTTGCGACGTTTCAATATGTAAGATTGTAAGCCAATTTCTACCCCACTTTCTGTTAATTTCAAGTTATCATCCAACATAAGTCCTAACAATGAAGATGAGAGAATGGATATGCCTCGAGTACCGTATGTATCAGCAGTGGGAAGCTTAATGTTTGTTATAATTCATACAAAACTTAACGTTCCACATGCAGTGGTAGTTAGTTGATACATAGGAAATCCTAGCATAAAGCACTGGAATGCTTTAAAGAGAGTCCTGAGATGCATTAAAGGGACCTCAAATGTTGCACCATGTTATGAGGCATCAAACTTTGGTGTCGATCCTCTTGCGGCCAGATGGAAACATGAGCAATATAAAAATGACAAGGGAGAAAGAATGGTGTGAAGATCTGATTGACTGTCAATCAAATCTTCAACTGGGAGATTGTTACTGCTAGCTACACCAAAGTCAATAAAGGTTGTTGCCGACTGCATAAAGTCAGAAAATGTAGGAAGAAGAAGAAGAAGGACAATTGTGGACAATCCGTCCACAGCTAATTAAATGTGTTTGAACGGCCTATAAATAAGCCCTCTTCAATCAAATGTTCAACTGGGAGATTGTTGCTGTCGACTACACCAAAGTCATTAAGGGTTGTTGCCGACTGCACAAAGTAAGAAAATGGAGGAAGAAAAAGAAGAAGGACAGTTGTGGACATCTATCCATAGCTAGTTAAACGTGTTTGGGAGGCCTGTAAATAGGCCCTCCTAGATCAATTTTCATTCGTCCCAGAAATCTCTCTTCTTCAATTTAAACTCCACAGTTTAGAGAATGTTTCTCCTATTTCTTGAGAGAGTTAAGAGTGTCTCCTTGTAAAATAGAGAGAAATTGTAATTCTTAAATTTCCTAATAAAGTTTCTTCTTCTTACCTATAATTTTTACCCTAATTTGTTTGGGAGTTTTCCACATAAAATCTATGTGTTTATCTTTTTATTACTATTCCTTCAATTCAATTTACCTAAAAACCTACTCTAATTTGGTCAATTGTCTCAATAAATACTAGTTCTTACAATCTTTTTATGATTAACTCTTGCTTACTAATACTAACCAGAGTTCCACATGCAGATGCGGTTAAGTCAAGCAGTAAAATAATTTCAATCAGACATTAAAGAGTTTTTTTCAACGCTTGTTTCTTTCCTCTTCCACTCAACTTGCTGATGTATTCAACAAGCATTTGACTGGTCGTTTGCATCATAATATGTACATAAGTTAGGATTGTTGGACTCTCTGCAATCTCCTACATGAGGGGCACTATTAGTCAAACTAGTTAAAGTAAGCGGAAACATATATACTGTAGTTAGTGGATTTTTTGTGTTTTGCTTTATTTATTCTGCACAAAACAGAAAATCATTGCTTATTTCTCTCGATAACAATAATCCTCATAAATAAAGAAACTTTTGTTGAATTGTGGAGAAATTTCTCAAATCTGATGTTGTGCATGTGAGTCTTTTGTTCAGAGACTTAGTCAGATGGGGCTAGATGATAGACTAAAACTTTTGCAGTTCACCAAAGAAAATAGTGTGCTTTGGATGTAGGATAATACTAATAATTACTGCTCAAAATGAATTATGGAAAAAGTGATAATCTAATTGACATCCATAAGAGTACATGCCACGATAACAAAAGGGAATGCATCTTTTCCATTTCTAACTTTCCCTATTTCTCCCACGAATCATCATTCGAAGTGTCCAAAGAAAGTAAAGATACCCGATGGAAGACGAAGAGAAGAGGGTCTGCCTGATGATGATTCTCATAGAGTGGTTGAAGCATTAACAAAAGTGGCATATAGTAGGTGATCATCACACCCGTGAAAAAGCAATGTAGATATTGCCATATCCATTTTCTGGTTCCAAACACAAACCATCACATACCTTTGATTATCTTTACCAAATTCCTGTTTTCTGTTTTTTCTCTCAACCGTCCTTTGAAAACACTAGTAGAATTTCATTGCCTAACCAAGACTTGGGGTTGAGAGTAGCTAAATTAATAAAAACTCCTGAAATTCAGGATCGAGAAGCAGATCTCAATGGAGTGTGGACAAGTTTGGAGAAAGAATATAAAGTTGGAGACTCCAGCAGAGACTGATCATCATCACCATCATCATCACTTTTCTAGTAGTGGCATAAAGTTTCAACCGACTAGTCCTTGGGGGATTGGGACTCCCACCTTAATAAGACAACCAAGTGCAACTAAGAACACTTGTCTGTACTTTCCGACCAACCATGCTGGTTCATTTGGGTGCCAAATACACCGTGCACCTAACCTCTAACGAACCAAAAGCATCGATTCCAGAGTTTAGCTGGACACGAATTCAGGGACTAATGGTGGTGTGGCTGCGAATGTAAATGCAATTGAGGGCCATTAGAAAGCTTACATGCATGTATTAAGTGTATGTTGCTATTGTTACACGTTGGCTACAATGTTGTACTTAAAGTTCTTCTATGATGATTACCTTCAGGCAATTTCTTTCATATAGTTAGTAGTCTACCAAATCCTTTAGTGTTCCTCGGATTGATCAGGGTAAAATTAAAAATAATTCATGTTTGTTGAACAGGTGAGCCTGAAATGGGATAGATTATGAGAAACAAAGACTTAGGACTAATAAACAAAACCACAAATGATCTTAGGGTTCATATCTTTAACGATTATTGTTAAATAGGTACATATCGGGTAACATCTAATTGTCCGTGTAAGCAGATTTTTAGGATATGTTCAGAAACCAAAAGTTGAACATCGAAAATTTTGAAGAGTTAATCATTCAGTATAAATTTTATTTAAAATATAATATTAATTTTACACTAATTATTGTTCCTTTTTAAAATAGAAATATAACTTAATAGTATAAAATATTTTGTCCTAGGAATAAGATAATAAATAAATTAAAAGAGAAAATTGTAAAATTTTTAATCTAATAAATTGAAAAATTAAATTATTTTTTTATTTGAATTACACTATTAAACTATATTTAAAAATTTTTGATATTACGTGCAAATGGTCCACTCATATAATATTATATCCATATGAAAAAAGACAGAGAAGTTGACAGATGTCCCGCTGAAAGCCTTATCTGAGGCTCAGATTTGATGCCCCATTAATGCAGTTTGGAAATGAGCTATAGCGAATCTGAACGGTTTCGCCTATTTGGCTACATCAGATTATTGCCATGAACCCGTTTCAGTTACCAGAAGGGTCCCTCAAAAATGGTCATTCATGCCTACGAACAGGTTCTGTCAGATATTGATAATAGAATTTCCTCCTGATCAGTTTATTGGACTGTAGTTGCATTACATCATTTTATAGGCAATTCTTCGGCACGACCATCACATCAATGCCAAAGTTTTGAGTTTTGACCTTTTTCCGGTCCAAAGCTAGAAAGCTTGTGATTTTTGCCTCTTGTTCAGTAATGGGAAATGAATCGTGTTTGCTTGAACGTTGAACCATGTCACAAGATGTCTTTTAAAATGACTCTAGCGCAGAAGACAGACATAAGAAACAAATAAATAACACCCCGGAGGTTTAACAGAACGGAGGAGCTCGCTTGGCAATCTTGCGGGGTAACTTTGGACAAGGACCAAAGTTCGATTTCTGATAACGGAAACGCATGGGCCGCTCTGCTAGGTGGTCGACCGAGATCAAATCGTGGTTTAACTCCTCACCATCTGGTCGGCTCAAGTGTAGGGCAGCTGGGTGATTCCACTTTTGGGACAAGAACGGAGGAGAAGTGATGCATGCAGATGTAGTAGCTTGAGATCAGGAGTTTAGCGAGGAAAACATGATGATCTTAAGGACTGAAATGATCGCAATAATAATGATGACCTGCATATAATTATACGACCAACGGTCTGTTTTTGATTATTCACTAAACTTTATTCTGTTCCTTTACCCTTGAGTTGGAGCTCAGCACCCAGCTTTTCAACTTCATTGATACGATTATCTCCAAAATGATGGCCTCGTCCTTGAGTTCCTCGTAAACAAAATAAAAACAGATGTCGTCAGAGATTTCAATGGATGTCGCATTTTAGCATTCATCTGTAGTTTTCAGGCGTGCACTTCTCCAGGATGCTACCTACATGCCGAGACATGAGAATTGACAGGGCAATCTTATGCTTTCCACATAAAACGCATCTTACCAAATAGTAAACTTTCTACTCCGCATGCATGCATAATTGATATTTTTAAAAATGGCTGATAATAGCTACCTTACCACAAATCATTTCTTTGATTACATGTCGGAAAACTATTCAACAAGCCAAAAACATCCCAGAACAGAACGGTCCTTGATCATTTGTAACCAGTACTTGTCCCATCAAACCCTTTACCTTAATATAGTTCTTGCAATGTTCTACTCACTCTACCGTGATAAGTTTTGTTTAGTTTCTACTGATCTGCATAGTTAGTAGGCATTGCTGTTTTCTTTTTATTACCAGGATTTTCCCATCTATCAAACAAATGAAAAAAATGGACTTACGTTCAACTTTCTCGATCTTGTAGGTGATTGAATTGCCTTAACAATCTGTTTTACACGAATACTCGAAATCGATACTTATTTTCTGTTGTCAAGGAACAATACGCCCATTTGCTTCTGTTCATCATTCTTTCAACAATCACTAGGACAGAAAGGCAAGATTTTGCATGGTCTTATCTCCAATAATGCCATTGTGAGATAAAAAACGGGTACATGTAATATTCAGAGGAAGTCCTGATGATCGATGAGAACCCAGACAAATGGTAGTTCACTACAATGATCAGATGCCAGCCACAAAATTCGGATAATCACATGGAATTGGAAATGTCAAACTGACTCAAAGCAATAAGACTCAAAAATTCGATCGCAACAGGCTAACAACACAATTATGTCAGACACAACACGTAATAAACACTAATTGTGCAGTGAACAGAGAAGGATCAGTGAGTTGCAACAAAGAGACAGACAGATGTTGCAGATTTATAGACACAAACAGGAACCTTGGTCCCACATTTCTTCTCTACACCGAAGAGCTACGTTATTGTTTCCAAAATAAGATCTGGCAAGAGATTTTGTTCCAACATCCTGAAAATCTTGGTTCTTATTATATTGTTTTTATTACATTGATAATGCACATGAATAGTTTCTGATTCCGATCTACAAATAACAAGTGCACTTCAGAAAAGAAAAAAGAGCAGTGTATAGAGTTACACTTCATATTACAATCGATGCCTAAATTTCAAACAAAAATTTAATCAAGTCTTCTCGCTGGAATTTCTATTGATAGACAACAACTTACTAAACATTCTTTTGGGTCGTGTAGGAAGAGCACAAAAGGCTTTAAACTTGGAACTTCTCCCAAGACCATCTGATTGCAAATCGTGTTCATCCAAATTCTCATCTTCAGCCAATTTCATTCTTAAAGTTGAGAGCTTTGACTTAGATGATTTGAGCCCTGAAACACTCCATTGATCTTCTCCTACGATGCTAGTATTAGTGCTTAATGCTGCTGTAGGTCTTGATGGGTCAATCTCATGTGAGGCTAAGAGTGCTTTGATGTTACTAGGAAGCTCAGTGACTTTCCCACCAGCCATGGCTGCTCTTGTCTGCTCAAAGAAGAGAACTTGCACGACGACTCTCAGAGGGAGTAACTCATTTTGTGCAGCATGCATGCAGGCTTCAACTGATAGCTTCCTGCAGTCCAGGGTTCGACACAGCCGTTTCCTTTCAGACTTGTTTAGGTCTGGATGTGTCTGGATGTTCATACATGATGTTTTTGGTGAATTTCAATTCTTAATTATTAATGACAATTGAGTACCTCTTAAAGTTAGAAACTTGCTTAATTTTGGTCACCTATATGGCTTTTAAACCCTTCAACCATAAATAAACTTATAAATGTAATACTAACTCTCTGTCAATATGATTGAGTGAACCTTAGCCACATGTTTTCTGTAGCCCCGCAGATGTGAGTACATTCGAAGATTATAAATTTGCAAGCTCATTTCTCATTAATCCGACAAATGAGGCTAAATTTGCTAGGTCAGACTAGCATTAACTGCCAGTGCATTGTCGATGTTTGCTAACTCCAAGGTCAACAGAGTTGGTTATCTAACCGCTAACAATGACCCACATTCTAGGATGTGATTGTGAAGTGCTAGCTAGGTATGGCTATTATGTGAAAAATGGTAAATTGTTTGAACCAAGAAGAAACTGTTATTTTACCTTAAGATAGATGTCAACGGCTCTGTATAGATCATCGTGATCAATCCTTGAGAAATCTGGTATGGACTCAGCAAGTGTGATAAACTTTGATAGAGGCAAATTGACATCTCTGGCAATCTCTTGAAGAAAACCATCCACAAGCTTTGCCACCTTCAACTTTGAACTATGGGATGCTGAAGATGACCTCCTGCTTTCTTGGAGCTCCAAATCAATGTTCTCTGCAGAACGAGACCTTCTCCTTTCAAACCCCAACTTGGATCTTGGAGGACTAGTTACAGGACTTTGCCCTTGAGCCATAAACTGCTCTAATATCGTCAGAACCATGTCTACGTCATACAAAGTACCACTTGTCTCTGAGAAAGAGGGTATTAACAAATCATTCACTGTTGCTTCCTCTAACTGAAGTCCCACTCTTCTAGCTAATTCCACCTTTGAAGACGACGAGGCACTTAGAATATTGGAAGCTTTTAAGAGCTTTAGCAGGAAACCGCAAGATACTGAACCTTTTTCTGCTGGAAGTAAGCTTACTATTGATTCCAAGATCACCCTATCCTTTGAAAACACCTCATTGGTTGAGTCTGAATCTGAGTCTGATGCTTCATTTTTGTGACCATTTACTTCCCTTGATATGTTAGGTAGCCATCTAGCTGCATAAATTTTCAATGCCTCCCCAGTGAGATTAGAGGGTATTTTTCCTCCAGATTTAATAGCTACCATGCTTCTCCAGTACAGGTCTATACCTAATTCTGCCATATCCTCAGCCCACCATCCTTTGCATGTTGATTTATGCCTTAGGCTCACTGCTCCATTGCAGGAGATATCATCCCTTCCCCTTCTGGAATAACTATGTGACAAGCTCACTTTTGAGGGATGGATTAAGACTTTAGAGGCTATGGCTTCTATACATCTGCTTGTAATTCCAAGATCTTCTGACCACAAACGAAAAGCTTTGGTGCTTTGAAGAGTGACAATTGAGTCTTTCCAACCATGAAGTATGCAAGAATTGAAGAAAACTTCAAGCTTGCATATTAGGTTCCCCTTCTCAACATCCTCCGTCATTTGCAAATATTCTGCAGCACATCTTGCAGCTACAATGTTGTATGCACTAAGAGTGATGGTAATACCATAACAGAACTTGGCACAAAGTTCAAATGCTTCAATCCCACCAGGAAAATCTGGAAGTTGGACTATCTGGTGTGGTGAAGTGTCAGGGGACTCAGAGCAGAGTCTCTGTAAGCGCAAGCACTTGGACAACAAAGGAAACTACAGATGAAGAATTCATGCGAAATTAGCCTTAACTGATCGCAAACTAATTGTGAAACAAAAAGAAACAAAGTTTTTGAAGTTTTTACCTTGTGAAGCAAATATCTACTTCCTTGCACTTGAATTATGAGGTCACTAGAGACTTCAGAGGAGACAGACCTGCGTTAAAGAAATAAATTCATGCCATTTCTTCCCAAGAAAAACTTCTTCAATCCATATCTTCATGTTTAGTAAGTTGAAAACTCTCACCTGACAGCTTCAGTAGAGTAGAAGGTGTCTGGTCTGGACCCTAGTTTCATAAACTTCATGTCTATTTCTTCTGATTTTCTTCCTGGTTTTACGTCTTCATCAGCTACTTCTCAACATGGATAAACCAGATAAATCAGCCTGAAAAGCCTATGCAGGATTGACCACGAGTTCCTCAGAAGCCAAACAACGTTCTTCCTCCAAGAGCCAACTAGAGATGTTTTCCAAAGAAGAATACAAAGGAAACCAGCTGTTTCTTCCTGTACAAAAATTTGCAACTTAGCAAGCCTGCAGTTAATTAGTCATTAAAAACTTCATTCTGTCACCATAAAAAAGGTTATTAAAGGTGGAATTTTATTGGAGGAAAGAGGATACCCCAGATGAAAGGAATACCAGGAGAATTTATTGTGCGTGAGGTAGTCTCCTAGTTCTTATATTTTGGAATTACTAACATAAGCTGTCAAAACGATAGGAACCCCAGAAGATCAAACTGTCCAAGGTCCATGTCGTTTCAGTCAAATTCTATACCCCATGTGATTTGGACATGCAAATAAAGAATCAAAGCCACTGCAATCCCATCAAGATCAGATATATCTCACTCCCACCAAGACGATCAACTAAAAAAGCATAACAAAAAAGAAGGATAAAATAAGAAAATCTATCTGTTCTATAAGACTATAACCAGTCTGCAAGGTCACACACCAACTTACCAATGCAAGCATAGAACAGAATTGTTGCTTAAACTAGAAAGACAGACATCCACATAATAAAGAATGGCAATAAGAACGTAACCTCACGTCTAAGCCTCTTTGATGTGGCCAACAAGCATGAACTGCCAATCATTCATAACAAAAACCGAGTTTGAATCATGAAAATCTGTGAACTAGTACTATTCTTTTCCAATTTAGAGGAGGAATGTGGCTGAAGGCATATTTTCCAGCGGACGTGCCAGCGTGAAATGAGAAAGGCGACACCCACGTGCTACTCCTGTGCCCACTTGCGCCCTTCCTTCTCATCATTGCCAGTTTGCCACAGCAATTTTTTTACAGTACAGTCCTTGATTATTTTAGTCAAACACTATTTTATACGCAACATCGTACACCTCTAGTGTTCCACCATTAATATCAGAAAGAGGATTACAGGCAGAAAATTTTTTCCAAGAAAAAAAAAGCCACAAAACAAGTTGAAATGGATTGGGTTTATACTTTAAAAGAGCCGAAGAATAAAGAAAAGCAAGAAGGCCGAAAGAAAGAATAGGATATATGTATCACAATCCTTGTCTGCTTTAACCTTTCTCAGCTGTAATACCCCGGCATTTACCTAGAATATATAGAGCTACCCGTACCAGACTATCTGCAAGCATTAATGGTATATGGTCCACGACCAGAAACTTTACTTATTGCTGGTGTGAAATGAAGAAACAATGGTTTGCTGTGCAGGACTGATGTAGTGTCCGATATAAGGCAAGTGATTTCTGGGTCACAAAGTTTTCATTAGTGAAATAATAGAAGTTTCATCCTTTGGCAGTTGAAGGATCATTTTCAACTTCTTTGGCATTGGATTCTTGCTGGTTGCAATCTTTTATAAAAAGAACTTGATCTTCAAGTCTGTAAGGTTATGATTTATCATTTATGGGAATATGGGCCCTAGTTTATTGATCCAACTAACCTAAGACTAATTAAGCATACGATGTTTGGTACTCCAAACCTTTGATGGTTGCATTTGCCTTGGCAAAAATATCGGAATTATTTATCAAAAGCTAGCAATGAACAATCATGGGGGCGGGTTCTGCGAAATTTAATGTATAGAACTGGGTCAGCTTCTGATAACTTCATTTGTTCTTGTGTAAACTAGGCAGCCTTATGAGTTAACCAGGCTCTCCTGCCAACTAAGCTAGGGGTGTTTACATCACCTCAATGATGAAACAATTGCTTTTTAGCCTGATACATTTTTCTTTTCACTTACTGCTGGCTTGCTCTTCATATTTTATTTCTTCCTCCTTGTTGTCATTATTTTCAATGAAGTGACAGCAGCATCAGGAGTTGAACAATAAGGGGAACATCCATGTTTCTCATGAGAATGAGTTTGATGATTTCATTCTACCGGGGATTATCCCAAGATGATCAGGAATATTATCCTTTGCAAAAAGAGTACTATGTGTGGTCCACCCACTAACATCTAGAAAGGAGGAAAGTTCAGTCGATGACGTTTTTGGTAGCTATAACTACTCTTAATTTAGGTTTAATTTGTTCCACTAATGGTTTGCCAGCACTACTATCCAAAGGCAGTGCCCTTCAATTTACTACAACTAGACTTGACAGAAAATAATTTACTATAGCTAGACTTGACAGAAAATACAGTACTTTTCTGCAGACTAGAAAACAACAAGTCACCGAAATCCGCAAGAAAGTGAGAGGATACAGTGGAATATAATCCTGGAAAGTTGTGAAGTTTCTACTTTTTTCTATGCTCATTTACACTAAATGGCGGGAAGGTTAAACAGCAAACGAAAATATTATTAAACCCTTGTACGTGTTCTAGCTGCAGAAATAATTGGAACGAGAACAGAAAACCAATAAAAGGATAACAGTGTATAATCAAAAGACACAAACGCGCACCTAGTCAGATTCCCGGTTGCTATTACGTGTTGGAAATTGCTCAAGGTAGTAAATTTTATGTTCCTTCAAATCTTTTTAGCCATTCCAAGTACTACAATACGTAAGGACCATAAATATACGAACAGATTAGAGTTCACTTTAGTGAAGGTGTAGGGTTTTTAGAACTGGACGTGTCAATAAAACTCGCAGCGTCCTGAGATTGTTCTTGAACATATGTTTTGCCGTATGTGGTCATGATCACAAGCTAAAAAGTAACCCAGATACGTGTTGGCTCAATCTATGTCCGAGAGCGAACAAGACCGGACTTCTGTGTTGGCTCGATCAATGCCAGCCCCAAAGCTAAGGAGTTGCCAAGTACCAAGTGGGCAATTGTGATATTTGAGTAGAGAGCAAAGGGTAAGAAGTGGAGAGAGCAATGAGTGGCCTTGGAGATGTCAACACTACACTACGTGAGAAAGGGGATGACCCACAATTGCTGTAATGGTCCTTCTCTGTGCCACCCAACGGGGTGGCCAACCGACAATGGCCTCTTTTGTAGGGCCATGTCTCTTTAGTCTTTTCCCCTCGTGGGTCCCTTTTGCCTCCCATTGATACAGTATGGACCGCTTTCATGGTTCTCATGCAGCCTTGACCTTTGGCTTCTTGAAGAACTAAATCAAAATCTGATCTTGAGAAAACAAGCTTCAGAGACCCTTAAGTTGGATTTGAGCTGGTATTGCTTTTTCAGAGACGTGGCATTGCTATCACGACACATAATATCTCTTTATGAATTAATTACAAAATTCAAGCAATCATCAAGAAGAGGCAAAGAAAAATGGTATTAATATGAGGGCAGAAAGAAGAAGAAATGATTAAGGAGGCTAGTGAGGTCGTTGACAAGCACACATTTGGGAATCTTGCAATTCACAGAGGGATGCCTCATTTAGGATCTATTTAATGCCCAACTGTACATTTGCAAGTTAGCAGCTCCATTGTTTTTAAGAACTCCAGTCCAGATATGGTTATCTACCAAAGGAGATTTACTACTTAATGAGCAAAGATCATAGAAGGCGACATTGCCATAAAAGGACAGTGTTTAAGAGAAAAGAAAAGCCATGATGTATTTGGTCTCAGGGAATTATAATAATTGCCAGTGCCTTTGCTTTATTTTCCCACTGACAATGTTAAAATCTCCATCAACGAAAAAAAAAAGCATGAATTGCAAATTTACTTCATCCACTCTAAGCTTCTGTGACAGAGTTTTATTATTTTCATTTTAATTTTTTAACTAGTAAAATATTCAGTCATATACTTTTTTTTAAAATAAAATCATCATTAGCGCAAGAGACAGACAAATGCAGGGAGGGCAAAAAAAACCAACCCAAGTCAACAGGCTTATCCCGTACACCCAGAACCTAATAGCCTTTCCCCCTCAACAATAACAGAAGCCGAACAACCTGAATTTAAAATGGAGACTAAGTAAGAAGGACGATCATTCCAGTGATGTGGGTTTGCATGTAATAAGGCTACCTTGGCTAAAGCATGAGCCGTCTTATTGGCAATCCTACGCGTCCATTGAAAGGACAAGTGAAGGAAATGTCGCTTGAATGATAAACAATCAAGGGTCA
>JAOSBP010000206.1:5751323-5770939 GCA_027563825.1 Erythroxylum mucronatum
GGAAATAAAGACTTCTCTTTTAAGAAGAATAGCAAAGACGATTCAAAGAATGAGAAAAGTTCTATCGTCTGCTATGAGTGCAATAAACCAGGACATTACAAGTATGAATGCCCGTTGCTCAAAAGAAAACAGAAGAAAAGTAAAGAAAACAAAAAGAGCACATGATGACAACACGAGAAGATCTAGATTCGTCTAAATCTGATCTGACTCAGAAACATCAAAACAAGCAAATATATGATTGGTAGCTGAGACGGAATGCGATGATGAGGTAATTCCTAACTGTAATGATCTTCAGGATGCGTATTTAGAATTGTTAAAAGATTCACATGCTATCTTAAAACAATATAGGATATTGAAAAAGAAATTTACTGAAAGTTTGAAGAACACAAAACTTTTAGAAAAAGAAAACGTCTGCCTTAAGAAACAAGTAGACGATATGAAAAAGAAAGTAACTGTAGATAGATCTAAGGAAATTAATCAACTGAAACAACGAATTAACAGTCTCTCAGCAAACTTTTCAACATTTATTGAAAGTACAAAAAGGATGAATGATATGATTAGAAGATATAGACATCTAAATGATAAGAGTGGTTTAGGATTTGATAATAGTAATGTTCATCATAACAAAAGTTTTGCTCCTAAAATTCTTATTACTTGATGAAAAACTATAAGGCTAACCCCAAAGGACCCAAGAAAATATGGGTACCTAAGAAGGATATAATATATACTGCAGATCTCCTTTCTTAGAAAAAGCAACCAGCACCAATGTTACTTGGATAGTGGTTTCTCGCGACATATGACGGGAAAAAGGTCTATGTTCCTAAACCTCCAACATAAGTAAGGAAGATCAGTAACTTTTGGAGACAACCAGCAAGACAAAATAGTTAGAATCGACAAAATTAGTAAAGATTCTTTTTCGTTTATTCATAATGTTCTGCTAGTTAGTGTAAGTCAATTATGTGATTATGGTTTTGAAGTATCCTTTAATAAAAATTCTTGTGTAGTAAAAAAAAGGACGGTTCCATATTCTTTTTTACCAAGAGACGAATTAATCTCTATAAAATTAATTTAGACGATTTGAAAAGTCAAAATATTTCATGTCTTATATCAACAAATGAGGAAAAACTGTTTTGGCACAAAAAGCTAGGTCACGTTAGTTTTAAACATATTTCCAAGTTAGTTAGACATGATTTGGAAAGAGGATTACCGAAGATGAGTTTTATCAAATATTTCTTTTGTGAGAGTTGTCAAAAAAGAAAACAAGTTAAAACATCTTTTTCCTCTAAAAATGTTGTAACTTTGTCTAGACCTTTAGAGCTGTTACATATAGATTTGTTTGGTCCTACCAGAACACTAAGTCTAGGAGGAAAGAAGTATGGTCTCGTAATTGTTGATGACTTCAATAGATTTTTTTGGATATTATTTTTATCACATAAAGATGAATCTCTTAAGTGCTTTAAGGTTTTATTCAAAAAGTTACAAAAAGAAAAAGGAATTTCTATTGCTGGAATTAGGAGTGATCATGGTGGGGAAATTGAAAATGAAAAATTCAAAATATTTTATGAAGAGAATGAAATTTTCCATAATTTCTCTGCTCCTAAAACTCCAAAACTCCATAATAGAATGGAGTTGTAGAGAGAGAGCAGGACGATTTAGGAAATGGCAAGAACTATGCTATATGAAATGAATCTTCCTAAGTATTTCTGAGCAAAAGCTGTAAATGCAACTTGTTATATTCAAAATAGAGTATTTTTGCGACCTATTTTAAATAAAACTCCATATGAGTTATAGAAAGGAAGAAAGCCAAATATATCTTACTTCCATCCTTTTGGTTGCAAATGCACTATATTGAATATAAAAGAAAAGTTGGATAAATTTGATTCTAAGATCAATACAGGAATTTTTCTAGGATATTTGATTACTTCTATAGCTTAGAGAGTTTATAATCTTGTTACTAAATCTGTTGAAGAGTCTATGCATGTAAAATTTGATGATGATTCTCATCTAGATAGAAGAGATGATTCTGATGATGAAACTCTATTTGCTCTTTTAGTTAATAATCTAAACACGTCACCACTAGACGATCCACCTGATACGGTAGAAGATGTCTCTGAAAACTTTAGTATGAGAAAAGACTGGAAGTATAAATCTTCTTCCTAAACCTCTTTTATGTTTTATTGATGTGAAAATAGTGAAGGCAGGTGGGGTAGCTAGAGGAAGAAGAAGAAGAAGAAAGGATATGTAGAATGCAAAACAAGATTCCAACCTACAAACGAAACCAAACAACAAATGGTATCGGTTCTTTTCATTCACATTCTTTCCCCATTTCTTTTAAGGGAACAAAACCAATCAGTCTTTAGTTTCCTGCCGATACAAATATAACATTAATAAGATGACATAAAAAAGGAATCAAACAAAACAGTTTCCGGGTTTCTTGAGCAATCAACGCTGGTGTCAAAGGGCATAATAATGACATGCGAGAAGAGTGGACCTTAAAGTATATCAGGCATCCTTTGAACTGAATGTTGAAACTCCTGTGGTGTTATGTATTAATTTAAGGCCGTAGATTCTTATGGAATTGTGAAAACGTATAAAACCTAAGTTTATTATAATCCCGTTGATGAATACCCCTCCGCTAAGGTCTATTTTTGCTATAGGAAAATGCTACTCAGTTGAGTTGCTTTATAATATTGTTTATATTTTTTAAAGCTTTTTCAAATTGCATAAATTGGATTAGAAACCAAAAGTTACACTTTTTTTACAAGTTGAACTGCATATCAAAGCCTGTGAACTTTCTCTCCTGATGCCAACTCAACTTCGACAAGTTTTTGCTAAAGTGGAAACATCACAGGCTTGTTGCCAAGCATTCCAATATCTTTTAGAATGTCCGTTGTGTATTTTCTTTAAGAAATAAAGATTCCCGTAGGCGATCGAGCTACTTTGAGCCCAAGAAAGTACTTGAGCTTGCCTAAATCTCTTTGAGGTGAAATTGCTTATGAAGGTGTTTCTTCATTCGTTTTATCTGATCACCATTTTTCTGCAATAATAATTTCATTAACATAAACTAACAAAACAAGAAAGTCATTGTCAAATCTCATAGTGAACAACGAATAATCGCATTTAGACTGTTGGAAACCATAACGTAAGAGAGTTTGAGAAAAATTTTCAAACCATTGGCAAGGTGTCTGTTTGAGTCCGCAAAGTGATTTTTGAAGTCTACAGACTCGAGAATCTTCTAGTTTTGTCACACCAGGAGGTGGTACCATGTAAATTACCTCTCGAAAATCTCCTTGCACGAAGGCATTATTGACATCCAGTTGGTGAAGTTCTAAATTTTTTACTGCAACTACAGATAAACGACATCGAACAGTAGTCAGTTTTGCTGCGGGTGTAAAAGTTTCTTTATAGTCGATACCCTCTATTTGACTAAACCCTTTAGCAACCAAACGAGCCTTGTAATGCTCAATGCTACCATCTGCCTTACGTTTAATCTTTAAAACCCATTTTGCCCTAATAGGTTTCTTTCGTATAGGAAGTTTTTCAAGGTTCCAAGTTCCATTTTACTCTAAGGCTTTTATCTCCTGTTTCATGGCATTTTTTCAATTAGGATCTTGATTTGCCTACCAAAGTTTTTAGGCTCGGTTTGCTCTACTAAAGTTGCAAGATAGCTTTGTGAGCCGAACTAAATTTCGAGTAATCAAGATTTTGAGCCAAAGGATATGGCTTACTTGGAGCGACTTGATTGACCAATTTTATGGACGATTTTACCTTAGACATATTTTTCACATAGTCTTGAAGATAGGGTGCTGGACGTCTCTCTCGTTGTGGTCTTCCTTCTTAATTTACCAGATGTTGTATTAGATCATTTGTTAGGGATAACTGCGGAATCACTGAAGCTGGGGATGATTCATCGTTTTTGGTTTCCTAAAAGTGGCTTGTTCATCTGTTGAGAAACAATTTTCCTACAACTCATGGTTCGATATTGAAATGCTTCCAAAATTTGGAATCAATGGACATATGAAGTTCGTGTCATTATTTTCAGTCTTACAAAGAAATTCATTTTTTAGAAACATGACATCTCTAGAAACAAAAATTTTGTTAGTTTCGGGATAAAAAAACCTTGTAACCTTTTTGCCCTTATTGGATATCTAACAAAGATGCAAGATTTAGAGTGAGTTTCAAATTTGTCTTTAATTATTGGTTTATAGTGCATATAACAAAGACATCCAAACATTTTTAAATGTTTAATTAAAGGTAATTTTCCAAATAGAATTTCAAAAGTGCTTTTATCATTCAATTTGCTGGATGGCATGAGATTTAATAGGTATGTCGCTTTTAAAATGCACTCACCCAAAATTTTAATGGAAGATTTGCCTGAAAACGAAAAGCTCAAGCTATGTCAAGTAGATGTCAATGTTTCCTTTCCACAATGCTATTTTGTTGTGGCATGTAACTACACAAAGTTTGTACAAGGATTTTGTTCCGTTGAAAAAATTCCAACATTGATCTCGCAACAAATTCTAGTTCATTATCAGCTCTTACTTGTAAAATATTTTTATGAAATTGATTTTTGATCATCACATGAAATACAACAAATTGTGAGATAGAATCAGATTTAGATCTTAGCAAATAGACCGAAGTGCTCCTGCTATGATTATCAACTATTGTCAAGAAGTAATAACATCCAAAACTAGATGTAGTCTTATATGGTCCTCAAATATCCAAGTGAACAAGATCAAACAGATTACTTGAAATATTAGAACTATTAGGAAAAGGTTTTCTTGCTTGCTTAGCTTTAAAGCAAGGCTCAATTCTATCAATATGCATATTAGAAAGTTGCGAAATAGAAGACAAATTTCCAAAAGAAACATGTCCAAGGCGTCTATGCCAAATAGTACTAGAATAATTTAATCTCAAATTATCAACAACATGTTTGCTAGTATTCAGAAAATAGTAAAACCCATCTTGGCATTCACCCCTGCCAATTGTCATCCTCGACTTGAGGTCTTGAAGGATACAATAATCAAGAAAAAATGTTAGTGAACATCTTAAATCATAAGTTAATTTACTCAGAGATAAAAGATTGGATTTAAAGGATGGAAAATAAAGCAAGTTCTACTCGAGGGTCAATCTCCAAATGACTTCCATTTGGGAGTCGCATAAGTGAGCCATCTTTTATAACTTCAGTGTTTAAGAGACAATTTTGATTAAAAATCATATATTCCAACGTTCCACTGTCAATAATTCAATTTAAATAATCAATAGTTGCCTTAGTGGCAAATTTTTTTGTACTTTATGATTTTTCACACAGAGGCATCAAATAGTCGTATTGCTCTTGACTTATGTACAAACCCTTTTCGTAATCTCCTCTATTGCTTGTTGACACTTGATTGACCGAATGGCCTTGATTTGGTGTCATCCTTTTTATTTTCAGCCATCTTTTTGCTCCCTTTCCACCAATTAGGATAACCTTTATGCTTGAAGCAATCATCAGAGACATGTTTGATTTTGCCACAGTATATGCAAGGCATGTTGGCTCGTTCAAGGTCTTTAAATCTTGGACGAGTAAATTTTGTTGCAAAGGTCGCATCCTCAGGGGCCCTGGCAATAGCAATATTCAATTATTTTTCTTCTTTACTAACCAACGTATAGGCTTTGTTGATGCTTGGTAGAGGTTCCATGTTTAATATCTGTGACCTGATGACACTAAAGTGATCTTTTAGTCCCATAAGAAAATTATGAAATTTCTCACCTTCACGTTCTGCCAACAATTCCTTAGTTGCACCGCACGTACACTCTGGGATACTCGAATAGTTAGCAAGTTCATCCCTCAAAGCTTTTAATTTAGTGTAATAGGCAGCTACAGAAAGATCTCACTATTGCATCAAGGCCAATTCATACCTTAACTCATGAATCTGAGGAGCGTTACCAATCACAAATCTCTCCTAGAGACTGTCCCAAATTTCCTTGGTAGAATCTACAAATGCGATGCTAAAGAGGAGATTAGCAGTAAGTGAATTAAAAATCTAGGATATCACTGTGAAGATGCACTTGTGCCAAGCTTGCAGAAGAGCTAGATCATCAATCGGTTTGATGATGGTTCCATCTATGAAACCAAGCTTGCTTTTGGCTTGAAGTGCCACCTTCATTGCCTGTCTCCACATTCCATAGTTTTCTCCATTAAGAAGACAATTGACCAAGTTAGCACCTAGATGATCAGATGGATTAAGATAGTATAGGGAAGAGGAATCAGTCCTTAGAGGATTGGAAAGAATGGTTGTGCTAGCGGTCTTTTTCCTGTCATCCATCATAGGTAGCTTTGTCGTTGGTCGGTTGCTGTAGGATTTAGGTCGAAGGTATCAAGACCTGCTCTTATACCATGATAAGAAAGAATTTAGGAGAAAATCAAGTCTAGTGATTCATTAGCTCACCAGCAAATATATACACATACATAGGTAGCTTACAAAAGGAGTTAAGCTTAGTTAAGAAACTAAATTCCTAGAAGTTAGGCTTACATCTAGTAATACAAACAAACAGTAAGAGATCGAATTAACAACAGAATAAATCCCAATAATATCACAGCCATATATACACTAGGATATTATCTTATCATATATACACTAAGATCATCATCCTTCAACACTGGCCGATGTATAAATTTGGTTAGAGTTTAGGCTAGTCAAACCAATTCATAATATTTCATAAAAATCGTACCAAATTCTTTTAAGTTTCAATATATATACTTTGAATTATTCCAATATGATAATTTTTTAAAATATTAAATAATATTTGATAAGAAAATAAATTAAGCATTTTCACTAAATTCTCCTAATGGGATTTAATATCAATTTTTGGTATTTTATGAAATATAATTTTCTTTGACATTTTTATAATTTTTTAATCAACTTAATTCAATATTTTTATTTAAAAAATATACTTAAAATATTAAATATTATTTAGTTTTGATAACATATCACACTGACAAGCATCTATTCATCATAACCAACAGATTTTAATCTTTTCAAAAAATCAAACATCAATACAAACAACTTTATAAGTAGGAAACAATTTCTAAATTTTGAACTTCATCAAGACTTCAAAAGAGTATAACAAGAAATAATTCGTATAACCAACTTATTTAATAATAATAGCATTAAAAAATATTTTCAAGTCTCGGCACAAATAATTAAGTTTTGTATAAGCCAAACTCCTTAGTTAATGGACAACTCCATATTCATTTAAGATTCATCTCTAATTAAAAAAATTGGTTTCTTAAAAAAAATCTTTGTTTCAATATAAGTTTTGAAACACAGATTTACTTGTTGTACCCATTGATCAAATCGAAATTTTCCTTATTTTCATTCCTTTTCATAATTCCCTGGATAGAAAAAGTTCCCATATGGCTGTAAAGTTAATGTATAAATTAAACACAAAGGAGTACCAAGATCCCGTTAACCATCAAATTAATGAACTGCATAGTCCTGCTTTAGCCAGTTAATGAATGGACGTGGGTTCGAATAGTGGGAAAGCACTCACTATTTGCCCTTTTTTGGGTCCCTAGCTATTACGCTACAACGACCCTCAGGGCCATTGAAAGGAAAAATACATTAAGAAATTTTCAAGAATCTTTCAGTCTTGGCTTAAACTAGTAAAAGTACACTCAACAGCTTGGAGTCTGGTACTTGGGTCTTTGGAAAAAAGTTCAATGGAGGAATTATGTATATTTGTACAGCGATGGGCCATGATATAAGGCAAAGAGAATATAGACAGTGCTTGGATGGTTGTGGGCTTTTTGGTTCATGAGAGGTAGGGTTTCCCCTTATTTTAAACCATCCAAAGGCTCTTTTCTTCATTCTTTTGTGTGCTTCGACAAACTTGGTGGAATCTTCCCACTAGCCAGGACATCTCACATGATCATGTCTTTAAAACCCTGAATACTAAAACTGCAGAGAAAATGGTCGCACCATTTGCAAGTCGTGAGGTATAAATACCACAGTGATAGAAGACGCTTTAGACCCCCTTATAAACCCAACAGGACATTAGAAGGGAAGAGTTCAAACCACACATAAATCCTACCTCTCTTTTCCTACTTAAGTTCAAAATTCTTTACTATGGCAGCAAGAAATCTTCTTGGTGTTTGTACTTTAGTTCTTGTTCTCATCATGTTTCATGAAGTTCTGTACGTAGAGGGAAGGCTTCTAAAGTTCGAGTCCTGCAAGAAATGCTCAAGCAATAATGCGAATACATCAGAGAATGGTAAGAGCATGACTAGTACTGGTTTGAGTGTCAAAGCGCAGACAATTAGTACGGCAGATAACGTTGAAGATTTCCGTCCAACAGAACCAGGTCATAGTCCTGGTGTTGGTCACTTCATTAACAACTGAAATGCTTCTTCTTCATGATCGTCTTCTTCTTCTTAGGTCTCCATATGCAGAACAAGCTCACATCTGAACTTGTACATATAATTATTGTTCCTCAATATTTGTGTTTCTCAATTCTCATTTTAAGTTGAGCGTTAATCCATATTGTTGCCATTAGATGACCTGCGTTTTTGTTAATAGCAGCACACCGAAATGTTAATGACTAGTGCTCGATACCAGGATTGATCTACGTTCGGTGTGGCTAATGAAGAGGACTGTTAAATATTTAACTCTGAGTAGGAGTTGACCACAGAAAGTAGCTTAAATTCTTCACTCAAAGACACATTCTACCGCTATCTACCGACGAAACAACGAAACTTAAATTACTATAAATCAAGCACGAACGTTACGGCATAGCTAGTCAAGATCCGGGTTAGCTGTTGCAGCAAAAGGTCATCACTTTTATAATATGGTGGCGGCCACCAAGTTGCAACTTTTTATGAACCGGCATATCGATCTCGATATTTTAAAGATACGAAATAGCAAACTATACAAAGATTTGAACCTTAAAATTTAATGAATTTCCTAACTTCATTTTCCTGTTAATTAACAACTAGAGCCAGTGATAGTAAAATGGAAACTCACAATCAATAAATACTTATAATTCAGTTAATTAAAAAACGAGATAGAAGTCTCTTTTCCATCAGATTTTGGTAATATAGTTTATATGCATTATCGTATCTGATATATCAAAAAATTATGGTACCAGTACCAAAAAGTTTAATGCAATTCACAAGATGTTGAAAAGTGAAATGCAATCATACTTTAGGATGGCTTGATGACATTCCAAGTTACTTTATAGTCAAGATTTTAAATTGGATTACAGGTTACACTATGATTGCAAAATATTATAACAATTATAAATAAATATAATCAAAATTATAAGTAATATATTTATATTTACAATAAATTAAAGAACAGTGCGAACTATTTTAACTACGATATTAATTACTGCCCAAAATTTAAAAACCCTATTTATGGTTGTAAAAGTACTAGTGATCGAAGCAACAAGGGAGGAAGTGAAATGAATTTACGTTGACAACAAGGTGCAAATTGGATATTCTGCAAACGCATATAATTGTGTATAAGAAGAAATTGGTAAAATTTGGAATAACGTGTACATGTTGATGGAAATATTTGATCATGATCTGAGTAGAGGAATAGCTACTTCTTTAATCAGTATTCGTACACTAATATTCTTGCAAATCTCCAAGTGTCCCGATTCAATATTCCAATAAAGCAGAGGAAGGGATATCAAACAAAAGCCCATTATGCCATATATGTAGCATTTCTTCTTTTTCCTGCGTTCACCATTGGACAAGATTCGATGTTCCATTGACAACAAACACACCGCATGGCATCCTGTTGTTTCATGTCCACCGGTCTTTTGAGCTTCATTGTTCCACTGTCCAGGTTGATTTTTATGATTCAATCTTTATTCTTAGACAACGCATAATCAGATTGACATTTTCAATTCTCTACACTATATCTCAGTTCAATATAATCCCGTATAAGAAAAAGGCATAATTACGGTTATTATTTGACTTCATTAAATTCCATCCGAAGATCGACAGGTTTCTTGAAGCTATTAGTTTTCTTATTTTTGGTTTGGTCTCAACCGGAGACAAACCATGGTGGACTCTGCTATAATATTTTGCAAGTTGAAGCATGAGTTATGTACGGGCTTGATTCGGAACGATACTGATTCCATTATATTGTTAATCTAGTGTTTTTGTAGATTAATGATAGACACACAGTTTTTTCTGGTCCTTGTTGTACTGACCCTTTTGTAATTGACTGTCCACTTTACAAGATTCTAACTTTATTAACTAAGTAAATGCTGGAAATGGCGTCATGCACGCTCTAGTCAAAATAGTCGAAGCTTTGGGTTGGTTTTGACTTGTTTGGAGCCATCGCTAGTGACTTCGGTCGTTAATTATTAGTTAATTTATAAAACATTATAATCTCATATTGTAATGTACATTTCCCTGAAGGAGTAATGCATGTGATGAACAAAATTTTCTAATTCTTTTGTTCTTTTAAACAGTAATCTTAATTTTTAAGGATTACCTTTACAATACTGAATTGTATAATTTGAATAATTCAAAAAAAATATTTTTATCAAGCGTTCTAAGGCACCTATATTTAATCAAATTGGCCAAATGAGTCCCAGTGGAAAAGAAATTAAATCAGCAAAATATAAACTTGAGTACGACTACCAATATAATAGGTCCAAAATTAATTGAATTGATATGATTATATTGGAGGTAGATAATGTCACTCTTTATCAAGTAAACTTAAATATATCAGAAAATGGTCATGCCATGCGGACTATTATTGGAAACCAAAACGATATTAGATCCATATGATAAATCTATTGTTAGGCCAACCCTATTATAAAGATATTTATTCGTGTAATTCTACTGAATTTGAGCTGTAAAAGTGTTAAAAAGAACAAAGATCGGGCAAATGCAAGGCAGAAACTAATGATTGGAAGTTGTTTCTGAAGCACACACTTGTGTTAAGATTACACACGCCTGTGCCAATGGTAGACATGATCGTCTAGATAAACTTGTAAGCTTTTGTAACTGTGTCTGACTTGAATGAAGACGTTTGAGGACAAACACACTCGTGTGGATCTAAACATGCCCATGTCTGTTGATCATGTAAGTCAATGGGACTGTGTATCTCCGTGACGTCAAGTTTGAGACTTAAAAGTTAGATATGATCACCACACATAGCTGTGTGGGCAACTTTGAGTGGTATAAAATCTTATCTTTTTGACATTAAAAGATAAGTTTCAAAGATTGAAGTTGTATGAGATAACAATATTCGACAAAATAAGAGTTTTTAGAGTTCAAATAGCAGTATTCAACTACAATTTTATTGAACTTCGATTTTTAAGATTAGTTGGGAGTGTGTGTGTATATATATATATCAATTTATACTCAATCTTGAAAGTTTTTTAGAGAGCTAGATGCGAAATTAGCTGTAGTGTTTTATGAGGTATTATTAGGTTAAAACCTTAAACGTTTGTATCAGTTTGTCTCGTGATTTTTCTATGTTAAAATTTTGTATTCAATTTGTCTTTCAATCATCTATATCGTTTGAGTGGTTTGTTATTGGTTTAAGTGATTTCATTAATCTGATGGGTGTTATTGCTTAGAGTCCAACAATAGGTATTAAAGCCTTAGATATAAAATGTAACAATAACTTTATAGTGAAGTTGGCATCAATCAACTATTCAATATGGAGACCTATGATGGAAGATCTCCTATATTGCAAAGATTTGTATGATATAATCGATATGAAAAAAAAGTGTAAAAGACGATATCTTATCTAAGGTGGAGAAGATGAAAAATAAAGAGAGGGAAAAGATTAAGTGAAAAATCTTGGAAACTATTAGACAGTGGATTGATATCAATATATTTCAACCATGTATCCCAAGAGACGAATCCTTTCGAGATGTAAAAATTAGTGTCAAACTATCACAACGATTTTCAAGATATCACCAATAAGTTGATTATTACGAAAATCATCCTTGATGATGAACTATAATCGTTGTTCCTGTTGAGTTTCCTACTAAATAGTTGGGAAACTTCGGTTGTGACTATTAGCAACTCCACTCTGAATAATGTTCTTTTCTTGGATTTGATTAAAGAAAGTATATTTAATGAAGAGATTAGGAGAAAGGAGATCAGTGTTGACAACGTATAGGCTCTTGTGGTAGAGAACAGAACAAGAGGCAAGAGTGGAGGTTTCAAAGGGTAAGGCAAGTCTAGAATAAGTCCAAGTATAAAGATGGTAAGAAGACTAGGACAAGTCACTACTGTAACAAAACCTGATTATATAAAAAAAGTTCTGCTACAAATGGAAGAGAGACTAGAAGAAACAAGTCAACTAAAAAGAAAGAGACGACAATAACACTACAACAATAACCTCAAGCACAAATGATAAGGTATCATTGACTTGTGCGACAAATGAATGTCTCCACATGTCACTCAGATTCTGAGTGACATGTTGATATAAGGGCTTCCTATCACCATATTCCAATGAGAAAATACTTCACTAGTAGTAAGAGTGGTGGTTTTTGAAGATCGAAAATCAAAGCTTCGCTAACATCGTCGGCAAAGGTGACATTTGAGTTCAGACCAATATTAGGTGCATGTTGATCTTGAAAGGAGTACGACACATTCCAAACTTGCATCTTATTAGAATATTTAATATAGGTAGAGTGTAAAGCCTATTAATAAGAATTAGGCTTGGATACAATCATTGTCAAAATAACTAGAACTAGCTATTTAGTTAGTTGATCCTTACCATTTATTAACCCTTTAACATTTTCATTTTTAATCAAAGTGATACTCTTAACACTCCCCCTTAAATGCAACTAGGATTAGACATCCAGTTGTTACTTAAAATAGATGCAGTGGTAATCAGACAAGATCGTTAGGACTGGACATTTAGACGGACAACTAAAAAATTAAGAATCCAGACCAAACCTGCTCTGATACCATATTAGAATTTTTAATTGGGTAAAGCCCATTAATAAGAACTAGGCTTGGGTTCAACCATTGTCAAAATGACTAAAACTAGTCATTTGGTTAGTTAGCTCTTACCATTTATTAACCCTTTAATATTTTCATTTTTAATCAATGTGGGATACTCTTATCAAAAATTGTTAAGAATACCCACAAGTGAGTGTCTCACATCGAAGAAAGAGGGGAAAGAAGACTAAGGGCTACTCCACCTATTGCCAATTGGTTTTAGGATAGAAACTCACTTGGGTTTATGTGTAGTTTAACTTTCCTTCTCGTGTGAGCCCGTAGGCTTATTACAAATTTAACACAACTTAATTTATTGTATGCGAATGTGATTAACAAAGAAAGATATAGGCACATGTTTAGGGATGGCAAGGAAGTTATTTAAAGGAAAATTAACAATTGCTTATGGTAGATTATGATGCTCCCAATACAAGAGATACTTAAAGGCATGTAATGGAGAACTATATGATGTTAAGGAGAATACTTATCCAGATTTGTGACACTAGAGATTGGGATACATTTGTGAGAAAGAGAAAAAATTGCTAGTTGACAAATCATTTTTCTCTGCGAGTTTCTCTTAACCCCTGTGATTGTTGTGTAACCAAAAACCTATATTGAATTTCATTTCATAAAAGTTCTACTAAAAAGAAGGCTAAGTTAGAGTTGATGCACTCTAACGTGTGTTATCCCTTCAAGATGGAGTATTTGGGTGGTGACAAGTACTTGTCACTTTTATCAATGATGTTATTAATTATTAATTGAGTCTTTATATTAAAAAACTAAAAGTCAAGTGTTCTTTATAAAATTTTATGTCAGAGTGGAAAGAGACAGAAAAAGTTGAAGCGTTTCTAAACTAGTAATAAATGCTGAGTACACCTCTAACAAGTTTAAGGAATATTATGCAAGACATGACATATGCCATAAGAAGACAAAACTTGGTACCTTACAACAAAATGATGTTACCTAGAGACTTAATAGAATCATTATAGAGAAAGTTCAGTGTATGCTTCGAATGTCCAATCTGCTGAAGCCCTTTTGGGGTGAGGTAGCCTGAACCATAGTAAATGTGATCAACGAAACTCCTTTAGTCCCTTTGGGTCTTAATGTTCCCAAGAGAGCATAGAAAGGGAATGATTTGATTTGTACACATTTAAGGGTGTTTGACTGCAAAACTTTCAAGTATGGACCAAAGGAGAAAAGATCGAAGCCAGATTCAGAAACTACTACTTTTATATTTGTTAGATATGGTGACAGAAAGTTTGACTATAGGCTCTATGACCTCGCAAAGCAGAAGGTTGTTAGAAGTAAGGATGCAATCTTCTACAAGCATAAGATGGAGCAGATCACATCAAAGAACACAAGTCTACTTCCAACAGTTTATCTTTCAGTAATGTAGACATTACCCTTGTTCCTACTTTTGCTGATCAACCTACTTGTAAAAAAGGGAAAAGATATTAGTTGACACATGATGGTAATGATCAGGTACAGTCTGATGGAGATGAGTTGTATAAGCCATATCCTTAGATGATATAGATAAAGTCCATAGGCATAATGAGCAGGGGGGACAACTTGCTCGAGTGCTGGAAGATGACCTACTTTAAGTTTAACTAGAGAGAAGAAGCCTTCAACTAAATACCCTAGCTCTAAATATCTCATAATCACTACTGAGAGGGAGCCAGAGAATTTCCAAAAAGTATAACCACTTAAAGACAAAGACTTTTAGCTCGTGACAATGTAAAAGGAGAAGGATTTTTTAAAGATTCATACAGATAAGAATGGTACCAATATATTAACAAACGTTGTTCCCATGAGTAAGATTGAGCTTTCTAGCAAGCTCATCGAGATGACCTTTGAGTAATTAATAGGGTGATTCATTTGTCATCTTAAAATGTGCTAAAAAGAGATTATTGTGGGTTCATCCCCATTTTAATTATGTTTGTTCATGTAATTCTACTAAATTTGGGCTTCATAAGTGTTAGTTATCTTCATGGATCAAAAGGAATAAAAATCGAGCAGTTTTAAGGCAGAATTTGATGATTGAAAGTTGTTTTTGGAGTATATGCTCATATTAAGGTTACACACGCTCGTGTCAAAAGTGGACACGATTGTGTGGATAAAATATAAGCTCATGTAATAGTGTGCGAGTTAAATGACGACGTTTGAAGACATACATGCCCTTGTGGAGTTAGACATACACGCTTTTGAGGCTTAAAATTTGGATAAAGTTACTATATACGGTTGCCTCTTTTGAGATCAAAAGAGAAGTTTGAAAGACAAAAGTTACATGAGACATAATCACTCAACAAAAGAAAAGTTTCATAGTTTTAAAAAACTAGTTGAGAGATTCTCAGCGTATATTTTTTAAGGTGTTCTTAGCCGTAACCAGTTGAAGGTTTTGAAAACATATTGGTTTTGAACTTGTGCATTTTGTTAAAGAGAGCTTCCTACAAGTGCTAAATTTGTTTACAATTTTTTCTTCACCAACCATTTTGGAATCTCCCACTAAATGGAAAATCATTGAAGCCCTTTTGTAAATCTCTCTCCAAAATCATATTAGCTAATGGTTCTAAAATAAAAAAGGCACATCTCACTCCTATTACATGATTAAAAGATATATCGCATAACAAATATTTCTAGAAACTAATGTTATATTTACTAGACGAGTACATCTAGCACAACAAATAGGTGTTAAATAATTTCACCACTCAATCGTGTTTTTAGAGTTGGTCATGTCAAATATAAACATAAAGTAATAAATAATTTATAATATTATCCAATATCTTAAAGAATATAAAATGTGAATCAACTTTAAAATACTCTTACTTAGTAATAAAAAATATAAAAATATTATCAAATATAAAAATTACTAGAAATCTAATTTTAATAGATTCTTATGTAATAATAAAAGTATAAAGAATATTATTAAATAGAAAAATTATCAGAAAAGACAAAATAACCTTAAAACAAATTAAACAATAGATTTTAACTTCGAAAATAAATGCAACAGAATTAACTCAACTGACTACATCATTAAGCTTTTGATTGATATATAATAAATTCTAAAATTTGATGAAAATCAAAAGTCATGTTCGCCACTTAAGACTTCTAAACCTTTTGATTTGAACTTTAAACACTCAGCTCGAGTGAAGAACTCATCTACCATTTGTCGCACGTCAAAATGTTATGGAGGGGTAGCCTAGCTCATCACGGCACAAACCTTGCTGTCTAAATCTAAGATGTGTAGAAATTGCACCATTACACTTTGATTAAAGAGGACAAATCTCGCCTAACCTTATCAAATCTCTGGCAAGTTCATAACAAATACAAATTCCTCATTCTAGAAGACTATAGTGGAACATATTAATTTCAATGAGGTCCATTAGTATTTGAATAATAACCAACAATCATGAACTTGATGACAAGATCTTTTCTTTTGTTCTTCTTCTCTTTATTATGTGGGGATGATGTGATTAGATTTTCTTGATGGATTCTTGTCTCTTGTTATCCACTCCATCATTAGATATGTCTAAACCTTGCATTTTATAGGATTACAAATATTATTGAAGTCTAGGGCTTATGTTTTGGGCCAGCTGATTGAAGTCTCAAAACCTTAATTCCTTCACTGATCTGTGACAGTAGTAGCCGACTACTCCTAGCTTGGAGCCCGTGACGACAATCATGCTCGACCCTTCATTTCGTAATCAGTTATACATTCTAAGTTCTCGTGTTAAAACGTAGTGTAATTTTTATTGCATACTAAACTCTAGGTTTATAGCTTTTGTTCGTCATCCCTTTTAGAAATCAATACAATAACTCCCAAGTTTAACAATATCCATCTGTTACTCTTTGTTTGCACAGTGTTGAACATATTTGTAAACAAATTTCAAATTAGAAAACTAGTAACATTGTTGATTGTGCTTGGTTGGGTTGGTCATGCTAGGCTCGGTTTCAGGCCTATGCATCGACAGTCCATTCGCAGTTGGTAACCTCTCATACATACGTAAAGACCTACGTGAAATTCTAAATTTAGTGGCTGTTCCATATATAAGGTATTATTTTGCCATGATACAGGTACGAGATTAGAACCCTGATCTTTTTTGTCTTCAGCAGCCAAAACTTTTACTAAAAGACTAACTTGAGTGTCGGAGGAGCCTGCCGACAATCAACCCCCAGCGTACCTTGTGCTGTTTTGCAGGTATTTCAGAGTCAAAATTAATCAACCTTATGAATTCAGGCGACAACGTCCAGCCCCACCAGAATCAGACAGAACCAGTACCAAATTAAATTGCTCAAATAAACATGAGTGAGCTACTCTTCCTCGACTAGTCTGAAGATCACTAGCTACTCACAACTCTCTCTTCAATTATAACTTGCGTGTTGGATGACAAGTAGTATCCATTAATTAAAGAACAAGTTGGGATATTGGTCGATGACATTGAATATGGAATCTCCCGATGCATGCTTGTTTGTATCTATGAGTAGTTTTGTAGGTTTCCTTTTTAAAATGTATGCTTTACAATGCCACGAACTCTTTCAATTGGTCCATTTCCACGGAGTTTGCACACTCCAATACGTAAATGGGACTCTGTAATTCTCCTTTCTTTTAATGTTACACTTCAATATGTTCTCTATTCTAATTCTTAAGCCATATAAAGATAATGAAGAGGGTTCATTTCATATTTAATAACCATCATTGAATTACTAGTTGACTATGTAGATTATGTAAAGTGCGGATTAGTTATTTACTAGTGGTTGGAATGTTACCAACTTGGAGTACGTATGTCCTGATGTTGATAATTTATAAATCATTTTATTATTTATCCACAAACCAATTTTTTATTATCAAAAACAAAAATTTTAAAAGCAATAGTAAGTACTACGAGTTAATGTCTATACTACAGTTAACATCTGTGACGCAAACTTTAACCTAAAGCCACTTAAATTTTCACCCAACATAAATCGACTAGATCACTAGGGCTAGGCCTAGGCACAAGGCACGAGCAGAAAGGAAGGTAGGGCCATTTTTGAATTGAAGACCCTCTTAAAACACAGAGATTGTCCCTCTTATATTCAACGGCCCAACCTACACGCCGAAATGAATGGGGTCCACCTTTTTGTTCCAAGTCTTCCCAAATGATCGCACTCCTCACGTCTTGCGTATACCCAACCGACGGCGGTAGGCCCAACCTGCTCTGTCCCTACGAAGACGAATCACCCGTGTCAATCCAACGGCCATTCACGCCACGTTTAGAAACAGACGGTGCAGATCGAGGGAATCCAGGGGATTTTGACACCGCCGCCAAGCTGTCCACCGTTGGCCGTTAGGTGGATTCAAACTGATTCTTTCGTTTAGGTCTAAACCGTAGCATATGATGTCTTTTTTATATGTATATATTTAAAGGTCGGGAATGACTCACGCGCACCAATCAGGCCTGTGGCACGTGTGCGGGCTGGCTGACGCTCAGGGGCAGCAGCGGTCCCCCCATTTCCTTCTTTGGCAGTGATCTAATTTTACATGCAATGCTTCTTTGTGACATCCTTTTCGCGTTAAATTGAGTAGGGTCTAGTGAAAACAAAATAGAAAATATATAATTCTCATTTTTCTATCGTGAATTGGTTCCAAGACTTCAAAAAATTTATTTAACTTTAATATTTTTAAAGTTAAAAAATGGATTATTTAAATTTAATTTTTTTAATTTTTTATTTGAGGTTGAATAAATATCAAATTTGATTATCAATATCTAAGCAAAAACAAAAAATATGATAGTTACAGCCTTTTAAATTCTCATTTATAATTATTAGAACGAATTAGAAAACAAGAGATTAGTCACTGGATTTGTCGGTGAATATCTTAATCTAGATCGAAAAAAGAAGGTCCAATTATCGCAATAAAACTCAACTGAAATCCCATTATACATGTCTCAAATTCAACTCTTACCTCCCCATCTGATTAGTATGTCGCAAGCAAGTTTTAAAAAAACTGCATGGGCGGCAACATTGAGGGCTCTGGAATAAAACCTAACCATTTTTTCTTAGAGGTGCGTTGAAGTTTATGTCACGAACATAAAAAAGCAGAAAAAAAAAGATATTTCTTTTTTCTAAGTCCTCGTTCTACGTGTGACGCAACGCAAGAACCAACTCACTTCTGCCGTAACCATGGTAAAATCCCAAAATGATTACACTCAAAAGACCATTGTTTGCGGTCTTAATATGGGAGGTTCAAGCAATAGAGAGGAGTTATTAAAAGTCTCTTTACGCCGGATGTTATTGAGTTAGTCTAAAGTTTCGTGTACGGACAAAAAGCATGCATTAGATTAGAAGTTCTTCTATCTATTAAATTTATTAGATATCCCATTTAGAACTTCTATTATTGTGTTTTTATTATCAATTCCATAAAAAAGTAATACTTCCTCTTATTTATAATAAATGTCGTTTTAGAGAAATGCACATTTATTAAAAAAGTTAATGAAATATCTAATATATCCTTATTAATTACATATTAAAATGCCTTGAAAATATAATCTGTGTAATCTGTGTAATTAAGATGTGAGAGAAATTAAAGGGTAATTTTGAAAGTAAAATTATAAATATGCATAAAAAGTCGCAAACGACACTTATTTTGAATAATTAAAATTTTTCTAAAAAGACTCTT
>JAOSBP010000206.1:5771039-5781791 GCA_027563825.1 Erythroxylum mucronatum
GATGTGAGAGAAATTAAAGGGTAATTTTGGAAGTAAAATTATAAATATGCATAAAAAGTCACAAACAACACTTATTTTGAATAATTAAAATCTTCCTAAAACAACACTTATTATGAATCGGAGGGAGTAACTTATTAGCAGAGTGTGGAAATAAAAGAGAATTGGAACCCATTAGGTTGCTAGTATATATAGTCTTGTATTTTAGTGAGGAGAGAATCTCACATTTGCATTAAAAATTGAAGAGCCAGAGGGTCTGGTCTGCTGCTTACAATATAAGTATATTCGGCTTTGTCTTGGACCTTTTTTCCTTATCGGTATTTCCGGAACTACCCCTTCGGAGATGCACAGCCAAAGGACAAGCCTTGGACGGTCCTCGAAAGCCGAGCCAGCGTTGGCGGTGCGGTCAGGCTCGGACCACAATGCGCCACCGTGTTCGCCTGGCACTTGGCTTCACTGGCCCACCTCTGCGGTGCCCGAGGCCACAACCACTGTTTTCCCGTTGCACTTACCCCCACTATTATTAATTTCTTCTCCTACTACCGCACCCATCAATTACGAGGTCTTAGTTTTGTCAAACCATTTTGTTATTTTAATCGAATTGTATACTCTTAAACTTTATTATTCTAACCTATGCAAATGTGTATTGTCGGAACCTGCCAATAGACATCAACCTACCATGTACATTTCCGAATATTATATATTGTAAATAACCTTAACATACATACATTCTTGTACTTAATTAAAAGAAATAAATTAAAAGGTAAAACTTGATCTTAGAATTTAGAAATGAAAGAATGGTTCTATTTAATTTCTAACCATCCACGACAGACACAATAACTAAAAGCCCCGGCTGGCTCCCCCACAGAAGTACGCATGAATACTACAACCCTACCTTCAAACGACACAATCTCTCTCCGTGTAAGAAGCAGCATCCATTTATACTTTACAAAACGACGGCGTGAACCATTTGTCAAAAGTGAATGGAGGGCGTTTTGGTAACTTCAACTAATCCACCACTCTCCTTTTTTTCGCTCCTCCTCCTCTCTCTCTCTCTAGCTCTAGTCCTCCCAGGCTCTTTGGCCATTCATTAGCTTTCTGTGAGGTCCTTTTACTCTCGGCCATCAAAACCAAAACAACTGTTTCGAGAGTTGTTTCTTTAAACCTGAACGACCTCCGATGGTATGTTCCTCTTCTCCGACATGGGCTTCGGTGCTTTGACCATCACTCCTCTGCCTCTCCGGCAGCTCTCCATGTAACCACCCTTGTTCTGTGTGTTTCGATACTCTTGCTTTTTGAGGAAAAAAAAGTGATTTCTTTTTTTCTTTCCGTTGAACTCAGTTTCTGTTTGTGTTTGGTTTTGCTCTAACCTTGTTGTGTCTACTCTGTTCTATCTTTAACATGCTTCTTCTTTCTTCTACTCCTTCCTGTTGATTTTGAGAAGTTTGGTTGCTTCTTCAAAACTTCTAGTCGATGCTTTCGTGCGCTTCTTTGTTGACTATCGATTAAAAATGAAATTTCTTGACCGTATTAGATGTTCGGCGATGTTTTCGAACATTGGTTTTCTATTTTTTAAGTTGTAGAGCTGCTTTAAGATTTTGTTCAATATCTTATACTTGAGAGAGACGACCGGAATCGAAATGGATTTGTAAGCTCTTCTTTATTTCCTCTTTTGTAGAAGTACCGGGAACTGTTGACTGTAGTTGGTTTGCGTTCTGGGATTTTAGCTTTGTTATGATTATAACGATGATAATGGCTTCCATATATATGGGAACTGAAATATGACTACTACTTCAGTGGACGATGGAAATGATTTCTATTAATTCTGGGTGTGTTTAGCATCGCTGTTTTAGATACTTTGTTCTTTATTTAGGTTGGCGTCAAGTTCTGAAATTGAGTTGGTGCAACAAACAAATGGTGTGGGAAATAGTGATACATGTATAAAACTGTATCTTTTTTTTTCCTAGGAGATGTTCCTCGTTCTCTTAAGTTTCCTTCACCGATGTCGTGTTTCTTTTATTGTTCTTAGATTGTACTGTACTATGATGACTTTCTTGGGTTCTGTTTCTTTTTTCCGTCTAACAATTAAGGAATTCATTCATTAATGATTTCCCTAATTATATGATCGTGGCTTTCTTTACTGTTCATTGAATGGTGGTAAATGGGGACTTAAGTTGGTTATTGGTTTTACGTTTTGGCCTTGCAATATTTTTTTCTTTGACTTCCTGCTTCTTTTACCTTATATTTTCTGTGCTTACACTTTATGGAGTTGGATGTGTTCATGTCTAGCATTGAAGATTTATTTGCTAGCTTGTGAAATTTTAGGAAAATTTAAAATTTATCGTTCTGTGTTATGTTTATTCAGGGGATTGTTCCACCAGGCCAAAGCATTCAGTTGTAATCTATTTCTCTTATGTGCATTATTTTCCCTTGCTACATATGGACTTGGCACATCAAATGGAATGCAGAAATCAGCAGAATTTGGTGCGTGTGGGATCTATGGAGGTGATCAAGGAATTGGTTTTCAAGATTTTGTCTTTTCTGATGCACACTTTAGCAATGCTGTTGGAAGGCCAAAATCCCATGTTAACATTGAGACTATTTGTGCCGATTCTGATTCATTCTGCTTTCCTTCGACGTTGCCTGGTTTTTCATACAGAGAGCACAAGCTTGAAGTTGAAGGTCTAGAAGTTGGTAGGCATCAGTATGATAGTCAAATTTCAGAAAGATCAAATGTCGATAATGGAAAGAACAGTAACAAGAGCTGGTCATCAGATTCTGGTATTTTTGAGCTGCTGAATGACGATACTGTTTCTTGTTTTTTGAATGTCAGAGGAGGTACTGATAAATTATCATCCGTGCAAACTGATCCTGTGGATCAATATGATCCTTCTTCTTGTAGACACCCTTTACGAAGCCATAGGGGGAATGTTAGGTTGAATGGAAACTCTGAGATGATGCAATCTAGTTCTTTTGGTACTTCTCCTTCACCACATGTGGAAATAGACCCCCCTGTGCTTGACTGGGGAGAGAAGCATTTATACTTACCCTCTGTAGCCCTTTTAACTGTGAGAAATACATGTAATGACAGCATTTTACATATCTATGAACCGTTTCTTACCAATTTACAGTTTTATCCCTGTAATTTTAGTGAAATTTTGCTAGGACCTGGTGAAATAGCTTCAATTTGTTTGGTATACTTACCAAGATGGATGGGTTTGTCCACAGCTCACTTGATCTTGCAGACAAGTGCTGGTGGCTTTCTGGTGCAGATTAAGGGTTATGCTATCGAGTCCCCTTACAAAATTAGCCCCATAATGACCTCCGGGGTTCCTGCAGATGGACATTCAATTAGGAATTTGTCCTTGTTTAATCCCTTTGATGAAACCCTTTATGTGAAGGAAGTGAGTGCGTGGATATCTTTTTCTGTAGGGAATGTTTCCCACCACATTGAAGCAATCTGTAGAAGAGAAACTATTGAGAATTCAAATCAGCTTACTGTATTGACTGCTAATGATTGGTTAATTGTGAAGAATGGCCAAGTTGATTCGCCGCTAATGGGCGTCAGACCTCTTGAGAATTGGGAGATTGGACCTAAAACCAGTAGAACTATTTTAGAGATTGAGTTCCCATTTGTCACTGAAGGAAGAATCGCAGGTGCTTTTTGTATGCAATTGCTGAGGTCTTCTCAAGAAAAGTCTGATAAGTTAATGATTCCTCTGGAGGTTGATCTTGACAGAAAAGTTGTTTCTGATGGAACAACAGGTTCTCTTTCAAGTTCTCTTGAGGTGTTAGTACCATGCAATGCCAACCGGACAGCTTTTGTGGTCATCTCTTTGAGAAACCACGGACCTCATGTATTGAAGGTAATGCAAATTAGTGAAGTTGCAGCAAAGAAGGTTTTCCAGATAAAGTATGTTGAAGGCTTGCTTCTTTTCCCTACCAGTGTAACAAAAGTTGCCACATTGACATGCAGTCAAGTGCTTGCAAAGTTACGTGATTCCCCATCCAAAATGTCAAGTCTTAGCAAAAAGTGCAAATTGGTTGTTCTCACAAATGACTCTAGCAGTTCTCAGATTGAAATCACTTGTCGGGATGTATTGGACGTTTGTCTGGGAGCTCAAAAGGATTCCACTGTTGGAGACGATAATAGTCCTGAAAGTTATGCAATTTGCAATAGGGATCCAGGATCCTTGGATAGTAGCATGCAAATTTCATCACAAAACAAGGTAAATTGATTCTGATAGACATTTCTTGTTTTTGATATTCTTGATGCATATTTGTGAGGATTTAAAATTTTATCAGAGAGATTTACCAGAGTTATATGTTCTTTCTCATCATATGGATGGTAATATTTCTAATTCTGTAAAAATACATCAGGAGAATGTCTGACAACCTTGGTTTATATTTCAAAAGCTTGTTTTCTGGGAGGGTAGCAAGCAATATATGGTGTGACTTTATTCCAATTAGTTTAAAGACAAAATTACAAAGTCGAGGGGAACTGCTTGTTAATATACGGACAAAAAGTACTTTATTTTTTTTCCTTCTAGAGTTCAACAGCTCTTGAATGAGGTTTACATGATCACTAACATCTTTAGCTGGGGGGTTATCAATATTTTATTAGTTAGACTCGAGTCAATAGAGTAAGGAAAAATCTTCAGGATCATGTGGTTAGTAGAGTTTTTAAACTAATTCACCAGTCTGCTACTGTGTCCTGTTAGAATCATGAGTTGTCTACAACTGTTGTAAAGCTTGGGTTTGGTTTTGTAATCTTCTGTTGGAAAACGCCATCCTTCCAAATTCTTTTCCCTACCTTCTTGCCAACTCCTAGAACATTGCACCTGTGGGAGGTTTTGGGGTTGTGAGTGGGAGTGGGTTGAGTTCTGGAAAGGACAAAAGATTATCATTCTTTCGTTTTTATGTCTTTGTACTATATGCACACACATTGCACAATTGCATCTGAATCTTTGTTTGTTAGCCTATGTGACTATGTACTCTAGCATGTAAAGAAGCTAGTACGTCCCAAATGGCTTTGAAGGTGCCCATCCTAATTACTTGCAACTAAGGTCTCTCAGTATAGAATGCCCATATTTACATGTTCCATTTGATATTCATTGTGCATTGAGTTCCTTCCTGAATTAATGTTGAAGGCATTGGAGATGGCAAAAGTGGACGAGTATGTATTGGGAAATTGGAAATCTCAGTGTACTACATATGGCATGTCTGTGCTCGATGATCAGGAGTTGTTGTTCTCAATGGTTGAAATTGGAAGTCGTGCCCCTAAGTGGATCATCGTAAAAAATCCTAGTCAAAAGCCTGTTGTAATGCAACTCATTCTTCATTCTGGAGAAATTATAGAGGATTGTAGGACAGATGGAATTTTGCATCCCTCTTTTTCAAATAGTTTGCTTCATACTGAGCTTAATGCATCGGCTAGGTATGGATTCTTGATGGAAGAAAGTTCACTTACCGAAGCTATAGTCCATCCTTATGGTAAAGCAGCATTGGGGCCTATATTCTTTCACCCTTCAAGTCGGTGTGGTTGGAGAAGCTCAGCTTTGATAAGAAACAATCTGTCTGGTGTGGAATGGTTACCGCTCCAGGGACTTGGGGGTTCTGTTTCTCTACTCTTGCTTGAGGGATCTGTGCCTATTCAAGAAATAGGATTTAGTCTAAATTTCACAATTCTAGATACTTTCTCTCCTCTGGGTGTGGTATTTCTCATGAAAGAGGTCTCTTATGCTTGTTCTCAGCCATTGTCAAAAGAGCTGCATGTCAAGAATATAGGAGATTTGCCAGTTGTGGTGAAAAGAGTTGAGATTTCGGGAACCCAATGTAGCTCGGATGGCTTCTGTATTCATCCTTGCAAAGGGTTTTCTCTTGAGCCCGGAGAGTCGAGAAAGCTTCTTATTTCATACAATGCTGATTTTTCTGCATCCATGGTACAAAGAGATCTTGTATTGTTCTTGAGCAGAGGAATTCTCATAATACGGATGAAGGCAAGTATTCCCTTTCACATATTTAATCTTTGTAGGAAGTCAGTGTTCTGGATATGGCTGAAGAAATTATGTGCAGAATTTGTCCTTCCTGCTTCGTTTATCTTTCTGATATGCTACTGCATACTTTTTCAATTGGTTGCACTTGGCTCAGATAGCTACTCCTATAAGAATAGCAAATGTTCTGGTAATACCATAAGAAGAGCAGGAAAGTCTTCTCGTATGCAACGAAACCCGAAAAACAAACTCCCTCTTTCTACTGAGGTGGACAACTTCTTAAAGTCACGTGGTGAAGATAAATCCTTGAAACAGGCGGCTATGTATCTTAGAGATCAAGATGGACTGGCAGAGCAGGGAATGATCATTCAAACACCAGAACTAGGAAATCATAAACAAATTGACAATTTGATGTGCAATGACAAGGATGAGGCAATACTGGCACTGCCGTCAAAATCTACGAGTGAGAATTCGGGCTCAGGTGAAGCTTCTCAGTCTTGTGAACTTACTGTTAGGACAAGAAGAGAGAGAGGCAGAAGGCGAAGGAAGAGGAAGGGTGTTAATGCAGTTTTAACAGGACTCGTGGAAGTCTCAAGCAGTCAAAGTGGAAATTCTACACCTTCATCGCCCTTGTCACCTGCAATTTCTCTGGCCCCTAACGCTACATTGTTGGCATCTCCTAGTTCCGACGCTATTGATGCTACAAGTCCTTTCAGTCAGGTGGCCAACCAGCATTGCAGGAAGGTTCAAGTTTCTGAACCTGCTTCCGGGGACGTTATATCAGAACCCAATCTCTCTTTCAAGTACTGCAATAACAGCTGCTTTTCTTCTGCCATAGAGCAAACTTTGGTGCCAAGGAAAAGTTTAAGAAAACATGTTCTGTTACCTTCTGCAACATTTCCTAGTGCTGGTAGGTCTGCTTCCAGTATGCTTCCTTCAACACTAGGTGCTTGTTCCACAATTACTCCTCGTGCTCGAGCTCCAGGACCTAAAGTTTACAGTCAAGGAACTGATAATGTGGAAAGGAAAGCAGGGGACAAATATACATATGATATCTGGGGTCACCATCTTTCTGGCCTCCATTTAACAGACAATCAGAAAGATGTGCCAACAATGAAAACCGTAACAGTAAACAATTCCAATAGCTTCTTTGTAAACGATCCACAAGCTCTTGTGGCAAAATCTAAGTCAAAGTATGTCAGCTGCTTTCAACCAGAGGGTTAATGTTAATTTTATTAAATAATCGTCTGGTGTTCTTGAGGTTCTACTCATCGCTTTGCTCTTTTGACATGGATCACCTTGGTAACTAATATGACAACAAAAGATGATAATAACTCCTAAAACTGTTTGGTATCAAGATTCAAGAGCGTCTGCCGTTTTTATTCCATTCCAACGGTATCTCGGTAAATGGTTTATATTCTGGAAAACAGAATGCTGAAGTCAAAAACAGAGAAACATGCGGTTTTTACCTATGGATTGGATGGTATGTTAAAAAGCCTTTGCAGAGACAGCAGATTGATGGGATCAAAATTGTTTCTTACAAATAATTATTATGTGATTGAGATTCCGATATTTAACTATGCAAAACAGAAATGAATGTATGGTGTCTAACCGAAGAAAAAGTCTCATCCACCAGTCTCATGGGAACATTACATGATAGAGGACTATCTAAATAAAACTTGTCCATTTTGTTTACGTGCAGATAGATTCCTTGTTCCTGATTTAGCTTCCCCGTATTGAAATGATTATAATATAAATCTATATATTTATGCTAAAGTGAAAAAGTCTTATTTCTTTGTCACAAGAATTTTATTTTTTGAAAATGAAAAGTTTATGTTGTAAAAATCAACCGGATTAGAACAGGTTTACAGCTAAATAGTACTGAAGGAATAATAAACAGACACAGATTTTATGGAAAAAACCCTAAATCAGGGTAAAAATCATGGACAAAGATAGAAGAATTTTACTATAAAATTTAAGAGTACAACTTCTTTTTATTTTACAAAGAGAAACACTCTCTCACTAAATAGGAAAAACAATCTTTAAACTTTTGTGAGAATTTAATAGAAGAAGAGATTTCTAGAATATTAAAAAACTGATATGGGAAGGCCTCCCATACGCGTACACCCAGTTGTGGACAGATTGTCCATATCTGGCTTCCTTTTTTTTTCCCTACCATTTCTGACTTGTGCAGTCGGTTGCCTTCTTTCTTGAGTTTGGTGCAGTCGGCAGTAACAATCTCACGCTTGAAGATTTGATTGAGAGTCAATCATATCTTCACATCATTTTTTTCTACCTTGCTGCTTTATGTTATTTACGTTTTTGTCAGGCCATATGAGGATCGACATCACATAAACTTGTCACTATTGATTGCTTTTGTCATAAAATCTATTAGGTTATCCATTGTATGAATTTTTTACTTGTTCACCGTTCCTTCTTCCACTTTTTCATGAATGAAGTGATATTGAACTCAAATGTATTTTGTCTTTTAATGAAGTACTAGATTCTTTGCAAGATGCAAAGCATTTTAGTTATCACAAAACAAAATAATGTTCTTTTGTTTGCATTCGAGTTCTTCTAACATCAACTTCAACGACACTGCTTCTTTACTAGCTTGTGTAGTTGCTACATATTCTGCTTTTATTGTTGACGTAGCCACAGCTGACTACAGCTTTGAAACCCAACTCACAACTCCTTTAGCTAGTGTAAACACATATCGATGTAGTTTTGCTTCCCTTTGGCCGTCAACACCTCTCTAATCAAATTTACTATCATCTCAGCTAGTTCATATTTATGAAGCTCCTCTCTTTTGTAAATTCTTCTATACCTCTCCCTTCATATATAATAGACCACCATCTGAAAGGATATCTTAATAATAAGACTATACCGCTGGCCAAGTTTGAAGTACCTAATGATGTCATTCAATGTTTCATCTCATTCAAATGAGAACCTTGGAATTCTAATCATGTGCAATATCCTATTCCACACCGATTTACTGAACTCACATTCAAAGAAGAGATGGTTTCTACTCTTATTTGCTAGTTTAAATAAAATGCAAAGGGGATCAAAACTTCCAAACCAATGGTCTTTTGTTCTTAACCTGTTTTTAATCGCTATCCACAAGAAGATTGTGGATTTTGGGCACATAACCTACTTCCAAACTACATCTACCCACGAGACTGCAACCACTAGAGCCATCTCTATACTATAAGCTGATTTGTTAGTGAAATCACCGCTAGCATGAGCGGTCTATATCATCTTATCCATTCTAGTGTTAGTAGGCAAGTTAGAAAAATAGCTTTCCAACAAATGAAAAAACCTGATATTGTTCATCCTATCCCTCTCCTAGATGAACATTGCAACTTTTGCCTCCTTAGGGATCCTACTTCTTAGAACTTGTAATTCATTTTACAACCACAAGGGACTAAAATCGGTCCAATTATCAAACCAAAAGCTTATATCTTGGCCATTCCCTACCCTATACTTCATATAGGGATAAATATTCTCCCTAAGATTCAATAAAGTCTTAAAGATCCAAGAATAGTCTCTATTCAGTTGAAGTTGCCAAAAGCTTTGGACAAAGAGACGGTAGGTTTACACCCATTTAACCCACAATGCTTCCTTATCAACAAATAATCTCTAAATCCTCTTCATTAGCAAGACCCGTTGTAATTGGGTAATTGATAAAACTCCTAATCCCCCTGGTTTTATGGCAAAATAATTTCATTCCATTAACCTTGGTCCCTTTGCACTTTTCGATATTACCATTCCACAGAAAAGATTTTAGTAACCTTTCCATTTCCTTAATCACTCTTATAGAAATAACCATAAGAGTTGCCCAGTGGACATGCATGCTATTCAAAACAGACATAATGAGGGTGGCTCTAGCAACTAAAGATAAAAACATGCTTTGCCAAGCAAAAATTCTAGCTGCAACTTCTGTAGCAATGATAAGAAACTAAGAATTTTAACTTACCCGATATGATTGGCACTCCCAAGTAACGAAAAGGAGTTGCCTGTAGGGAAAAACCCAACATGTTGCATATACACTCTGGATTTAAAACATCAGAGGAAACATAAACTCCGTTCTTCTGCACATTTATCGCCATCCCCACCCATCTCGAGAAAGTGTTCACCAAGCTCATCATCATCCTTATGATATGAGGTTCAGCCTTGCAAAACAGAATCACATCGTCAGCATACATGATGGTGTGAATATTTGCTAATTATATTAATGATTTTGTTGACGTTTTGGGTGAATATTCATGTGGAAAGGGTGGAATTTACTTAGTTCTATGTATTTTGGGCAGGAGATGACAATCGAGCCAAACCGGAGGTATTTTGGGCTGCTGTCGCTTAAAGTTTTGGGCTGTAGCTGCTTAACCGCAATTTTTGGGATGACTTCAGACTTTGCGCAGTAAGTCGTGCCCACGGCTTAAGGTCGCGCGTAAGCAGACACCTAATGCAGAATTGGAGACGTGAATGGACTCCTAAGTTGGATATTTTCCAGACTTGGAAAGGAATATTTTTGGGGATTAATGAGGAAAGTTAGGGAACCAATCGGAAACCTATTTCTTTCCTACAAGGAGAAGGACTCTAGGGACATAAAGGGATTAAGATAGAAGGCTTGGGGGATCGAATTTGGGTTTTCTTTTGACAGATTAGGGCAGATTTCTTCTTTCTTATTTTGCATGCTTTGTATAGCCATGAGTGGCTAAACCTACTTTAGTCTAGCAAGGTTTAATCAAGTTCAAGTTCATAT
>JAOSBP010000206.1:5781891-5803641 GCA_027563825.1 Erythroxylum mucronatum
AATGAGATTACCTTGTTAGATGCTATTAATCTGATTTCTTTTCAATCTAATTTTATTTGCTTGCTATTTATTAATTTCAATATTTTTACTCATCAATTACAAAACCCCCCTTTTTTTTTCTTTGTTCTCGATTCTCTGGTTATCAATAGGATTAATTAATCTCCAGTCTCTGTGGATTCGACTCTACTCACTCTAGCTACAATTTAATTGATTTTTCAGGAGTAGATTTTATTTTTGGTGGATTCGACACTCATCAATACAACAAATGTGATAGTTTCAGGTCGCTACATTTATGATGGTATTGAAACAAACCATTACTTTCAACAAGTTTTGAAATAAGTCTAGATAAACCCTCTATAGCTAGAGTAAATAGATCAGGGGAGAGAGGATCCCTTTGCCTAATCCCTCTACTATTAATAAACGGTTTTGTCAGAATCCCATTGACTAAAACACTCACTGAAGTGGTTTGAATATATTGAAGAATCCAATGGCAAAATCTATTAGTTAGTCTAATGGCTTCTAAGCAATCTTTCAAAAAATCCTAACTAATAGTATCACAAACTTTAAAAAGGTCTATCTTCAATGCATAACTCTTAATCTTTTTTCTAGTATGATATTCCCCCAATAACTCTTAAAGTAACAATATATTATCCCCAATGCTTCTCAAAGGTGGGAAAGCTCCTTGTGCCACATTCACCACCTTTGACACCATTGCTTTCAATCTTTCTTCCAGTATAGTGGCAATAATTTTATAAACCGTTGAGCAACAAGAGATTGGCCGATAATCTGTGATCATCTTGGGTCTATCCTTCTTCAGAATCAACAAATGAAAGTATGATTAATCTCCAAAAGTAGTATTCCAGAAGCAAAAAACTCCAATACTGCATCAATTAATAAAGGGCCCGTTATGTTCCAAGTTTGCTAGAACAACCCTGTTGAAAATGCATCAAGACTCGACGCTTTTGAGCTATGTAACTGAAAAACCACCTCTTTCACCTGTTGAGTAGTGAATGGGGCATTCGACATCTCCTGAATATCTTGACTAGGCTGAAACTTCATCACATTCCTCACTCCAAAACCATTTTGTTGGACTTCTGTGCTTTTCATTAGCTTGACAAAATAGCCTCGGATATGGTCAGCAATCTCCTTTTGTAGAGTTATCATATTCCCCTCCCCATCTTTCAGAACTGTGATAGTGTTTGTATTTCTCCAGGCCTACACCAACGCCTGTAAATATTTTACGTTCATGTCACCTTCTTTGAGCCAAGTCTGCCTCGCTTTCTGTCTAGAGATTGAGACCTGCAATTTAAGAGCTTCTTGAAAGTTCTTCATACAGTCTGCTTCTAGAACTTTTAAGCTATCATTAAGTGGATCCAAATAACACCTCTGTTGAATCTCTGTCAATGCTTTCCCTAGCTCTTTTACATCCCGAGATCTGCCTTTACTAAATTCTTTGATAACCACTTTTGCTAGCTTCAGTTTTTGCATAATTTGGAAGGCTTTATACGCTACCAACTCTCCTTCCCAGACCTTGCCAATCACTGCCATAAATCCTTCAATCTGAGTTAATCAGTTGAAAAATCTAAAAGGGGCCCCTACTTTAGGACCATCACATATCTGTTGAACGAAAATAGAAGCATGATCGGAGAACATAGGTTCACCAAATACTGCCGAAGCTCTAGGGAGATAATTGAGCCATCTTTGATTTACCAAAGCTTTATCTATTTTTTTTCCTTATAAATGGGTTACCCTTCTGTTTGTTTTCCCAAGTAAACCATCTACCAAGCCCTCTAAAATCTATCAAATCAGTGTTTTGCATCAGCTGAGTAAGTTCTTTCCTTGTTCCCACATGAAAACCCACACCACCTTCTACTTCATCTGATTTTAGATAGCAATTGAAATCACCTAAGGCCACCGACGGATCTTGCATACGCACATATATAGCCTGCATCTCCTCCGACAACTTAACTCTTTGAAACCCAAAATTCGAAGCATAGATAATTGTAACCTCAAAATGGAAATTGCCTATAAGAGTCCATATAAATAGGTTTGCCCAATGCACTTGCCAAATGGCTCAAGCCTTCCACCGTACAATACTCCATCAATAATCCATGAAACTAACCCCACAAGGGAATAGCTTCAATTGTGCCTCTATCCAAACTCATCTCGGTTTGATCCATTATTGTAAAAACAGGGGTTGGTCCCCTGTATGTCATGGCCCTTGTTCAATAATCTCAGTCACATTAGCATTCTCTGCAAATTTAAAAAGCAACGATTCATCCTCCCTAAACATTACATTTTCGAGTCCTCTCTTGGCCCAACGAACCATAGCCCAAGCATTTACAGCTGGAAAAGCCAACCTTTTTGCCCAGAAAAAACCCACTAAGGCGTTCGACTAAGCTCTGGCTCCAGCTTGCAACAACTCCATGGGACGAGAAAATATACGGTCTTGAAGTACATTTAGGTAGTATTTGAGTCTCCTTTATTTTGTTGGACATTTATCTTGCTTCTCCAAGATCTGACAATTGGCGATTTCCTTTGGGTATGTTCTCCGGAATCCTTCAACCCATCCGACTTCTCTACCGATTTGCCTTTTAGCATTTCACGGGTTAGAGGCGGGGACGAATCTTCAGATGTTGAAACCATGCCCCCTTTATCAGACCGGAAGAGGGCCTCCGGTATGGCGTTGGCTTCCGCCACTCTTGTCTCCCTAAGAAATTACCTCCAGACCTCCCACAGGAACCCAACAGAACCAATAGGAACAATGTTGTTTCAATGGAAAGCTCGGACAGCGAAAACTCTGGTTAACAAATGTATCACACATCTTATTTGCAAAGTCCATCAAATTGATTATTCTCAGCCTGAACTTAGGCCTGGAATGTGACATATAGCTTACAGCAAGTCGTTTTTTCCACCTAGATCAGATACACTGTTAGAATTATTTTTTTTTTGGAAATATTGCTTGAACCTTGGATGATTACAGTTAATCACGTCCTTCTCTTCTGTCTGCGAAAAACGAGATTCCAACAGTAAGTATTTTATATGTCATCTGCTTGCGATCTGTGTCTCCAATCTGTTTAGAGAAGGTCAGTAGATATGGAGACATTTCGTTTGCCAGTTAGTATGAGAATACACTTATACAGTATATCTGTGTAGATGAGGTGTTTCAGCATGTTTATGAGAATCTCGTGCCTGTCGATTTTTCCTCTATCTTCATGTTCACAACATTATCTTTTGATTTTTCTTTTCAATTCATTGCTGAATTTTTCCTTTGGAAATGGAACTAATTCTAACTTCCTGCTTGTGACTTAATTGCCACGCGATTTCATAGCGAAGGACAGTAATGGGAAATGAAACTGTCTTGCAATTGAAAATGAACAAAGTCTATTCATGCCAAAGTGAACCTGTAAAGCTGTAGAAGTGGTTGAAATTGGTACAGCGTCTGCTAATAATTCCGACAGTACATCCTTCTGATAGATGTACTCATATGGGAATAGTTGTAAATGAGTGAAACATGAAAAATCAGCTTCGTGAAGTCTTATGATAAGTTCGCCGGAACTAGTGAAATTCTGAAGATTTGGAGCAAATGGAAATATTCGTTTTTACATGTGACAACACACACCAATCCCAAGGGTCTGCAGTCTAGCTAGCCATCACGATTTCTCCGGGAATTATGTCTATTACAAGAAAATTCAGCTTTGCTATGGGAATCCTTTTGAAAGTTTACGAATTGTCTTCTATATACTTACAGAATGCTGTGTGTTGTGCTCTTTGTTATGCTTACTATATCGCTGAAACTATATGATAATGTTCTGATTGTTCCAATATTCCCAAAAACCTGACTGACACTGCAATGCTTGTCTTAAAATATAACATTGCCTGTCCACTTCCAGGATCTCGCATGCACGATCAATTGAGTACACTATTTGGGGGTCCATTTTTGTCGCTAGAATTCTCAGAAACTTGGAACTAATGCTAAATGTTTCTGCAATAGACAGCTCAGTTGCACGCTCATTACTGCAAGATAATATAAAAGCAGAGAGTACCTGGATGGATAGCGATAAGCTAGACCTGTAAGGTTATAACTCTCTGTGAAAGAGTGACACTGACGTATAGGTGGAGGAGAAGAGTAGGCCGTGTAAATGTTTACCAAGAGCCGACAAATGGGCAAAGATAAGAGCAATAGGATTGCATTCAATAAATCAACCTACTTGGGGACCAAAATTTTGTCTTGCATGTGCTGGCCTGGAAAAAAAAAACTGGAAAGTGACTTCACTTGTTAACTTCAGAATCTGATCTTCCAGTCATCATCTTATGATCTGGCTCTGGTCACTTATTGTTTCCTGCTAATTGTTGATTCTAATACCATATTTCTCTTCTCCTAGTTTTAGCCGACGAAGATGTTGGGAATATATTGCTTGCAGTTGCATGTACAATTTCTATGCAGAATGGCGGGTGTTAGCCATGATTTTCAAGGCCATTCTGTCACTTATTTCTCTCTCAAGTTGGAGTTTTGACAGACGAGGTGATTCATTAGAAGTGGCCCGGTTTTAACTGTCCCATTTTGGACCACAACTATCCAGCAAATGAAGATTGTGACTGCTCTGCTGTGGGGTTGTCTTCTTGGGTAACTTTCGTATCCTAACTAGTTATATGTGACGAAATGGAGATAGTACAAAGGTACATAAAAATTGTTGGCCACTGTTGTACAGCCGATTGATCAAGCACTTTTCCCTCTTGGGTTGGTATCGTATCAATGATAATGGGCATAATTTAAGTGCTAAGTTGACCTTATCCTGAAATGAAGGGAATAGGGTTACTGTAGCTTTAGCAGTTACCTACCTTTCAACTATCAGGATACGACCCCTATATACACTCAAGTATATTATTATTATTTAGAGGTTATGAATAATTATTGTTGTTAAATAAAAAAATATTTTATTATTTATGATAATGATAATTATCAAATTTCTTTTCTTATATATATATTTATCTAATAATTTTTATTTCTTATTAAATAAAAAATATCATGCAGTAATTTTCTGAATTAAATACCTGACGTTATATCCTTTCTGCAGGACACTGGGCCACATCACAACAATCCATTAATTTATCCGCCTGATTACTACCAGAACAAGTTTTGCATAGCAATGCATCTACTGACAGAATGACAACACCAACAACGCTGATAAGAATGTTACAATATCTTGAAAATTTTCTTATATGATTGAATAAAGGACGTATCTGTATCTGTAACTTGCTTATTTTCTTTCAAACTGCTGGTTTGGTATTGAAATGGGCACTTCCTTGCTTGCTTTGTGGAAGAATACTAATCTCAGAAACTCGAATACCACTCACAAGAAGTCACAACCAAGTAGTCCCAAGAGAGAACCAAAATTCATTCGTGTTTTGCTGTAATGAGTAGTTGGAAGGTGGAAAATGGGAGGGGAACATAGAAATCAAAATCTCATATTTGTATGTGGCTCTGATTTTGCCCTTTTTCCTCGATTTTTCCCAAGATATTACTGCTTCACTACCTTTCTTTCTGATCCCTTTTTTTTTTGGTTCCGTACTCACAGTCCCCCACTCCAATGAGCCCTATTCCATGTTAGTCACCGCCCTTTCATGTTGCCCTGTCCGTTCTCTCTTCTAATTCTGTGTGCTTAAAGCTTGTGTGATTAATGGTATTGTCTATCTTGGTTATTTAAGCTATGATAAGTAGTAGGTGCAATGATTTGACCTTGTACAATTTCATAATATCACAAGCTCACGAGCCTGAAAGTTGGATATGTGAAGAAGACGGATGTCTCCCACTATCCTACACATAAAATGCCATATCTACATACTACAGTCACATGAGAGTTTTTGATTAGAATGGCAGGTGAGTTCAGTCACCATTCCTTCTAACATCAGAAGGCTTACAAGTTACAACATATTTTTGGAAACACGAAGTAAACCCACAAAAAGTGTTAACAACTTTATTGCACATACGTGCTTAAGCTTGATTAGGAAGTGATTAAGTCGTCCGTAATGAAAGAAACATGCTTTTTGGAGATTACAGAAAAGGTTATGTAATAATATTGGACAACTCTTTAGAGCATATGTTCCCCTCGAAATAATCATAGTAGTAACAGAAAAGAGGAAGACATAAAATATCTGCTTTACAGAAAGAAGTTTGCGATGGCTGAGTCTGAACCACATTTACAAGTATAGAAAAGCAAAAGGAAATAAAGAGAGATCACATGCATTTGCTAATAGACTTATTCCAAAAGTAGGGTTTGGATTTCATTGTACCTTCTCTCTTTTTATCTCATATATTATGAGATTATATAAATACTAATGCAATGGTAATCTCCCACCATAAAGCCCTTAAAAAGTATTATATAGTGTGTAAGCACATTACTGAATTATTAGCATGCCTCCAACGATTGGTGCAAATTATCTATTAATTCGAGAATCATTTATCAAAATCTGAAGTAAGTGTAGTGAAATATCCTGCAAGTGTATTTTATATTTGCCCTTTAACCCATCAACATACACATAACAAAGAGACAATAGTTTTATAGTTCTGATATCAGATCATACTGCTCATGACTAGTAAAAGATGACATAATAATTTGAAAATAAGATGAGTTTACTCTTCAAAAATAGGCATAATTTAAACACAATTCTTTTAAATTGACACTTTAAGTATAAGAAAACATAATTAAGAAGAATATTTCGATATGTTGCTTTGCTAGAAGTATATAAATAAAGTGCATGCATGTTGAAGATTATATTCTCTCAACAAAGAACAATGAAGTAAAGCTTTTGATAAAGTTGATTAGCAACTCGTTATTAGTTGATTCCCATGCATTAACTGGATTAGTTTGGACGACAGCCATTGATATTAAAAAGTGGGTATCCTATGTTTTGAACGATTAAATAAATCTGCAGAAATGATGTGCTCATAATTATACCTCGGTGTAATTAAACTAAGCTTTACTAAACCTCATTTATGGCTGGTATTGTAGGCGAAGTGGCTGTGCCTAAAATGTACATATCAAACTCAACTAACTTCTTCACTTCCTCGACTTCTGATCATCGAACCACTTTAAGGATAAAAAGGTAAAGAATGTAATTATCTAGTGATTTAGTGTACAAGGGAAATGAAAAGCGATGGTATTAGAGGCAGAGAAGGAGACAGCACGTTAAGATATGGTATTATGAGAAAGGCAGAGGATGGCCACACTCACATGGCTAAGCGACAATCATATACCACTTTTTCTTGCCAGTTCACTCTCTCTCTCTCTAACAAACACTTGCATGCACAAGTACAACACAAGTGATAGAACTCAGAAAAACAGTAATACTGTACTAAACTGTCCCAATAACAGCATTTGACACTTGACGTAGTTTCTTTAATTGCCTCTCTTGTCACCTTCTTCTACTTCTGTCATATATCTTAGTAATTGTGAGTCTATGGATTTTGATATAATAAGCTTATTCGATTAGTTTAATGAGTTTTGTCCGAGTCCCTCTCTCTGTTACTCTTTTCTTGGATGGCGCTTTTAAGCTCCAAATCCAATCCTCGTCCTTTTTCTATCTTATTCTGCTATATTGCTACGAGCTTTTGTTGCTTTCTTTTCACTCTGCTCGAGACTTTTCTTTTTCCCTTCTATTTTAATGAAACAAGTAGAACTGGTGAACAAATGCTTCCTATAATGTACGGGCATTTCCATTTCTAGTCCCTCTATTTCTCTGCTTTCAAGTTTCCCGCTCTCTGTAAAAAATTCCAAGGCAGTGTGTTCTATTTGTCCTCTCTAATGGTGGGTTTCTTTTACTTTGTCGGAATCTTGACTGGACTATGAACTCAATCGTTCACTTGTTTCCCTCCTTTTTTTTGGTGGTTTAATCAGGCTCTGACTGATATTTGGTGAATTGTTGTTTCGTTTTGGAGTGTGGAAAAGATGAACACTAGAGTCCGCTCTGCTCTTCAAGCAATAAAAGCTCCTTCAAACAATGACAAGGTGGTTTCTTCTCTAGCCTCTGTCATTCACACCTCTACACATACTCAGTTTGCTTCAAGTAGAGAAATAAGCTTAATTTGTTATTCAGTATATATTCTCTAAAATAGTATGTGTAAGTTGTGGGAAGCCTTGATTGGTTTCTTTTATATGTTCTTGCTGAATAGAAAACTTATCCGAAACAGAAAAGGTATGCACTTTAGAATTTAGATCCAAAAATCATCTCTTGGTTCTTGCACTTATCTCAAGAAAGGAATAGTTTCTTCTTTTGCTTTTCTTTTCTTTTCAGTATATTTCTCTATGCGACCTTTTGAGGACTTATATATGCATCTGATATTTAATGTGTAAAGAAGGAGACGATGGAGAGTCCAGGAAGCAGGATAGTTGGTGCTCGGAAATCTGCAGTTAATCAGAGACGACTAAACAAGGAAAGGAAATTGGCCTTACTAGAAGATGTAATCAATATTTCAGATCAACTTCATCTCAGTATTCGTATCGGAAACCATCCCTGTTACTTCCTTTATTTAATTGTTACTTAGCTATAAATTTTCAGGTTGATAAGTTAAAGAAGAAGCTTAGGCAAGAAGAGAACATTCACAGAGCATTGGAGAGAGCTTTTACAAGACCTTTGGGAGCTCTACCACGCTTACCTCCTTATCTCCCTCCATATGTATGTAAATTCACTGTTCTTTCTCCTCTCTCCCTCAAATGTTTCCTAAGGAAATTTGCTTTCCACCATTAGGAAAGCAACAGCTATTGATAGAACCAATCAAATTATTGATTTCTGAATTCAAACTTGTAATGCGGGTCTTATTTTGTTGTGCAGATGTTAGAGCTGCTTGCTGAAGTAGCTGTGTTAGAAGAAGAGGTTGTTAGGCTTGAAGAGCAAGTTGTGAATTTTAGACAAGGACTCTATCAAGAAGCTGTATACACCTCCTCCATGAAAAATGTTGAAAATTGTGATGAAGTTAAGGTTCAATCATCGATATCAAGATTGAAGCACACACGATCAAAGTCTCTATCCCAGGGAGAGGTCAATTTAGCGTCATTTACTGCTACCCGGCCTCAACCTTCTCTTGCCAGAAGCATGTCAACTAGAAAGTCTTCTTCGGACTCTATCCTTGATCGATCAGGGCAAAGTTCTATCAGGTCTGGAAATGGGAAACAAACTTTCAGTAAACTGGGTACCTCTTCATCTCCAATTGACGATGGACGAGGTAAGGAGAACAGATCGATTATAAATTCTGTTAAGAGTAGACAGTCACCAGATCAAAAATGTACAAAAACTGTTACTCCAGTAAAGAGACTATCAAACAAGCATGACTCAGATGAGAAGTGTTATGAACATCTAAAGTTGCAGGTACATTGTAAATGGACGGATTATGTGCGAGTAATAGTCTATGTGTGTTGCAGATTTTTGATTGTGAACATTTTGTTGCTCAGCTAGAGTGCAGATTGGTAGAACCAGAAAGAGCACATGAATGCTCTTCAGGCTACTCGGATGGTAGAGTATCAGATACTAGTACTATGCCAAACAAGGTATCTGAGGATATGGTTAGATGCTTGTCCAACATTTTCATAAGAATTAGCAAATTGAAGGACAAAGCAGCAGATTCAGCGGCTTTTCCAAATCAATTTTGCAATCCTTATGATATCTCTTCAGAAATCAAGACTAAAGACATTGGTCCATATAAAAATCTTTCTACAATTGAAGCCGGATCGATCGATCTCAATCGTGTAACAAATTCCTTGTTTCTGATCCACAGAGTAAAGTAAGAGATTGCATAAGTTTTATTTTAAGATTTCTTTTTTCACGAAGATGCAATAACATTGCTACGCTGAAGTTGTTTCAGGTTCCTACTGGAGAAGCTTGCGACCGTAAGCTTGGGGGGTCTTACCCATCAGCAAAAGCTTGCTTTCTGGATAAACATTTATAATTCATGCATGATGAATGTAAGGTTCAGTCTGTTCATGGTATATGTGAAATCTGAAAATATAACTAAGAAGTCAGAACAGGGTTTGGAGAAATACGTTATACGTCTAAAAGTTTTTTTTTTTTTTATCCTCCTTATACCACACATTGACAAAGCTAGGCCGCTAATCCTTCAGGCTATTTTGGAGCATGGCATTCCTGAAACTCCCGAAATGGTTGTGGCACTAATGCAAAAGGTAAGAAGTACCTTTCTTCTTCTCAAGTTCTCGGAAACCTGGTGAACATTAATGAACTGAGAAATTCTCTTTACCCGTGAAATAAGAGTTCACATGGATGCTTGGTACTAAATGCTATTAGGTTCCAGACAGTGGTCCTTCTACATGCACATGCATGAACAACAACTTCTAACCATCAATAGTATAGGATTGACATTAGTATACATCCTACAGGCAACAATAACAGTGGGAGGAAGGTTGTTGAATGCAATTACAATCGAGCACTTCATCTTGAGGCGTCCTTACCACTTAAAATTCGTGAGTCACTTTATCTAAATAAAAGATAATGGATCGCCAATACTGTTTCTTAGAATAAGCAGTATTTTGCTTACTGGATCATTTTCGATCAATATGGTAGACTTACCCGACAGCAGCAGCGAAAAACGAGGAAATAAAAGCACGCAGCAATTTTGGGTTGGAGTGGTCTGAACCGTTGGTTACATTTGCACTTTCCTGCGGGAGCTGGTCCTCCCCTGCAGTAAGTTTGGTCCCATTATATATTAATGATCAGGGTCAAAAAAATATTTATGAATTATTTCTTGGTGATGTAGTTTCAGTAGCACACTTGCAAAAATATGCAGGTAAGGGTATACACAGCCTCTAAAGTTGAAGAGGAACTAGAAGCAGCAAAGGGAGACTATATACAGGCAGCTGTTGGGATTTCTAAAGCAAACAAGTTGATGATCCCCAAGCTGTTGGATTGGTACCTACTAGACTTTGCCAAGGACATGGAGTCATTGGTGGATTGGGTGTGCTTGCAGCTACCTGATAAATTAAGAACTGAAGCAGTCAAATGCATTGAAACAAGGGGACGAAGACACCGTGTTTCACATATAGTACAAGTCACGCCTTATGATTTCAGTTTCAGGTTGCTTCTACAAAGGTGAAAGTATTCCGGACATTCATTATTACCAAGATTGGATTGGTGGAAGTGTACATGGCCATTGTACATATAAATGGGATATTATAGCTTCTCATTTACACAAAGTGGGTGAGTATGGGCTTTTCTAGTCAGGCTCCTTCAGTTTTCTCGAGTTGCTAAAAAATTCAATCAAATTTTTACGTCTTAGTAAATTTGATACCATTGACACTTTCAATCTCAGGCTGAACAAGTTCTGCCACCTTTTAAGAGGCTGTTATTCGATATTGTTTTTACCTAAATCAAATGCCGTTCTTTTCTGATTTGGATAGTTCAGCATTATTATCTAACAAAAAGGAATATTCACACGTATACCACAATAGTACTTGAAACAAAATCATCCTGTTTAAGACTTCCAAGTACCAAGAGATACTACATTCCTACCGTAGTATAAGGTGGCTCGGTGAAAAAAACTGACGAACATTTCACTTGATGCCCAAACGCCTCCAATGTCAATCAAGGCAAACTACGCCTATCATACATGATAATGTACAATATTGTAATAGTATACAAAACGAAAATTAATGATTATATAACAAAGGAAAAGTGAAAAAAAGACGAAGAGAGAATCCAAATAAAGCTAATTGATTATAATAGATGTACACAGCTAATTGGCAAATGCTAGTTGTCCTCTCTTCGGTGACTCGCCTCGGTTTCATCCAAAACAATGTTTCTTGGTCCGAATGCAGTACCCGCAAAATATCTGTGACGGGGATTTTCAGGTTTCTTATCGTACAGCAAGATTGTGCTTAATCATATCTCAGCCGAATGGTGAAGTCAGAGGGCCAGTCGGTGCATCAGATCTTTTGATACTTCCCATGCCACATATGATGCATCCAGGTGCCGCAAGGGCTGAAAATTTGGCCCCGCAAAGATCACAGACATCGTATCCAATGGTTGATAAGCGACTGAGTGTGGCAGCACAGAATTGGGAAGGATCTTCCAGGGGATCAATGGACTTGTTCGTTGCACCTCTCTGAACACACATGTCAATCAGGCTTCTTAACTCATCCTGCTTATTTGGTGGAGCCTTGGAGAGAAGGAGCTCAAGCATCTGCTTGCTATAAGCATAATTCTGCACTTCCATGTTTCGTTTAATGGCAGTTCGAATACAATTTATTCGGTGCTTTGCTTGAAGAGGTAAAGAACTCAAATGTCGTGTCAGCCTTGCCATCTCATCTTTTGCACTGAGTGCACTTGGACCTTGAACTTTCTGCAACCGAGCAATTTCCTGTACAAGGATGTTAAATCGTTAGTTATGTTCAGTACCTTTAATATTGGATGGCAAAGCCAACTTAATAGCAATAACCAATATGCGTCATGAGGTCACAGTAGAATGTCAAGTTGGTTAATGGGGAAATCTGGATAAAGACTAATACCAGAAGAAGGGTAACTGCAATCTTGTACTGAGCACAAATGGTTGCCTGCGCTTTGATATCAGCTCCACGAGAGAAATCCTTGGCTAATGCCAAGAAACCTTCATCGAAACAGGATAGTGCATCTGGAAGTTGGTTCTGCTCAAGGTGAGCAAGCCCAGTCTTGAAACATACTGAAGCAGCTGCCCCTCGTGGAACCTATTAAATGCCACACGACAACAGTGATATCAGGAATAAGTAAGCCCAGAGAATCAACATGTCTGCCAGAACAGTATAGCATATGGTATTTGGTAGGCAATATACTGCAGGTACAAGCTGCGGTTGGTGCATGCAAAATTCTAATGACTGCAAAATATAATCTCCAAAGAAGGTTGATAGTGTCCAAAACTTTTAATTCTTAATACTTCAATTTTATTGTGGTAATCGCTTCTATACTTGACAAATACTAATGAGAACTACTTTTTAATGAATTTCGTTTTCTAAAAGGAAAAGAAGGAAGAACCAAAGCACTACGACAAGGAAAACTAGCCTGTTACTAAAACAAAGACTTTGAGGTCGAGTGCACTTTTCTTTTGGGGATGAAGTTGGCTTTAAACGAAAGGAAAAGGAAGGATGCGAAAAAAAAATGACAAGGGAAAGAAGTAAATTTGTACCAAGCCTGGTCGCACGGCGGATGGAGGGGAGGCAGCTCCAGGAGGTTTTCCTGAATCTGCAGAATTTGGAGCTCCAAGAACACTAAGATCAAGAGGTTGCGAGAATAATGGGGTCTGAGGTGCCTGAACCTGAGGTTGAGGAATACCAGCCTGAAAGGGGCCTTGGGTAGATATAGGAACCTGACTGGGTCCCTTAGGTGGAACACCACCATCAGGAAGTCCAATAGCATCAAGTGGGATAGCTTGCTGAGTGGCCTGTGCAGGAACACCACCTTCAGGAAGACCAACATCAACTCCAGAAGTCCTAACTGGATTAGCTGCTGACTTGTCTGAAACCCCTTGAGAAGTTTGATGAAATTTTGCAAGATAAGTTCCTGGAGGGGGTAGTGATGCTGCAACTTGAAGGGATGGTATTGTATCTTGGAAAAAGTTCTCCGGTATAGGTCTAGATGTAACTCCTACACTCGTAACTATAGGAGCCGGTTGTGATACTGGACCAGGTTGTCTCAATGAGTCGATACCAAACAAATCAGAAGGGGCAGAAACTGAGGGTGTCGTGGCTACGGTTGCATTGGTAGCAGCAGGCGGGTTGGTTAAAATTTGGCCAAGGTCCTGAGAGTTGGTTAATGACTTCGTCCTCATTGGTGGACCTAATCCTTCACCAAGTTTAAACTGCTTGGTGGCTTCTTTGATTTTATTGACATCCACTGTAGAAGACGGCTTGTCGCGTATCCTGATTTGCAGCTTTTTAGTTTTTGATGCTCCTTCCTCATCACTGCTGCTGCCATCAGTGGCAGCACCATACATTGCTTTCTTGAACTCTTCTTCTGCTTTTGCCTGTTCATCAGCAGCAGTTGAACCAGGACTTTGTTTAATAAGCATATCCAGTCCCATCAAGGAATCATCATTTGATTTACCATCAGGTTGTGTCTTAGACTTATTGGATGTGGTTTTAACCAACGAATTATCCTGACCATTAGGCTTATTGGCCGTATTGGGAATGAAAGCCTTGACCAAACTATCTTCCCGTACTTCAACCACAGTGCCTCTTCCTTTGATTGAGCCCAAGTAAACCCCAATATGATCCGTAATAATAGCTGGGATAGTGCCATCATCAGTCTTCATATATGGCATCACTTCAGCAGCCAGTTCCCACTGTGGTATACTTTTCAAACCAGTGGGTGTCTTGATTTCCCAGTTTCCACCACCCCATTCAGGTCCCTTGGGAACCATACTCTCAGCAGCAAAGTTCGCAAAGATACCTTGTGTCCACCCGGTAGAGCGAACTCTTAAGATCCTCTCACAATATCGCCTCAGCTCTGAATCAGCTCCTTCTTCTTCTAGTTTCTGAGCAAGACGCCTCATGGCACTAGGGTTAAGGTGGCATATAAATAGATCTAACATGCTTTCATAGTCTGCAATGACTTCAAAAGTTTCTTTTGCACTATCAAACTGACCATACCTGTAATTTGAAAGATAGAAATTAAGTCACTACTGAGCTTTATGATGGGAAGTATCATTTCTTTTAAGCCAGAGAGAAGAGCTCCAAATATTAGATATACAAGATAGAAAATTAGATATGTTTACATTATTTAATCCTTTAATCATGGCCTATATTTTTATATTTGACCATTAACAGGTTCCAACCTAATCCTGTAAAGACAGAGCCATTGCAATAAAAATATTATATTCATATGAGCTTAAGCTAATCTTAGCTTTTGCTAGAAAGCTTCAATCTTAAAAGATCATTTCAAGAAGAAGGAAGAGAAAATGAAGACATTTGTTACAAGTGTATTCTTTGCCAAACTTGTGTTGGTTTACATGCACGCAGATGAATATCATTACTGAGATCTCTTATAAGGTTTACCAAATGGAAAATTCAAGGCAAAGCTGGAGGAAAATAACAAGGGATGCATAAAAAGACGGTAAAACGAAGAGAATAGTTGAGAGTAGAATGCTCAACAGAAAAAGACAGAATTTAAAGCCCCAAAGCAGCAGAGACCTTTAAGTCAAAGCACAGATATCTAGGATGGTTAATGACTTAATAATGATGTGATGTCATCCTCTCATTAATAATATTAATAATTCACACACTCAGCATATGAAATTTTATTACACTAAAAGTGAGGAGGGCTTTAGGGATATGTAACATGAATTTCTGTCCACGGGAGAATAGAGAACTTGGAAACAATTAACAAAATTAGCTGATAGAAACAGAAACGAAACACGCAGATCTATTACCACGATTCTTTACTTACTTGATACAAGCATAACCCAGCTGTCGAAAGCGGTGGAATAAAAGAGAGGTTGGAGGACATTTTGGATAATCTCTAGAACGTAAGAACTCATCCTTCAAGACAGATAAAGCAGTGGAAAAACGGAGAGCTTTGATGGCATAAACACCTCGCAATACCTTTGATTGTAAACAACTATGTTAATAAAATGTTAGAAGAAGAATTAAAGCAGATACAGAAAGTAAGCAGTGAAGTTAATCACCTGAGTGAACTGAGGACTAGCTTGGGATAATGATACTGCAAGATCTCCACAAACTGGAGGCCCTCTAGAAAGGATATCAACAGATCTTGGAGTGATACGCAAGCTGTCAAACCTGCACTTAGATGGGAAGGTCAACTATCATTATCTGCCATGAACAACTTCAGTTTAACCAATCAGAACCCAATTAAAAGGTTAAACAGGCTACTAATTGAACATTTGCAGATTGTAGTTCATTCACCACATTCAACAAATATTTAACCTGAAAAAAGATAGTATGAAGATTATCAGCAGGGGGATACCTAGATGTTATTTGGTATAAGACTTCACCCAGATCAAGTTTCTGCTCGAAAGTCTGTTGCATGGTGGCAAATCCAATAAGAAGTGGTTCCAGGAGGCCAACAAGACAGCTCCTGATTTCAACTCCCTTCTTTTGTCTGGGATTTATATCCGTTGGATTAGCAATTAGCAACCGATCATTCAAAGCACCAAGCAACACTGAAAAAACAATCAATCCAGTAAACAGATAGATGCTGGTGCAGTCAATTTGACAATAAAACCAATAACAGTAGCAGAAAGGCAAGGCTGTCAAAGAACTCAAAATCATGAGAAGCAAAAGTCACCAAATAAAGGATAATACCTGCATTAGGCATGCTAATGGACAAAATGGTTCTCACTACTCCATCCCAGCCTAGCATTCTAACTGAAGTAGCAGTAGAGAAGAGAAGAGCAGGCCCAACCCATAAAAGAGATCTGAAGTATGCATATGTTAAGCGTTCACACCAACTTTAGAAGAATTACAAATTCCAAAAAATTCTATTAAAAAAAAACTATAAATTACAAAAGTTCAGGCATTAACAACAGAAACAAGTTCAGGATATTGATGGAAGTCCTTTATCAATTTTTGTCAAACTGCTTGCCAATATATCAAGGTCTGCAGAAACCATCAGTACTCTTTTGGTAGTCAATATTCCAGCCACATAGCCCCGCAGAGTCTCTTGCCAATGCACCTAAAGAATCAAAACAGAAGACCAGGTTTTCAGCTAACAGATATTTTCCTTTTGTTTTCTGGCCTTAATAAGCTAATATATTAAAAATAAAGGCAATTGATTAAAAAGCAAACAGGAAAAATTCACATGGGCAATATCCAAAAGGATGGATAATATTAGGCTTGTCATAGACAATGACAAGAAACTTCAACTTCAACCTATCTAACTGAGGTTTGCACAAAAGAAGTCAACTCTAAGAAAACTCCATTATTACCGAGTGTTACCGAACTCGACCTACAATTTCCTCAAAACCGTTGTAATGCTTACCTGTAGCACAATTTCATTCATTTTCAACTTAATTGATTTTCTCCCTTCAGCTTTGGTTGATATATAATGGCCATCTGATGTTGAAAGACGGTATCCTTGAATCAGCTTTGCAAAGCTAATCTGCTTTCCATCAGAAGCAAACATCAAAGTTGATTCTGCAACCGCAGTAGGACACAATCAGTTCAAAAATTATCAGTGGAAGAGACGTTAAATAAAAGTATCCCATTGATCAGGCACCTAATGGAGTGGAAAATATGCGGTCAACTTCACTTTCAAACATGAATTGAAGAGGTCCCTGAAGAGAACCAGTATTTGTTTCTGCAAAATGGTTTTCTTCAACCAATAAATTCCTTTCACCAGCTTCGTTTGTAGCCCCTCCTGGAAGAATATACAGAGAGAGTCCAGTCTTATCTTCATCAAGAATTGCAAACTGATTGTCACTGGGACCAATAAATGCTGCATCTCGACCTTAAAAAATCCATATGTAATATAGGAACAGTAGTCAGTCCATATTCTTAACTTTACATGCACATCAAAGAGGTCAAATACACGAATAAAGGTCAAATATCACCTTTGATTGTGCTCCCTTTACTGTTTGCTTGTTGGGAATCCGTATTTTCCCAATAAAGGACTACTTCATTTGTCGAACCACTAAATTCATAAACAACAAGAAACAGATGCTGCTTTTTGCTGTATACTATGTGCTTTGGATGATACTCCACATTTCCAGGAATCTGAAACACAAGTTCAAAACTTAGAAGCCGTCTATGAGAGTGGCCTTGCTCTAGGCAATAAGGTTACGTAATTACCGAGGTATACAATTTTTTGTAAGTGTTATCCACCCCAGAGCACAAACTGTATGCCATGAGATTTAAGCCATCAACATAGAAAGCCCTTACAGGATAGTGAAGCACTCTGTTCTCTTTGTTAAAGAAATTTAGATCCAAATGAAAGGGCTGCCAAGAAAACCATCAGTGTCAGATCAAAACTTTAAATGTAAAATCAAAATCAACACAAACAAATCTTTCTTTGAACCTGGCAAACAGGCATGTCCTTCAAATGATGTCTGGTATCCAACATTGTGATCAGTGGCAATCGAGATATTGGAGCACTTTTCGAATGGCCTTCCATGAAATGCTATGAAAATGATCAGCACTTCACTCTGTCAGAATTATGTCAAATTGGGTACAATATGCTATCCTAGTAATACAAAAATAGGAGGATTCTGAAGTCATGTCAAGGATAACGAAACCCTTTAGCACATAAAATAAAGGGCGCAACAAAGCATCTAAATTATGATTCAACTTCAAACTATTGCAGTATGTTAAAGCAATGTAGAGACAAGATATATTCTCACTTCCCAATTGGCAGTGCTATTTCATGAACGTAGTTCTAGAAATCTGGACTAGCTGCCAACTCAACAACTTCAATTTCATTATGTACTTTCCTATAACCACTAAACAACCGTCATTTCAAATGGAAAAGATAAACTAGAAACAAGTGCAAACCCACATCCAAGTTAAAGTAGAAACTATAAACTGCCGAAATGATTAAAAATAGTTCTCGATCAAATTACAAAATTCAATAGAAAGAAGTCTAAATTACGACACAGATACAAGGAGAAACCTAAAAGTTTTCAGTTCTGAACGGGACTTGGTTCAATTGTAAAGGAGAAACCAGGATTAACTCATTATTTTCATCCAGCAAAATCAGCAATTCAAAGCAATAAGCAGCAGATTTATATATTAAATATGATGGTTCCCACTTAAGGCTAGTTTACTAGAAACTGTTGAATATAACAAAAAAGGCAATGAAGAACAAGGCAGTAAGGCAACAAAATCTAGACAGAATAAATCACTAATTTATGAGGACAAGACACAAACCAAGAGAACAAAATACAATAGAACTCTTGCATACACTTGGATTCTCAAAGCTGATTAAAAGTGCACGAGAAAACCAGAGAGTTGAAGTCTCCAAAATCTAAGACGAACATAAGTACATAAATGGATCAGCAGAAATCTGTAATAGGTCATCAGTATCAGCATAAGTCAAGAATATTTTTAAGAGAACTTGGACAGGATTACATTAGACATTATTCAAGCCTGAGAAGTGATAAGCCCTTCTGTATCTTTTGTATAGACTATATATCATAAACACAACACATTGCTGCAAAATACTAGTATGAAGTTAAAATCCTTTGCCAATCATTCCCCCATCCAAGTCCACACTCTTAACAGTCATAGAAAGAACAAGTTGAAAATATAGGTCCAGCTATGACAGATCTTTTAGTGCACTGAGAAACGATCTAGAAGCAACACAAAGGAGCTTATGAGAGAAGAAGAATAGCGTGATTTGAAAGTAACATACACTGTAAAGGAATGCCTTCCTCGCAATATCAGCAATTGTAAGTTGACTTTGACTGCCAATTAACAAATATTTTCAGTGACAATTGGAAAAATAAACTGAAAATAGTTCAAATTACTAAACAGTTTCTAGATCCCACCTACAAGTTAAATGTTGACAACACAATACAACCCTAACCACAACACCCAGTTGTCCCCCCACCCTCCACCCAGGATAGAAAAGGAAAACAGTACTACTTAAGACTTTCAATAAACCAACCTACTCTTTCCTGCCAAAAAACCAAAATATCTTTGTCACTATTTGAAACTCACCCCTTCAAATGGTGCTCTTGCAATTGGGCTTGAAGTTGATGGTCAGCCAAAATTCCTGATGCACCCAAGGATGAGAGCTTTTCCTTCAATACAGATGCTGCAAATGGAGCCCTATTGTGAGCTTATCCGGGAATGAAAATGACCAATAACATTTCTTGCATGACATGAAGCCAGACAGCTGAAAACACAGAAAACTATAACACTAGATCCAAATACAGTATATTGCATAAGAGTTTGCCGTCATGGCACGTGTGAACAAAAGGCGATCAAAAAAATATCAGTCATCTTATCCAATGATTTTTCCTATTCAACAAAAAATCTGAACGTTTTAGATTCTTAACTCTTCAGCAAGTAAAAGATCTTCCATGGCATAATAAAGTGGGCCTTCAGAACTGTTGCTGCCAGGCAGCAGCCATTGTGCATCTCATAAAATGAATATTCACTCCCCAAACTCTAAAATCTTTATCTTTGTTCCCTCAAATCAAACACATATTCCTATATTTACAAATTTATCCTACATTAAATTGTTGTACAACAGAAAATCAAAAGAAATGATGACTCCATGAGAACATAAACAGAAGAATTGTAAAGACTAATATTCCATTTCAGAGATTGTCACAACTTCAACAAGCAATACAAAGAGGATTCTGGAAAAGCATACATAAATAATCATTCACCTGAAGAACCCCTTGCACTCTGCAGAACTGCAAAGAGTTGCTTCCTTCCTTCTCTGGTGTATGCCGCCCTATTTTTCAAATTGTCACCTCCTGCCATGTTCTTTATAAAACAAGAAAAAGACAATGAAAAAAAATGAAGCCGCCATCAATCTTCTGACAGACTAGCAAGTGGAATTAGCACAATAAACATAGTCGCTCTTAACTGCAAAAACCAAAGCCGCTAGATTCAATTTTGGGTGGACTTCCAAAGCTTTAATTCGTGGTAGAGGATAAACTGTTTCTCCACCCTGCTGAGATAAAATGCGAGGTACGTCAATTGCTTCAATTCCTGCAATAAAAGAACATCGGTTAGGACATAAATGACCCAATAAAATAATAAGAATAGTAATAATAATATGAAACAACAACAACAATAACAATAATAAAGCTACTACTAAATGATAACAACAACAATAACTATGATGATTAGGACTAACCAGCAGGCTCAAAAAAATTTGCTTGTGTTGGAGGTCTATTAGGATTAAGCACCACTCTAGTTTTCCAAACTTGAAAAGCTCCATCCTTGGAAACTGTTACAAGTAGCCGCAACACTGACAGCCAGGCAATTGATGTGATTGGCTGAGAGCCCGCCTGTGTACTGTAAGTGTAATTGAAGGGGATTATGTGAGGTGGGTACAAACAACATGACGAAAGAACACAGAAACAAGGATTTACTAACAGAAACTGCAGAATTAAGCAATATTTTCAGAGTGTCTCAGGCACATGGCTAAGTAATCAACCACCTACATATCAAATTCTTTTTAGTCCTATGACTAGTCTAGATCAAAGTAACTGCCGTAAAAAATTACTTTTACTCGTCAACAGAAAATTATAGGACAACAAAAATATATAGCTATTGATCATGATATCATAATAATATGCTCATCAGGGTGTCAAAAAACTACAAGATTGTTTCCATTTAAAGCATTTCAATAAAGTCAAGTGCCAAATAAGATCAATTACCTCTAGAAGTATGCATCACTAAATACACACTCATGCATCATTGAAGAACACAGATAACTAGTCTTATGCATTTGATCTAATTTACTTTAACAAAAGCATTAGTATTGACTTATACGGCTTTTCTTATCAAAACTACCCTTTTGGAAACCAGTTTGTCACAAATGCTCGTGTTATTCGCTATAATGTGAAAAGAAAAAAGAAAGGCATTCATTCAACTTATTTATTAGCCATTCCATCAATATTAGGCCACAATACTCATTCCAACTGAACTCCAAATATTCCAGCACGATACCTTAACAACCCAACAAATTGATATCAATTTTGTATTGACCAAAATAATCACCTCTAGGTCACTCATAATAACTATCAAGCACATTTGATAGACATAAGAAAAGATTAAAGTGTCAAACAAATCTACTTAGATA
>JAOSBP010000206.1:5810608-5847872 GCA_027563825.1 Erythroxylum mucronatum
CATTAAACCAATTTATCCGGAAAATGCCATGAATGCATGCCAAGATCCAAATAGAAATCATAAAACGTACCGAATTTTTTTAATATTCTAACCCCTAAAATGGGGCGTTACAGGGCATAAGTTTAGATATTGTCCAATCTTATCTAATAGCCAAAACAACGTTGTTTTTGGCATTAAATAGGCTACACACCATAAAATTGAATAGAAAACCCCACTCCAAAAAATAAAACAAAAAACACAGGTTGTGGAAAGTTTGCTTTAAGCGCTCTATTCTCAGTGCCTGGCCAGGGTGCCGACCTCTTGGTGTGCACTTAGCACATGTAATCATCGAAGGTGTAAATGGACCACTAAGGTTAGTTCACTTCCATTGTCATGCTTTTTTTTGGTTTTTCTCAAAGGAAATAGATAATGGCGAGAGATTTACTAAAATTACTACCATGATGCATACATTAAAGAGAGAGATAGATCATCCTTGAAAGCATTGATGAAGAACTCATCTTCGAGTTGTCTGAAGGAGAGAAAGGAGTGATAAATGATAATGATGAGCAATTGATAAGAAGGAAAAGGAAAATTGTAGGGGACCGTCGACCTCGCGGAGGACTTCAACTATGCATTAACAACAATAGGAGTCTATACTGTGAATTAGGGGAAGCTTTTTCGAAGCATCGAGAAAGGTGGCGGTAATTTGCCCTAGCTGAGGAAAGGCTCTCTAACGACAAGAATTTCAATCATTTTTTGTCTCTTAATTTGTAATGCCCAAATGACGCTGCTTTGGCTTTGGTTCCTTTGTCTCTTATTTGTTTAGCTTTTGGTTTCCAGAGCCCATTTACCTTGTTCTGCCGTGATTCATAGACCATGTTCTTATTGTTACCTATTTTTTCAATGAAATTTTTTAATTTCTAAAAAAAACAATAGGAGTCTATAACAGGAGGTGGTCAGCTAATGGACCCAGACTGGCTGGCTCAAACATACTGGCACTTGCATGTTTATAATCGAACGACTTGGACCTAGGAACTCGACATTTGTTCCTCCCAACTTCAACCCAACTTCTAATAACAGATTGTGCTAATTATGGCTTGATGTTATGATTCATATTTTTGTAAGATCATGTTATGATGTTAAGATCCATCTATGTGTTATTATTATATTTAAGATTTGAATAAGCACGAATAATTTATGTATGATTTATTTTTTTTAATGTTTGATTATTAAGAACGAAAAATTTACATATAGTATTAGATTCATACACTTTGATTTGAATAGATAATAATTCTTAGATTATTGATTCATGATTGTTTCAATTAGAATGTTTAAAAAAGTTATGATTTTAGGATTTTGTATAAAGAATAATTTCTAGAAAAAAAGAGCAATTGAATGCTGAGGGATTATCGTTCGATCTTCTTGAAGCTTCGCCCTTCAATTTTAATGATTGTCTTTGCGATAACCCCCTCAATACATGCTTTTGATCTGTTACCTAAAAAGACATCGATTCTTGAATTAGTGAAAGTGTTGCATCGCATACGACACAAAGCAATATAGATTGATAGCTTATTCAATTCAAGAAAATCAATCGTCAGAATATTCAGTTGAGATAGATTATTACTGTGAAAACAAAAGAATGGTGGGACAACATGATTTTTCTTAGTGAACGTTCATATCCTTCGTAACATATTGTTAGTTCTATTAATCTGCAATAAAGAAAAATGTTGTACTAACTATTTAGTGGGCAGAAGGTTGGCAACAATAATGAGAGGGCCCACGTTGATTTGTTTTCTTCTTTTTGAAGTCTATTTGTTTGTTGCCACTAACCATCTTCTTCATAGATTTTAGGGTTTTTTTAATCCAAATAACCATTAATTTTATTATTTTGATCATGCATTGGTATTGGATATATTATCATTATTATATATATATATATATATGATAGTATGATTAAAATTAATTTGTTATTCATCAAAAAGGCTAAATTAGTTTTAAATATGTGGTTATATAAATTATGTATTTTATGAAATACTATTATAAAAAATTTTAGTAGTTGACAGAAATTAAGGACTTTACCTAAAGGTAAATCAATGTTATATAGCTAATAAATATAAAGGAGAAAATTAATATACTCTTTTCACATATGTATAGTTATCCAAAGATGCTAGATATATTTGATAAAGTTTATTTAATTTTCTTATAAAGTTTAAATAATATTCTAATGATGGTGATGATATGTATTGTTGTGTTTACCCAATGAAACTTGCAATATATTTAATGTATGTGCTTCTTGTCTGAATATGTTACTTAATGAGTGTTTATATGTTTGCAGTTATTAGCCTTCACTCTCAAGCCTCTTCTGTTACCTTGTTCATTGGTGTGAATTTCTCTGAATGGAAAGAACAAGTCATTTTTCATTTAGGTGTTTTGGATCTTGACTTGACGCTATTAGAGGATAATCCTTTTGATTTTAATGATATCAGTGTAGAGGCTGAAAAGGCACACTATAAGGCGTGGGCAAGGCCTAACAAGTTACGTTTGAACTTTATGCTAATGACAATTGCTAAAAACATTAAGTCTACTTTTCCTAACACTGAAAATCAAAATGCCAAAGATTTTCTTAAGCTTGTGGAAGATAAGTTTCTTTCTGTTGATAAAGCACTTGCCGGGAAACTTATGGTTGAACTCACAATCATGAAGTTTGATGGGTCAAAGGGTATGCAGCAAAATGTTCTTAATATGACTAATATCGCAACAAGATTTAAGATATTAGGTATGGCTGTGAAAAACTCCTTCTTAGTGCAATTTATCATGAACTCACTCCCTACTGAATATGGATTATTCCACATTAATTATAACACATTAAATGATAAGTGAAATACTAATGAATTATGCAGAAAACTTATTCAGGAGGATGTGAGATTAAAGAAACAAAGAGTTCGTTTTATTAACCTGGTGAGTTAAGGAGCTGGAAAGAAACTCAAACCAATGACTAAGAATTTTAAGAAGAAAGGACCTACCAAAGTTTGACAGGTTGTTGATGGTAAAAGGAAGGGACAAAAGTTAGATAAATGTCACTTCTGTAAGAAAGAAGGACATTATCATAAAGATTGCCTAAAACGTAAGGTTTGATTCGAAAAGAAAGTTTACATTATGTTTCTGTATGCTTCAAATCAAACTTATCTAAAGTTCCTTCTAATACTTGGTGGTTTGATTTTGGTGCCATTAATCATGTTTCCAAAATTAAGCAGGAATTCCTTACAATTCAAACTATAAGCTCAACTAGCAACTTTTTGTTTATGGGGAATCGAATGAAGGCCCCAATTGAAGGTGTAGGGACTTACAGGCTCACATTAGATTCTGGGTTTAATTTGGATCTAATGAACACTCTCTATGTACCTTCAATTTCTAGAAAATTAATTTCTATTTTTAGACTTGATGCTAGGGGATATATCGTTAAGGGTGGAAATGGTTGTTTCAATTTGTATAAGAACAATTCATTTATTGGTTATAAAATGCTTATGAATGGTTTATATAAATTGAAACTTGATGATGTTTTTTTTCCTAAATCCCTATTTATTGTTACTCATAATGTTTGAATGAAACGTATTTTGGCGAATGAATATTCTGCTTACTTGTGGCATAACTGTTTGGGACATATATCCAAAGAAAGGTTAGAAAGATTAGTAAAGAATGAGATTCTACTAAATCTAGATTTTACTAATCTTGCCTTATATGTGGAATGCATAAAGGGCCAACAAACCAAACATAGTAAGAGAGGGGTCACAAGAAATAGTGAACTTCTTGAAATAATACACACCGACATTTGTAAACCTTTTGACACTCCGTCATTTAACAAAGAAAAATACTTCATCACTTTTATAGATGATTTTTCACAGTATGAATATATCTATCTGCTGCATGAAAAATCTCAAGCTGTAAATACCATTGAGGTGTTTGTAAAGGAGGTTGAGAGGCAATTAAATAGAAAAGTGAAAATTATAAGATATGATAAAGGTGGTGAGTATTATGAAAAGTATGATGAATCTAGATAATGTCCTGGTTTGTTTACTAAGTTCCTCGAAAGTCATGGCATATATGCATAGTACACTATATTAGGCACACAACAACAAAACGGTGTGGCAGAAAGGCGTAATAGAACATTAATGGATATGGTTAGGAGTATGATAAGTAATTCCTCATTACCTAAAAGTTTGTGGATGTATGCACTTAAAACTACTATGTATCTTCTAAACAGGATTCCTAGTAAGGTAATTCCTAAAACTCTTTTCGAGTTATAGACTGGAAGGAAACCTAGTTTAAGACACCTGTATGTTTGGGGTTATCCAACAGAAGCACGTATTTATAATCCACATGAAAGAAAATTGGATTCTCAAATAGTTAGTGGTTACTTTATTAGTGACCCAGAGAAATCTAAATGTTACGGGTTTCACTGTCCGAACCATAGTTCTAGAATTGTTGAAACAACCAACGCCAAATTTTTAGAGAATGGTGAAGTTAGTGGGAGTGTTGAAAATCAAGTTGTGGATATTAATGAAACAAGGGTTTATGTTCTATTACCCTTATATATTCTTAAACCCACAACTACAACAATTGTTGTTCCTGCTTAGGAAGATCAAAATAATTAAGAACAACATTTGGATAATGAAGAAGCACTCTATAAAGAACCTAACTTACCACTAACTCATGCAAATTAACCGATTGGTATAGCTTTAAATAAGCCTATAAGGGTAGGTTAGAAGGTTAGCTATTTATATTGATTATGTAGTTTATTTGCAAGAGTTGGATTATAATTGTGGCATTGATAATGATCTTGTTTCATTTTCATAAGTCATAGGTAGTGATAAGTCTGAAAGATGGATTGATGCTATGAAAGAAGAGTTAAAATCAATTGCTCAAAACAATGTCTAGGATCTTATAGACTTGCAAGAAGATTCTAAATGAGTTGGTTGTAAATGGGTCTTTAAGACCAAACGCGACTTGAATGACAATGTTGAAAGATATAAAGTTAGATTTGTTGCCAAAAGTTACACTAAGAAAGATGATATTTATTATAAGGAGACTTTTTCACTTATCTCAAAGAAAGATCCATTGAGAATAATTTTAGCATTAGTAGCTCAATTTGATTTAGAGCTACATCAGATGGATGTGTAACAATCTTTCTGAATGGGAATTTTAAGGAGGAAGTCCATATGGATCAACCTGAAGGTTTTTCCATTGAAGGTAAAGAAAGTATGGTGTGTAAATTGAAGAAGTTAATACATGGACTTAAACAAACTTCTAGATATATTAAGTTCAATAATACCATTACTTCTTTCGGTTTTGAGGAAATCACTATTGATTGGTGTATTTACCAAAAGATTGGTGGGAGTAAGTTTATATTTCTAATTTTGTATGTTGATGAAATTTTGCTTGCTGCTAACGAATTGGATTTGTTGTATAAAACTAAAGAATTTCTTTCTAAGAATTTTGAAATGAAAGATATGGGAGAGATATCCTATATGATTGGAATTTCAGTATTCCGTAAGAGATTAGAAAGTTCATTAGGAAATTGAGAAAATTCTTGAGAAATTTAACATAAGAGTGTTCAACAGGTATAGTCCCTATTCAAAAGGGAGGTAAGTTTAGTCTTATGCAATGTCCAAAGAATAAGGTGGAAAGTAAGGAAATGAAAACAATTCCATATGCTTTTGTTGTGGGCAGTTTGATGTACCTACAAACCTGTACTAGATCTCACATCAAATTTGCAGTAGGGATGCTAGGTAGATATCAAAGTAATCCTAGTATTGATCATTGGAAGGCTGCAAAGAAAGTGTCAAGATATCTTCAAGGAACAAAGGATTACATGTTCAATTATAAGAGGTTTAATCATTTAGAAGTAATTAGATATTTAGATTCAGATTTTGCCGGGTGTGTTGATAGTAGAAAGTCAACGTTTGGCTATTTGTTCCTATTAGCTGAAGAAGTAATTTCTTGGAAAAGTATCAAACAGTCTGTCATTGCTTCATCTACTATGGAAGCGGAATTTGTAGCTTGTTATGAGGCTACAGTTTATGCATTATGGTTGCGAAACTTTATTACAAGGCTTGGAGTTGTCGACACAGTAAGCAAGCTACTAAAAATTTATTGTGATAATTCTGCAGCAGTTTTCTTCTCTAAAAATGACAAATACTCCAAAGGTGCAAAACACATGAAATTAAAGTAATTTGTTATTAAAGAGGAAATTCAAAAACAAAAACTGCATATAGAACATATTAGGACAGATCTCATGGTTGGAAATCCTCAGGTTTACAACCGAAGATATTCAAAGAATATGTGATTAGGATGGGTCTTGGTTGTATTGATGATTGATAATAATGTTTGATGATGATGTTTAAGCACTTTTGAGCTCAATAATAATATGTTTCTGAATTTTATATTTCTTATTCATTATGCTTATGTATACCTGATTGTTTGAATAAGAAATTTGTTTGTATTTTCATAACAAGTATGTGAACTATATGTTGTTTATATACAACTTATGAACCTAAACATAAGAAGTTCTTAATGTAGTGGTATATGGAAGGAAGCATACGACCATATTGTGTATGACCGTCATAACCCACATTATATGATTTATTGTGTTGAGGTACTTATGATGTTAACGGTTTATAAGATTTAATTTTTTGCTAGCCTTATCTTATACTATTAAACGTAATGATGAAACATTCGGCTAAGCGAGAGAACGTAAGAAATATATGGTTTGATGTTATAACCCATATTTTCTGTAGGCCTATATTAAACTTGGTGTTTGTTTTCATTTTTTTTCCTGTTTTTGGTTGTGATTTTTATTAAAAATAAAACTTCCTATTGAATTACGTTTGGTGGTTATTGTTGCATTGCCGTGTTTTAAAAAATAAAAAACTAAAACCATCTTAAAGAAATCAGAAAAATACGTTTCTCTAATATTTCACAACAGTTTTTCGTTTCTTTTAAAACAGTTTTTTCTCACCAACTTGCATCTTCAGCTGTGATTTTTTTTCCTCTTTGCGCCGACTTGCATCCGCTGGCTTTTACCTTCATATGTGTTGATGGTAATCTTTATCTAGTCGATTCAATGGGAAATGCTTTACCTCTATTCTATTTTCCTACCTTCTTTCCCATTACGAACTGCGGTGGATTCGATGACTAACAACAGATGATAAGTCACCATTTTCGTTTGTTGTTTTTTTAACCCTCTCGAGCTTTTCTTCCATTGTTTATATATACACCCGTCATTCGCTAACTTGGTTCTAATATCTTACCCTTTACAAAGCCAGAGCCAAGACTCCAAATCGAAAACCATAAAGCATCATCATGGTGTCTCTGGCGATACTTCTCTCACCCATGAAACGAAGATAGTTTTTGGAGAGAAGCTGAAGCGGGCATATGATGCAGTTACTGTCGCCGCGACTGAGAAGAGAAACGGTCTTTCTTTTTCCAAAGAAATCGAAAGACGAAATTGGAAAAATCGCACGGAGGACTCCATCAGAACTCTCATGTTCTTGGGGTCTTGGAGCCTTACATAAAGTTCCTATCTTTACTAAAAATTTGAGAACTTTTATGTTGGATCAAAACTGATACGTCCGATGGCTGATTCTGTGTCTATAAACTTAATATGTATATCAACCAGCTATATATAAGAGACTGGAAGTATGGAATTACAGAATGATACTGACAATTTCAGTGGCAGATGTAAATAATTTCAATGCATCTATTGAATGAAACAACTTTTGTTTGATATCACTAATATTTCTGGTCTCTCTCACTTTCTTTTTTATCCTTCTGGTGACTTCGAACTCAGAAATGCATTGAGTGATTAAAGCAAGATGGTTTTGATTACTCTGTTCTGTTTTAGAAACTTTATCGTCTTTACCAAGATAGACAAATCAGTCATAAAAAGAGAACAAGGGTCTAAAACGAAGCAGTAGCAAATAGAAATGGAGTTTGTAAGGTCAGTAAAATTCAAAGTTCAGTTATGTGACTCCATCTGATTGAGATGGAAGGACCCTTCGTTGTTCTTGTGGACCTCCACCTTGAACTTCTCTTCATTGCTTCCCCTCTTGACCATGAGGAGCGTGTTAAATTTTGCCGAGTCATCCACCACCTCAGGCATGAACAATCCCTTGAAGAACATAAGGAAACAGTGAATTGGATCTCTGCTGCAAAGTCTTCACAACATGGCTTGCTTCATTTCAACTAAACAAGTTTTTGTTTTCAGTTTTTTTTATTATAAATTTAAACCAAACAAGTTTTCGTTTTTTTAAGGAAAAAAACAGAAACAAAAAACAGGAAACAGAAATAAAAAATAACAACAGAAAAACAGAAGTGGAACCAAATGACTTTTTTTAAGGTTTTTCTTAACTTGATAGTTTATTAAATCTTGACTGTTAATTTAGTACTTGATAGATGTACAAAATTTAATGTTAACCAAGAAGTCTATATAAACTAATCATCTTTCTATCCCAATTAAGTACAGACAACAAATACAGAAAGAACGTATTTGTAGATTGAGTTATCTATGAAGCTATCGTACAAAAATAGGGTTAAGAGAAAGAAACTAGTTCGTAATCATTGAAAGCTTTCTCTATACATCATGACGAATTCCGCTCAAGGTAAGTGATTTATTCGTTTCATTTATGTGGTTATTATTATATTCAAGATATGGATGGGCACAAATGATTTATGTATGATTACTGATTTACACATAATTTATGTCTTTAATGTTTGATTATTAATAACGAAAAACTTACAAAGTACTCCCAATCCACTGCTTTCTACACTTCGTATCTCATTATTGGCCATATTTCTCGATTATTATAGAAGCAGTTGTCATTTGGCCCTCATGTTGTTCACCATCAGTACTGTTTCATTCATTGTCCTGGTGCCACGCTTGTTGCCTTTCTGAAACCCACTTCAATAGTCTCTCCGTTAAGTCCCCTACTCTCTCGAAAGGGTCAGGAACAGGACTGTTTTCATAGTCTTCTACGTTCTTTTTCCTTACAGCACGAATACTCAATACCTATACATGGTACTATTAAAGAGAATAGTTTGTCGTACGATTGACCAGAATGATTCGGTCTCTGTGATTATATTCATGTAATGACAAGTTGGGGCCAGCATGATTTACTGATGTTAGGACACTAGCTAAACCAGTTTACTTCATACGTGAGATTGTTTCGGGTTTTCACTTCTTCCTCAAAATGCTGGAAAAAAAAAATCTGTTCGGACAGAAAACTAAGAAGGAAAAGGTTAATTGGCCAATTTGTTAATTATTTGAGCTGTATGATGAAATTTACTTTTTAAGTAATAACACTGCTCCGTAAATTTTCTTTCTAAGAAAAACAAACAAAAAGAGAGCAGTATGCACCTTGTAAGAAGGCTAAGGGATGGGCCAATCCAAAATAGATTGAAAAGCATTCGGTGAATGGAGTGCCAGCTCAGCAGTCATGTTTCTTGGGATCACAGTGGGCAGAAAAACACACGAAAATTCAACTTGAAATAGAATAGAAGATCAGTCGGTAATGAGAACAGATTCTTTGCTTCTCAAACAAGCACAAAGTTGTAGGCAAGAAGCTTCACTCACACAAACTTTAACACCCTGCTCAAATCAGTCATATGACTTTGAAACAATAATGGAATGTTGCAGAGCCCTTTCATCCTGCATATCCTTCTGTGTCAATCCCACGAGGAAATTGCTGAAAGTTCCCACCTGGATGTTCTGTTCTCTAAAGAGATTTCTCATTTCAAACGTATGTCTAGGAACCGAGTAATGATGGGGCGTGCAATAGCCAGAATTAAACCCTTGATATTCCAAACCAGGAGTGACAACATCATCAACATAAGACCCAAAAGGAGTTGGAAAAGGCAATACCCTGTTGAGCAAGTCGGAGACCAAGCTCTACTCAGAGGAGTAGAATGGCATGCCCCTAGAATGAAATTCTTTCCACTGATAGTGGGAATGATTGGCATATGACTGATTAATGGGACCTATAACATTATTGAGGTGCCCAGTTTTCTTACTACGCCAGCAAGTTTTAGAGCGTTCGGACCTTAAAGAGTTCAGTTGTCTATGATTATTGCATTTTGTACCTCGGAGCATCATGTCTTTTTGATGTCCCTCAGGATGCTTCCTACTTTCTTGTTTAGCCATCTTACCAACTTGGGAGGATTTTGTCTGATATGAAATTTTCTGACGCTTTGCACCTGTTAGCATTAGAAAGGAACAGCAAGACAATCTTTAAGGGTTTAGAAGAACAACATAACATGAAAACTACTTTCTTACATTTGTTTGCATGCTCCGTCTGCTTTGACTTTCTCAATGCTCTCACAAGTCTTGCAGCTGTACCTCGCTGGTGCTTCTCAGCAAGAACTTTTACTCTTTCTGCTTCATTGCTCCACCGCTAAGAGGAGAACAAGATTAATAATACAAAATTTATATCATCGAGGTACTAGAAGCTCTATTTCATATAACAGCTATTACCTGTCTGAAGGTTCTCAATCTATAAAGATTACGGCCCTTCACAAGCAAAGGGAAAAGTGGGGGCAATTTCTTAATACCCCTGCTCCACAGTACTTCAACCTTGCATGAGAGAAGCATCAATTGAATTGATCATAATTTGTAAAGAAAAAAATTGATCATACTTGAAAGCTGAATCACATGTATCCTACATAGAAAAGTATCTTATGCATACTTGTTAAACCATGTTTTTGATGATGTATACTGTGATAAAGATCCTAATGATTCCAATCATATGCACCAGTGATTCCCAAGTTGATTCAAGCTTCCACCTTGACTCTTAGCTTTAATGTGAAGACTAAACCTAACACTTGGTGAAGCTAATCGTAGGTACTAAATCTTAATGAAAGACGTCTTGAAGGGTGATTGTTAAACAGGTGGACATTGTATTGGTAAGCAGTGAATGATATCATTAACCATTTATGACTTCAGAGTAGGCGCTCCAACATATTTGGCAACAGATCAATTGGAAAGATATCTACCGTAAATGTATGTTGTTGCTTGGCAGAACCATAGCTTTCCTTAACAACCCTGCCGGCCACAGTTCTCGTCCCCAGAATCTTACCTGGTCTGCTTCTGTTGTCCAATTCTCAAAGCCAGCATAATTACAGATCCAGTAGAAAACGCATGAATATATGAGAGCATAACATAACATGAGATGTGGTAACAGTGTACCTAACTTTCTGTGTGAACAGAACAACGTCCCCCTTGCAGACATCACCTGTTTTAAGTAAAGTTCAAAAAGATTATGCATACATTAGGGAAACATCTGAATGAGAAGAGAAAGGAAAGAAACATCGTACCTTTGCAATTGACAACAAAGGATGATCTGGGATAAAGCGCTTCTCCACTTCCATGCCTTATCCTGAGAAGTAAATATACAAAACAAACAGAAGTCATAGAAAACCACATTGATTGGTTTCAATAAGCTTCCAAATCAGAGAATTGTGCAATCACCTAAAATGCTCATTGATTCTCTCAATGTATACTGCTTTGTTTCCAGAAAGCCTAAGGCTATGCTTTCTCAAATATGCTTTGCACTCTTTTAGATTTAAAGTTTCTAAACCATTTCCTTCTGCAAAATCCCATAAAGTTCACAGGTTACAACCAAAGGCTTATCAATTGGGCGATTGGATTGAAGAACAAGATCAGAGTATCCAACCAACCTTCAAGAAGACAGATTACTTTACGGCAGAGAGACTCCTCCATCTCATCATCATCCTCATCATCCCTTTCATCCGCATATTCCTCGTCTTCGCTGAAATGATAACAAAATAAAAATCAACCAAATTAACCGAAAGAAAAGGAAGTAAATAAGAAAAGAAGAAAAGAAAGATATACCTATAAATGCCGTCTTCTTCTGCATCAACAACAACAACATCACAATCATCATCATCATCATCTTGCTCACTGGAAGAGGAGGATGAGACGTAAATCGTCACCACTTTGCGCTTCCCGTCGGGCGATGCCATTTTCCAAGAGCTAATCTTCCTCCTTTCCTAATTTTCTTGTCATCTATTTATTTATAATCGTCGTCCTCATCATGACAACACCAGACTGAACTATTTATTAGTTTGATTCGATAAAACTAACTTATAATAATTGGAAAAGCACTATTATTTATATTTGATTTTTCTCATTTTTTGGTGGGCCCATTTCACATTTGTTTGTAATAAATTTTTTTTCTTTTTTTTGGTCTTAGACCAGGGTATCCACTGGCGGATTCAGTGACTAATTCCCTCGCTGGTTTGTAGACACTTCACAGGGTGAGACAACTGGCCCAAGGATTTAAGGTTGCTCCATACCCAAAGTCAAGGATTGAACTCCTGACCTTTAGTTAAGGATAGATAAGTCTCTGCCACTCAACACCCTTGAATTTTTTTTTCTTTTTCTATTTTATTAGTATCATTACTACGATGGCAAGCCGCTCGTCCTTGGCATTGAGAGGTCCAAATTGGATTTTGAAACAAACTTTCTGTGGCTCAAACAATTCATCGTAATTTAAAAACTACAAACTTGAATCAAATGACTGGAAGCTAACATTTTATTCATCTTGTAAATGAAGCTAGTCAGATTCCAACTGGAAAAAAAAATATAAAAAACTTGCACAACTTTTCGACTGGAAAATATGAATCCAGACATGATACAATCAATCAAATGATCCTTGGACCAGTCCAATATGTCAGAATTTGCTAAGCAGTTCTGAGAACTACTCTCACCTGCAACTAAACAACATTTAACTAAGCTTTACAGTGGAACATTGAAGATGCTTGAGCTTCAAGTTCAACAATCCATATGGTACAAGGATCATACCTTTAGTTATAGCCACGTACAAAGTGGCAATCGTTCAACTGAATTCTAGAACAGAATCTTTACGGCAATGTGATTACAGCGGTAACCATAACTTCTCACATCTTTCACTATGACTATCCCCAACCTTTCCCTTGTTAAACAGCATAAATGAACACAACCACACCTTTGATTCCCCAAGTCAGTTTCAAACTTCTATTGAACTTTAGCAAAGTTCCGACTTGATGGACCGTGCAACAATTTCACAAACCCTAGAAAGCTTAACTTGCCATCAGTGTGCCTAATCCAATCATGGAGAACAGAATGAACAGGAACAGCTGGGCTGAGGCCAAGTTCCTGCGGAGAACAAAACAAACATCAGTCAACCAATGTTTCATGGCATAGTGGATTCAAGATTTGCCTTAAAAAAAGTTGTGAACACCCACAAAAGAAAAAATGAAAACAGTGGTAACATTAGCATGCCTAAGACTGACACCATAGGAAGACACAATATTCAATCCATTATTTCAAACAGATGAAAAATGGGCCTGTAAGATGACGGTAAATTGCAAATGCAGAATGAAATTCTATAAACAGAGATATCGAATTTCCAACATCAGAAAGAAAAGAAGAATTAAGCATAACATTAATTGAAAAGAGATTCATACCGATGCCAATTCCTCAATCATGATGGCCCTGTTTCCTTCTTTCTCAAAGAGTTCATAGGCACAACGAGCATGTTGCTCCCACCGATCAAGAGCCTCTAGCTGATGGACACTCAATGCAGCTGCACAAAATTCCTCAAAATCCATCCTTCTATACTGAAGTGCATTAAGCTGTTACAGGAAGAAAAATAACTAGTTAAACCTGAAAACCTCAAAATGTTAAGCAGACACCAAAGTGAAGCACCTACAGAAGCAAGGAAATCTGGGATACGAGACTCCTTCATAGCATCTGTTGCATGTTTCATCAAGGCCTGAACATACATGAGTCAGAAACTGAGCATAAATTAACTTAAAGGAGCAAAAGAAAATTAAATATTCACGTAAAACCAACCATTTTGATATTCTCTAGGTTTATAGTGCCATGTTTATTTGGTTCCAACAGTGCAAACTGCTCCTTCAAATAAAAGAGCTCATCCACTGTCAATGTTTTAGAAAGGGCCTGCCACAATTCCAACAAATAAGTATGAAACTAAGTTCGTGAGTCACCAAGGATTGACTATAAACTAAAAGAAGACTAGTCAATAGTCCTAAAGCGAAACACAACACATCTCCCCACCACAACATGCAGCACACACTTGGAAAAACTTTTACCATAGCTAGCACCGAGCTAAGCTGTCTTTTTGAATCCAGAACTAAATAGGCATGTAAAAATCTCAAACCACTGTGAGACAATAATGTAATAAACAAACTATAGCAAGGGTTTTTCTTTTTCTTTTTTTTTTCTGTGCAGTGAATAGGATTCCACATATGGACATGGTCATACATGTTCCATTAAGGATGATAAGCTCAATTTAATTTCTTGAATAAACAGTGCCACACTCAGAACTCTACTTAGAGGATATTGAAAAAAAAGGGCGTTAATTTCACAGATATTTCACATTGAACATTAGAGACTGGTTTACCCACAATTATGTAGCATCAAAGAGCATGCTGGGCATATCAGCAGTGCAAATCATCAAAAACTCACCCTTAAGGCAGCTTTCCGAAGAGAAGATGAACGTATATAAGCCTTCATGAGTTTAAATATTAGTATATCAAGAGATATTTTAACATCATTCGAATTTTTTATCCATGGATGACCTGTAACCAATAATATTCACCATCAATCCATATGTTTCTACAAAAAGAAAAAAGAAAGCATAAACGTGACTGCACTTCAACTCACTTAATGCTTGAGCAGCAGTCAGTCTTTTTCTTGGGTCTTTATTCAATAATCGCTTCACAAAGTCTTTTGCATCAGGTGAAAGAGAAGGCCAAGGTGCCTCATCAAAACTTGGATCAGCTTTTAAAACTGCTCTAAAGATTCCAGATTCTGTTCGTGCCCAAAATGGGCGGCTACCACACAACAGAATATATGCAATCACACCAATGCTCCAGACATCAGCCTCTGTACCATATGATCTGTGTAGAACTTCAGGAGCTACATAATATGCACTGCCAACAATGTCATTTAACCTTTCATCTGCACATCAGGGCATTATAAATCATAAATACACTTCCAAGCTGGCAAGTGTATAAATCATAATGTACACTTGGGTTTCATAGTCATGACAAACCTGGCTTTACAAAGTCTGACAAACCAAAGTCTATGGCCTTTAATTGTGAGTTTTCATCCTTGGATGTGAATAAAAAATTCTGATATAGCAAATGCATACACTCAGATGAGTATACATGAAGAAGAAAAGAAGTTGACATGTGGCCAAACTTCCACCAAGGAAAGAATAAGATGAACATTGTGGTTGATATTTTCTTAGTTCTTAAATCCTGAACCTTCAACAACTAGGAAATTGACTGCACTGGCAAGATTTTTCCTTTCTTGTTAAGCAGCCCTCAGGTAATGTTAAAGCATTAGGCATACAAAATAAAACAAAAAGGAAAAGCCAAACCACAAAAGAAATAACAGAAGAGGAATCTCTGATACAAATCAGAACCGAGAGCAGAAGTTATGTAAAGGTCTATCTATCTCTATGTATAACATTTCACAAGCAAGAATCGTCTTTCTTTTTCTCCATTTCATTGATCATCACATTTAAGATTGCATTCCATTCAATCCATCAAATGGAGCCCTAGATCTCACTAAGAGATTCAGATAGGGCCAAGCATTTCCACAAATAGCATGTTTGTCTTCTATTCCCAATCACAATTCATGAGATCCAGAAAGCTTATACCAGCTCTACACACTATGACTCTCAAGTCTCAACAGAAACCATACTGACAGATCTCAAACATCTACAGTAGAAAGTGGGAGAAAGAGTGAGAGATGGATACTACCTCAGGCTTAAGATCCCGATGCACCACCCCCTGCAGATGGCAAAATGCAACAACGTTTAATATCTGTATCAAGACCGCCTTTGCATCGTCCTCTGTATATTTTCCACCCCTGCAAGAAAAAGGCATCATTAACTATTTAGTTCAATTGATCAACTTTTTTCATATATTGCTCCTTGCTTCAGTCCATAAGGACCAACTAAATTGAGAATTTCCATAATGAAACAAGGATAAAGTTGTTTAAAAAATGATACAGCCACTAGTCAACAAGGATACCTTGAAAGTATCCTATCAAGGAGCTCTCCTCCTTCACATAACCTGAAAAGTAAAACGTTTACTAGAACCTATCAGGACTATGTATAAAAATGAAAAAGAAACAAACAGATGAAAACAGATTGTCAATAACTGAACTTACTCCATTACTATATAAACGTTGTCATGATCTTCATAAGCATCATAGAACTGTACTAGATTGTTATGCCCGGTCAATGCTCTCAATATCATCACCTCCCTTCTGACATCCTCAATAGCAATAGCAGTGGTCATCTACAAATTTAGAAAGGCAGAGCACCATGAGTGAATTGAAGGCAGCAAGAAAAACTGAAATTTGGAACGGACTGCATAATCATGCCACTTAAATTGGATCCATCACTTTCACCAAATTTATAATCAGCTTGTTCTCTCCCCAAAAGCGGGCTTCTTTTTTCCAGAAAACTCCGAAATAGAAAAAGTAAAAGTAAAACTCAAACACCAAAAATGGAACCAAATCATCATCCAAACAAGCTAGTAGTCAATTCCTTTCCCATCAATCACTAGAAGCTCAATGGTCCCCAGCACAAATCACTTGATTGCAGACAAGTTCGCGAATTTCAACAAATTAGGAAGACGTAACTGCACCAAAATCTACAGATCTAACCTCAAATTAAGCTAAAAAAGTAAAGAAACAAAAGAAAGAAGATTGAACTGGTGGCAAAAGATCAAAGCATCGTTGACCAAGAAAAGAAACGGGACAAAACTAAGTCAACTCCGCGAAGAAAACCAAAGGACAATCTCAAACCAATTATCACAAACCTTAGCTTTAGGGATCACTTTGACTGCAAGTTGCTGTCCCTTTAGCTCACCCTTCTTGAACTTGGCAGCACATGTATACCCAAAATGCCCTCGCCCAACTTCATCTCCGAGCTCGTACTTGCTCCCAAAATGCTTCGAGAACCCAAAGCTCTTATCCAACCCACTCACCTCCGACTCACTCCCCTCCGGTATGGACGCTTCGTTCGGTTTCACTGATCCGTGCCGCCGTGCAAGCATGGCCCGGAGGTGCTTCACCGGTGAGGGTGGTGGGAACGGCCGCTTGAAAAGCCTTTGTGGCGTGGAGTTGGCGCTAGCCACATTCCTCGCCGGAGATCTCGCGGGAGACGACTTCTTGGAGAAGAAGTAGTGGGCCGGACTTGGACTGTAGAACGGAAAGAAGGGAGATTTCTTGACATTCTCCAACTCTTTTCTCTCATCCTCACTGCTGGCCTTTTCTCCTCTGTTTGGGTGAGGCTTAGTGGTATCCTTGTCCGGGACAGGAGCATGTCCGTGTCCGGGGGAAGAAAGCGCACTAGGGTTTGGGGAGGGTTTGGAGATGCAGATACCCATTGTGCGAAACCTTCCCCTCCAAACAAAAGATTAGAAGAGAGTGGAACACAACAAAGAGAGACACGCAGTTGCGAAACACATGAAAAGAAGCTCAACCCATTATCCAATATAAGGATAACATTTTTGGTTTAAATTTCGTATGAAAACAAAAAGAAAGTAAAAAAATGGACGATTTAGCTTTGCTTTGCTTTGTGTGGTCTCGTCTGATGAGAGAAAGAAAGCAAAAGAAAGAGAGAGACAGGGAGATATAGGGAGGATGTAGCAGTAGTAGTAGGCTAGCAGATGCGGCTGAAAAGGAAACGACGATTGTGTTTTGTTAATGGGGAAGACTAAAATTAAATAGAAAGAGTTCAGTATTATTTAGTTGCTTACAAGATTAACTAAAGCGGTTGAAATTAACTAGCGGAAAAGGAGGTGTATCGCTGAGTAACATTAGCTTTTTCTGTTTCTCTGGTGTGGGCCCGTGGTCTGGTCCCCGACAGAAAAGCTCACTACAGATTGATTGTTTTTGTAGTTACTGTTAATTGAATTTACTTCAATATTAGTTCGAGAAATCGGAAATGCAGCCTTTAACTGTTTGATATTGCAACAAAATCATGTATTCTACTATTTGGATCCAGGAGATTAGTTCCAATTAGGGGTGAGTATTATTTGAGTCGGCCCGATTATTCAGCCTGGCTCAAATTAATTCGAGTAATAAAATACTAAAATACAGATAAATCGGGTCAGGTATTACCTGAATTTTTTCGGTTTGGGACGGGTAATTCCGAAAAAAATTCAGGTTACCCGATTACCCGAATTAGGTTTAAAAAAATTATGAAAATACATTTCGTTATTTTCTTATAAAGTTAACAGATTAATTATGCTAGTTAATTGAATATCTGGTTATATTATTAGTGAATTCAACTATTTGTTTTGTTTTATGTCTCTTAAATGAGATATAAGAATGTAATTCAAGTATTTATTTATTTTGTGTAATTTTTGAAAGAGAACCAAACAAAATTTCTGGTAACCCAAAATTACCCGATTTACTCGAATTATCCGATCGGGCCGGGTAAATTCGGGTAATGGAATTTTGAATTCGGACCGAGTAAGATGGAAATTTTTTTGGATAATTCGAGCTTTACCAGAATAGTAAAAATTTGGCCCGATTAACCCGAATGCTCACCCCTAAATCCAACTCCAAGAGAAACGTATTTCCTAATATTTAGGAAAACTAGTGGAGCCATGGACAGTCGTCCGATTACACGACTTCTATGCATGGTCGCTCTTTTTTTTCATATTAAAACACCGACATTTCACTAACATGTCGTCCAAAATACGAAGCGTACTTGTTTTTGTCTTAAACTCAATTTAATTAATTATTAAATTGAGTTTGGTACTTATCTTTAATCCATATATTTATTAAGTGATTTATCCGGTATACGGTTTGCAAGTCACGACTAGTTTACCAAATAATAGAACATAACCACTTCATCTTGATCCTTTGACGTTAGGCAAACCTTATTAAAACTCGAGCTGACCGCTCAAGTTTAGCCTGAATTGTCCGCACGGGTAGCCTAGTTGGTTATTGGGAAGGAAAGTGACTTCAAGGTCTTGGGTTCGAGTCTCGGCAGCGGCAGTGTGAGAGTTCATCCAATGTGGTGACTCCTTGTGCGTGCCGAGTACTGGGCCGCCTTTCCGAAAAACTGGCTGGGATCAGACCGTGATTTACCTCCCTCACACAATATCGGGCCGAAATATGAGGGCGTCTAGAGTGGACGTTCCATCTTTTGAGTCCAAAGTTTAGCCTGAATTGCCTATATTAAGATATGCTTTGGAAAAGGCTCCAGTTTACTAGTACTTCACATGCAATCAATGAATTGGGTATGGAGGGAGAGGGAGACTTACATTATAAAAGTTCCACATTCAAATTTCAACTTAATAGCACAATTGTTCACAAAATTCCCATTTGTTTAGCATATACCATCTAAATTTCTTTTAATTTTTATTCTAAAATTTAATTAATAATAAATATAATACTAAGATATATTGTAATTCTAACGATATTGTTATTGTTACATAGATATAATATAATTGTAAAAATATACTTTCAAATTATGTTTTATAAACTCAACACAGTGTAGGAGTTTTTTGTAGTTAAACAACGGTCTGGGCCGACCGGCACTTATTATATAAATAAATTTACTACGATGTATGATATATTAATCGATGGAAGGAAGGCAACAAGTAACAGTTGCGAAATAGCAATGCCAGGTACAACTGAAAGGAGAAGCAACTCATAACTCGCAAGAAAGCATGTGAGGCATCATGCTTATCAAATTGACCATTTTGGTTTGATTTTGTCAATTGCCACATCTTTATAATTTTATAGTAATAGTATATTTTAAATAAATTCAAGCCTAGTATATTTTATCAATACCAAAAGAATAGAAGATACAGACTGGACAAAGAGTACTAATGTACCTTCATCCCATGTGTGGTTAAGTTGTAGGGATAGGTAGTTTCTATCTTAATTGTCAAGGTCATGCACATCATTCCCTTTCGTAGTAGTTTTTGTTCGGAATGAAACTCTTTTGAGTTTGATCACCATGGTCGGCGTTCATGTGCAATTGTTAATTAGTTTGTAGGCACTAGGGTAGACCATGTCATAATAGACTGAGAGCTAGTAAATTAAGCAACTGGTATTATCAATGAGTTTGATTACCTCCCACACCACGAACGCAACTCTTGGTCTAGTTAGAGCTTTCTTTAATTCCACAATCAAATGGAACAAAAGCAAAGGACATGGAAAGAATTACTGCTTAATTGGTCCCCCACGAGTGGACACCACCGGTTCACGGTTGCTTGGGGCATGATTCCAAAATCCATTTATTTCAAACCTAACACTACAGTCATTATCTTGCTGCCCACTTAAATGCAACAATCATATATTTCATTATTCATCTCCCCACTAAATTTTCCATTTCCATCTTCATAATTCAACGGGTTAGGCTATTGTTGCATTGATTTTGAAATGAAATTTACTCCAATTCATAATAAATGTCGTTTTAAAAAAACGCACGTTTATTAAAAAAGCTAATGAAATTATAGATATACCCTTATTAATTAGTATGTGAGAGAAATTACATATTATTAAATTGCCTTGAAATTATTATCTGTGTAATTAAAATGAGAGAGAAATTAAAAGTTAATTTTGGAAGTAAAATTATAAACATGCATACAAAGTCAAGAATGACACTTATTTTGAATAATTAAAATGTATCTAAAACGACACTTATTATGAATCAGAGGGAGTATTACTTAAATCAACTCCTCTTGATGAGTTCGAGTTTCAATTCACAAGTATAATTGCATCGAGCATACTCGTGTATGTAAGTAAACACATGGTAAGAAATTTGCATTAAGTGATAATAATAGGTGTACCAAGTCTTTAGAAGTTAGTTAATTGAGAGCGAAAATATGTTAAGTTACATAAATATTAGTTAGATTGAATTTGTCAATTGATTACACGATTATAAATTTAATCTTTAAATTTCTTATTATATGGTAAATTTTAATTAATTATTTTTAGTATAATACCATAAATACAGTAATTAATATCTAACTATTGATTAATTTTCATGTTGACACAACTGTTAAAGAACTATGTTTGATACTAATAAAATATTTAAAATAACTTATACAACTAACTGCCGCACTGCCAAATCTTTTTAAAATTTAGAGGCATTTTGATATGACTACATACAGATGTAATTCTCTAATTAATCCTCTAAAAAATGTCATAATTACGCCTATTTATACACACCATTGAAATAAAATCGTTGTCAAACCACTACTGTCTTGGTCTCACCCTTTTCCCTGTCGCTAGTGCATCTCCTAATTTCCCATGTTGCCTGCCACGTCAATCGCCTGGATAATGTTTTCCATCTAAGATTGAAACAGATAAACAGATAAAGAGACCACTCCCATAGTCCAATGTGGTCACAAGATTGTCTAACTTTATGAGATTGCGGTGTTGACTTGTGTATTTAATCAGTGATGGTAATGATGTGTTGTTTAAGGACTGCTTCCTTCTGCAGGCTCAAATCAAAGTGGAGGTTGATTTCTTACCTCTCGAATAAAGCAGTTGTATGGTCAATAACATATTGAAGAATAAATTGAGATTATAAATTGAAACATTAGGACATAAGATTTGAACCTTAAACTTTAAAAAAAATTTGCAATTCTAACACAATTTTTATAAACTTTAAAAAATTTAAATCCAAAATATTTTAAAAGGTCAATTTATCAATTAAAATATTAAAGTCAAAAGTATTATTAGACAGGTTTGACAATAAAAAAATTAGACGATCTTATTAGAGGGAATGCACATTTAATAAAAAGGTTTCATAAAGATTATGAAGAGTTGAGAAATTAAATTAAATAATTCTTAAACTCTCAGTCAAATGTTACAAATTAAGATAACTTATGAGTTATTGTTAAGATATGTGTTAAGATATCTTGTAATTTTGGGCATTATTTGTAATTAAATATAGTTGGATATATTTGAAAGTTTGCCTTAGTTGGGACTCTTGAAGATAAAATTACATGAAAGATAAAATCATAATGAACATAGGATTTATTATTTGAGATAAAATCACCATATCTAAATAAAGATAGTGTGCAGATTTTTGGTGATTTTTTTTAGCTATCTTTGGAAGCCTATTTTGGTGATAATGGTTATGACTAAATGTTTGCTGTTTTCGTGAGGAAAAACTGGCAGACAATTAATCAATTTGTGTAGTTGTGTTTCTTTATTTTTGTATGAGCAATTACACGTTCTATTGAGCCATTCTTAGAGTTGCGTTTCCGCACATGTGGGTGAATAATTGGACTGTTACTTCATGTCTTTGTGAGGGAAAAGTGTGCAGAAACGTAATTGAGTGTGCAACTAATTTTTCGAAGGTTATACCCACATCTGGTAGCCGCGTTTTCTCCTGGGTTGTGTGTTTTTTGGGTTGTCTTTGATGTTGTTTTTGTGCGAAAACCACCAATAGTTTTCGTATGTTTTTGCAGTTCTATTGTTTTAATGATTAGGTGATGAAACATTGGTTATTTTGTTGAGTTTTCATGGCTACTGTGCGTGGGATGCTTCATCGACAATATCGAAGATTAACATCAAATTTCTTGGTGGACAACTTCCCATTCTTTCATTGATGAAGTGGCATATTTAGGGGAGTTACTTTTTATCTCAAGTGTTATCTTTGTTTGTGTCTTTATTGTTTCAATCACTTGAGTTGTTTTATTATCAATCATAAATCCTCTGTTGAGGTTAACACGAGGTGGTCGTGTTATTGAGTGCGAAATACTTTCAAGGCGTGTGAGGATGGAGAATAGTGTTAAGGGTTAGGTGGGTCGACTTTATAATGTCTTGAGTAAAACTATTATTATTCCTTAGTGAAAGTGATTAAGCTAGGTGAGGGCCCCGCAGATGTAGGTAGGGTTTGTAGAACTAGGTTACCAAATATCTGATGTTGATTTATTTATTTCGCATTTAATTTTTCTGTTTTCGTTTGTGATAGAAAATTTATAATTGTGGACATAGTTACATTATATCAAGCAACCACAGATACAGTTCAAACCAATTGCGGCTGAACTAAAATTGTTGCCAAATTACATCCTTTCAAATTTTCAATTGGTATCAGAGCGGGTCGCTGAATCAGAACTTGGTACATCAAGTTAGTGCAGATTCGTGTTTCGCAATTATGGCTATAAGATAAGGAGTATCAATCAGCAGGCCACCGTTATTAGATGGTTCCAATTATCCTATTTGGAAATAAAGGATGAGAGTTTTTATTCAAGCGCAAGGAACTAAAGCATGGAACTCTGTTTTGCATGACTGGACACATCCAATGACAATTGTTGAAAAGGAAGAAGCGGCAATTAAATATCCATCTGAATGGACGAGAGTTGAAGAAGAAAGAGCGGTTGGAAATTCTCAAGCAATGCACGCTATCTTCAGTGCAGTAGATGAATGGCACTTCGCTATGATATCAACCTGTGAATCTGCAAAAGAAGCACAGAAAACTTTGCAAAGAATACACGAGGGATCTAAATCTGTAATAGTTTTGAAACTTTAGATGTTGGCCGCTAGATTCATAGAACTTATGATGGATGAAAGAGATACTATTGGAGACTTCTATGAGAGATTGCGTGACATAACCAATCAAGCACATCAACTTGGGAAGAAGTATTCAAATTTGAAACTTGTCAAGAAAACTTTAAGATCATTGCCTTCAAGATTAATACCAAAAATTACAGCCATCGAAGAAGCCCATGATATTAATGAATTGTCTTTGGATAAGGTAATTGGGATTCTTACAGACTTTGAGATGAATTTGTTGAGAGATAAATGTGAGAAGAATAAAGGATTGACACTGCAAGTTGAGGTTGGTAAAGCCGTGAATGATTTAGGAGATTAATCTGATAAGAATGAAGATATGGAGTTATTAATAAGAAATTTCAGCAAGTGGCTAAAAAAGGTAAAGGAAAGATAGACTTGAGTTCAGACAGAATGATGGGAGTTCCTCCAATAATAACTTCAAATAACAAGAAAAAGCAAAGAAGATACAGTGTCATAAATTTCAAAGTTTCAGACATGTTCAAGCACAATGTGCTAACACCTTGAAGAAGAGAAAGGGAAGTCTTATGCGAGCACTTGGAGTGAAAATGAATCTGAAAGTGAGTATGGTAGAGAAGAAGAATTTGTGAGCAATAATGTTGAATTGGTTGCTTTATACATCAGAAATCCAGTTGCTTGCTTAACAACAACCAAAGAAGAAACTGATGATGAAACCATGGATAAATCAGTCCAAAATTTCAAGAAAAATGCAAATGAATCAATCCAAAGTTTAATTTCAGATTATGATAGTGGTGACAGTGATTCAGAGTATAAAGGGAGGATATTTGTAAAGCCTACGAGTTAATGTATAAAAAGTGGGTGCAAACGCATAAGCAAAATGAAAAGCTAAAGAAGGAAAACACTACTATGAAGAACATCATTCAAAATTTAGAGAAGAAGCTATTATCTACGATAGATGAGCTTGATGAAATAAAGTTTAAATTGGTCAGTATGGAAAAAGGAATAAGAATGTTAAGTGGAGATATCGAAAAGCTAGAACAATTATTGGAAATTGGTATGATTAAAGGATACTTTCAAGGTGTCAGTTACATAGGTGAATGTTCTAAGGTGAATGATAAGAAAATCGATGATGCTAGATTTGTCAAAGGAGAAACCTCAAGGAAGAATTGAAATTTTATACCTACATGTCACTTTTGTGAAATTATCGGGCACATAAGGTTGAAATGTGCCAGGTTGTTACAAATGATATTTCAAAGGGTTCAAAACTGAAAATCTAGACACTCTCCATTAAATTTCCAGCAGAAGCCTATGTTAACAAAGCATACTTGGGTTAGAAAGGATAAAAGAAGCTACTTGATGGATGACCAAAGTTGTATGAATGACCATATTACTTTTGGAGATGGAAAGAAGGTAATGGATGGATTGCCACACTTCAAAAATGTGCTCCATATGGATGGTTTAAAAACTAACTTGGTGGTCGAATAAAACCTTCAAATCTAGCCTTACGAACCAGCATAAAGATGAAATGAAACAAAACAAAAAAACTGCCCAGATTCACAGTTAGTTGCTGCTGGTAAAGAAACAGTTCAATCAGAAGACCAGTTGGTTACTTATGAGGGAGAAATCAACCAGACATCTGTTGACAGAGTTAATATGATGAGGAATAGGACCAGGTTTGAATTTCTTCGAGGGGCACATAGATTGTGTGGTTTACATTTCGAAGTATATTGATGTTGTTTATTAAAAAAACAAAAAAGGGCTCGAAGGAGTTAATGTCTAAACGTTTGAGCTTTTGATTTATGGGTTTTATAAGGTTTAGGTGATTGGTGTGTGTCTGACTTTTCCTTACTTGTTGAATAATATATTTGATGTGAAAATGAAGTTCTGCTTGATGATTTGAGAGTTTTACTACTGAATTTTGATTTATGGAGTTATATCAAGAAAATGTTGATGTTTTGATGGAGACTTGTAAGAAGACTAGAGTTTTCTATGATTCCGATTTTTCAAGTTCTATATTAGTTTATCTCTGGGCTGTATAAGTTTGGGTAATATACTTTCACTGGGGTTGGATATTTGTGCAGATATTATGGTTGGGAATGAGATGATAAGAGGTATACCTAGAGGATAAAAGAAACATCTGACTATAAGGGAGATGTTGGCTTGTTAGATAGTTCGTCTCCAATGATTTACGAACAAAATGCCATTGTCGTGAATGAATTTGTGGACAAAAGATGGAGTGCACCTAATCTAGATCCTAAGATTGATGCACCCACTATTAAACAGTGTTGTTAAAGTCGAGAGGCTTCATTATTGATGATTATTGGTTTTGGATTTATGTTGGTGCCTTTTTTATTTTTCTCTTCTATTCAACAGATTATTCGTTGCAGTCTTTATCCTCTGCTTATTTGGATTTTCGTATTGATCATTGTTGGCCACTTCCTTTCTTTAGAAAGCAACAATGATGGGATACTCTCACTTTAACCGGATTTGTTATTGATTATCCTATAAATTTAACTTAGTATAACCAATTTAATTTGAATGTTTTGTTGACTAAGAGGAATTTGCTACATGTTGAGTTGGTGCAAGAATTTTATTATGATTTGGATAAAAGAGTGTAGGATGATACAACTTTATGCTTTTATATAATTTATGTGAGGAGGAGATTGATTAAGTTTGATTATGCTTCGTTGAATGTAATTTTGGGGTTTATAAATTTAATCAGTAGAGAGTGGATGACTTTGATGTGAGTAATAATATGTTGGCTAGTGTGTGGTAAATTGTCATCTTGGCCCTCTGTTGTTGTACTATGTTCTTATGATTCTTCTGCTACACCTACTGCTAATTTTTATTGATGACTATCTGAGATTTATTGGATTGAGGGCATCTTTTAAGCGGTTTGAATGCACTTCGTTAACACAAGCAAAGGGTTCTTTAATCGGCTTCCTGTGATGCTTAGTCTTGCTTTTTGGCATCTTTTTATCCCAAGGAAGAGAAATATGGTTGGGAGAAAATTGGATAATTGTTGAATGAATGATTGTTTGTTTGATTATCGTCTATTTGGAAGAACTTGGACAATTTTTATTAAACTTGTTGGTTGTAGAAAAACTTGGACAATTGTTTTTGAACTTGTTGTTAATTGGAACTTGATGTTCAATTATGAGGGAATGTCCAATTATCTTATTAAAGGGGAGTTCCTATATGTGACAAATAATGTTAAAAAAGGGGAGAATGTTAAGATATGTGTTAAGATATCTTATAATTTTGGGCATTATTTGTAGTTGAAAATAGTTGGATATGTTTGGAAGTTTACCTTGGTTGGGACACTTGAAGATAAAATTACATAAAAGATAAAATCCTAGAGAAGATAGGATTTATTATTTGGGATAAAATCACCATATCTAAATAAAGATAGTGTGAAGATTTTTGGTGATTTTTTAAGCTAGCTTTAGGAGTCTGGTGATAATGATTATGTAAAGTAGCAGAATTTATGTAGATTTGATCGACTATTTGTAGCTGCGTTTCTGCTGGGTTTTACATGATTTTTTAGACTGCATATGTGCTGTTTTTGTGAGGAAAAAATTGGTAGAAAATTAATCAATTTTTGTAGTTGCGTTTCTTTGTTTTTGTGTGAGCAATTTCATGCTCTATTGAGCCATTCTTATCAGCTGCATTTCTGTATATGTGGGTGAATAATTGGACTGCTACTCCATGTCTTTATGAGGGAAAATGTGCAGAAACTTAGTTGAGTGTGTAACTAGTTTTTCAGGGATTCTATCTACATTTGCTAGCTACGTTTTCCCTAGGTTGTGTGATTGTCTATCTTTGTTGTTGTTTTTGTGTGAAAACCTCCAACAGTTTTCGTGTCTTTTGCAGCTCTATTGTTTTAACATTTCAGTGATGAAACGTTTGTTGTTTTGTTGAGTTTTTATGGCTATTGTGTATGGGACGCTTTAGAGACAATATCGAAGGTTCACAGTAGACCCATTCTTTTGTTGATGAAGAGGCATGTTTAGGAGAGTTGCTTTTTATTTCAAGTGTTGTCTTTGTTTGTGTCTTTATTGTTTCAATCATTTGAGTTGTTTTATTATCATCTTTATTATCAATCATTGTTGAGAATATCCTCTGTTAAGGTTAGCACGAGGTGGTCATGTTATTGGGTATGAAACACTTTTACGGGGCGTCAAGATGAGGGATAGTGTCAAGGGTTGGGTGGGTTGACTTTGTAATGCCTTGAGTAAAACTATTTTTGTTCCTTGGTGAAAATGATTAAGTTAGGTAAGGGCCCTACAGACGTAGACAAGGTGTGCCGAACTGCGTTATCAAATCTCAGGTATTAATTTGTTTATTTCGCATTTAATTTTTCTATTTTTGTTTGTACTAAAAAATTTATAGTTGCTGACATAGTTGCATTATATCAAAGAACCATAGAGACTCAAAGCAATTGCTGCTGAACTAGAATTGTTGCGAAACTACATCCTTTCGATTTTTCAGAAAGTAATTATTGAGAATGAAAAAACATGATTTTAGTTTAACATCTAGAATGATTTAAGATTTCTTCGTAGAAATCTTGAATTTAAAATTTTTAATCTTCTAATCCCCTTAAAATTCAATTTGAAATTGATCATCTTTTGTGAAGAATGGCAACAAAAGATTTAATTTAATCCTGAAACTCTCCCTTTTACTCTCCTTTTTATAAATCAAACAAAAAACTAAAGTTAAATAAACTCTCCCTTTTATAAATCAAACAAAAAAACTAAAGTTAAAATAACTTGGAAAAGGCATCACTTCAAAAATTTTACTAACAAAGCTTGTGTGTATATGCTTAACTCATATACTAGAATAAGTGGATATGGTTTAACAAAAAATTATCCTAAAAGTTCTTTTATATTTTAGCTAACAATGAAACAAAGGCCAAAACAATTGAACAAAATTGTTGATTTATGCCCTATAACCAATCAGTTGGTTGTAGCTTAGTGATATAATTATTTAAATGCATTCTTTATCTTATACATATTTAAATGTATATGATAAAGATTATGAGATAAATGTATATTGTAAATTAAATTATAATTATGAGATTCATTTTGCATTTATGTATTATCCCTAAATTGATCCTAGTTTGTTCTATTGAGACTGTATATTAATAAAGCGTAGAAAGATTAGTACACATTATGTTTCTTTCTTATGAAAGAGGTAGTTGCTCATTAAATAAAATAAGAAGATAGTTAAACAAACATATCAGTGCTTGTTAAAGAATAATTCACTGAACTGATCTCATATGCGAATTTCATTAGGAACATTAATTGTATGTATATGAAAAATCTCATTTCGAGTCATCGTCTTAAAATAATGAGGGAGAATGTTCCATTATTTTCAATTAGTATTTATACAAAAATTCATGGCCAAGGTAAAATGATACTTTGAAAACAGTTTTCAGATATTATTAATTGAACTAATTACTAATGGTGAGGAACTAATATGATTGGACTAAGTAGATATTATTTCCATACTTTTTGTCCAATTAGAACATAATGAAAGTACTGAATTATACAAAAAAAAATTATGAACAAATTTATTAGTTAAAACCACTTTAACATTATTAAACATTTAGGTAGTCAAGATGTGTTACTAGATGTAAATTTTGTTCTGTAGATATAAATTCTTTCATTGGAGAATTATAGATAAATTAAGAAACTTTAATTTATCTTATCATAAATATCATTTAGTGTTATGATTTATATCCATTGTTAATATATTTGAGAACCTAATGGATTACACATAAAGAACGAGTTGAAGAGATAAAAAGTATTGTAATCATGTTAGACTTAATTATAAAGTTTGAGAAAGTTTACGACTAAATATAAGATATTTAAGATATTAGACTTATTTGGGCCTAATTAGTATTTAATTAGAATTAATTGTATTTATAATTAAAGTTTAGATGAATATATAATTTAATTTCAATTAAATCATAAAATATCCAAAGCCTATTATAAATAGGCGTAGGTTCTAAGAGAGCTAACACTTCTTACTTAACTCTTTTTACAATAATTGCAGAGTTATTTCAACTTGTTTTGTGGATACTTTTAAAGGTTGAACACTTATGCTGTTATGGTGATTGAAATGAGCTTATTTTAGAAATAATTCGAAGAAAACAACAAGAAAATGACCAAACTTCAAAATAAGGTATAAATTATGTTTATTGCTTTATTATGATTTATGTGTTAGTCATTTTATATAATTTAAGTTATCTTGGCTTTGAAAAATTATATGAAAAATTTTTATTATTATTCTTCTGTGTGCAGGATCGAATCCGACCTCAATTTTCCAAAAAAAATCAAGGACAACATCCCTAGCAACATCAATCCTAAGCTTTGTGATCAATTTTTTCAAATATTAAACCATCTCTTGTTCAATTATTATTTCTTGAATATATTATAAAACTAAGCTCTCAAACTTTCTAAAATACAATGCTTAGAAAACAATTATACCAATATTATAAAATAGGTTTAGCAGTAAAATGTATGTATATTGAAAATATAATCTGAAATAATATGAAGTTAATAGATTCAAACCGAGTTGATTAGACTTTAAACTAATGTCGAGCTTAGTTTAATTTGAAACTCGAATTTATCATATAACAAAAAGTGATGTTATTTTATGTATTGATAAATGGAAAAAAAAGTAATGTGCTGCCTCTACTTCCACCACGAAGCAATACAAGCGCTATCACAACTCTCTCACTTTCTTTATATGTACACACACACACACACACACACACACACAACATTTATATATATTGTCTTGTTTCAACAACTTTTGAACTCTTTCTCTCATAATCTAATCTTGCACTTTCTTTTTAAAATTCTATCTCTCTATAAATTTTTTTTGTGTAATTATTGTGAATGTGTGTGTAGATCCTTACACATTTTATATATTTGTTACCCCACTACACTTGCTCACTCTCTCACCTACGGTCTTAGCTTTGGCTCTATGCTCTTCTTGTCAATTTCGCCTTCTTCTACTATACCATTCCTTATATGAGGGCTACATGCGACGTATGGTATCGTAAATGGCTTTATCAATCCTAGTAGTGGAGTTGTTGATTGTCAAGGTATTTAGCATCTGACAGTGCATTCTAATTTCAATTAATATAAATAATGATAAGTTCTTTTTTGCCACTTATGTTGATGGTACTGCCTTACTTTATTTCTAGGGCTTTAAATAGTCTAGGTAATATTACTATTTTCTCTACTGCTTTTTTTAATTCTTGATTAAATTCTTTACTTTATAATACTAGAAAAGGAAAAGGAACTATAATTGTATTATTTGAGAGTATAAATCATTAATTTAGTCAAAATAATAGTTTAATTGATAAAAAATTATTGATTGTCAATTAAGTTTGTATTCTACTTCACTAGTGAACCATTACTTAATCTTCTTTTCTTAATTTAGGGGCCGTTTGGTTCTACTTCTGCTTTTCTGTTGTGATTGTTAATTTTGTTTTCTAGCTTTTAAATTAAAAAACAAAACTTATTTAATTGAGATTTGTAATATAAAAACTGAAAATAAAAACTTGTTTAGTTAATAAAAAACTAAAAATGAAAATATCTAAGTCAGAGTTCACTCTAACTTTAAATCTCAACTGACTTTCCTTTCCTTATTTCAATAGTATTCTTAGAAGTATCAACCAAATTATATGCATATTAATTTCTATATCATGATGAATCCAATAAACCAAAAACACAGAATAATAAACAATTGTTATTGCAAAAACGTAGATAAACGATAAATAAGAAAACTAGTAACACAAAAACATATAACGCAGGAACATAGAACTTGTAAGAAGTAGGTATAAGGTATAAGAAACCTAGATGCAAAATTCTTTTTCTGGAACTGATACATACGATCATAGCACTGAAAGAGGAACTTAGCAATTGTTTCCCTTCTCCATCCAAATATGAAAGAACCCCTTGAGATTGAGCAGTTAATGTCTCAGATGATTGAATTAAGACAACAACTAAACAACAAAAAGGAAAAATGCAAAAGAAAAAGAAAGGGTTAAAAATAGTACTGGTAAATCAAAAATCCTATTTTGCTCAGCAAGACAAAAAAAATTTATGGTCACAGGAGATCTGCAACGTTTGATGACAATTCTTTGATTGTCATGTTGTAAAACTTTTGGACATTGAACAACATTCATTCGTCATCCTTTGTCCCAAAGTTGATGGCCACACCTTTTCTTCCAAACTATCCGCTTTGTCCAATTTGATGAAGATAATTTTCAGGTTGAGTCAGCAGATCATAGTTTATGACGAGGGAAACCTACTGCACATCAATCCTAAGAGCCAAAACATCTGTGGTGATAAGGACACGAGAAGAACCAAATTGAAACTTGCGTATAATGATTTCACGAGTGTTTTGGTCCATATCTCCATGAGGAGAAGAGATTGTGTGATCATGACTTCACATCTTATCAGGAAGCTAGTCAACCTTGAGTCTCGTGTTGACAAAAGTGACACTCTGGGATAGAAAAGGGACGTAAGAATGAGTTAGGACGTAAGAAAGAAGTAAAGAACAAATAAGAAGGAGAGAGAGAAGAGATGAGTTTGGGACGTAAGAGAAGAGATAAGAGATATAATTTTTACACTGAAGGAAGTTTATAAGAGAAAGTAGAAACAAAAATGTGTGAAAACCTGTTATGAAATGTTAGAAAAACATCTTTTTTACACTTTTGTAAAGTTGTCGTGGTTTTTTTTATTTTTAAAAACAAGAAATGATAACAATATTCAACTAAACATGTTTTAACGACTGGTTTCTTTTTTTATGAAAACCACAAAAAAAAAAGAAAAAAGAAACAGACGGGCCCTTAGTAAACACTTCAATTTATAATACTTCTTCCTTTAGTGAGTTTAGTTTAGTTTTGTTAAAATTTTATTTATATGTTTATTCTTGTTCTTATTTTTATTGTTATAATTTTATGCAGTTATTTGTTAATTTAGATTTTTTTCTTTTAGTTTCTTCAAACAATTCTCAAACTTTTTTTCCCTTTTTTGTGTCTATTGTTGTTGTTTAATTTTTTAAGAAGTGAGATTTTTTTGTTTGATTTTTCAACTGAGTTTGAAGAAACTCAATTGAGAATGGATTCAAATAGCATGATATAAGTTTGATAAGGCCTTTGAGTCTAAATTAAAACAAAAATAAAATTTTGATCAAAATCTTACCAAACCAAACCTATTGCTAATTTTACATAAGGGTGACCTAAAAATATTCAAATTAGTTAGATACTTATGCAATAAGGAAGAAGAAGAAATTAAAAATATTTCAAAATAAAAGTTAAAATATTCAAACTTGTCCGGGTATTGTTAACTTTGTAAGAGAAAACATTATTATTATTACGAATAAAAATCACACAAGCATGAGCACCAGAACACAATTGCTCAAGTTAATATTATATACTGATAGGAGAATACAAATATAGGAGTTAAATGAGGTTTAGATCCACAACAATCTAACTTGATGAGTGCCTGTCGATCGAGAGATTAAATTTTTTGTGCACAACATCGGCAGGTTTTGAACTTCTTGTTTTCTGTAGTTCCCCTTGAGTTTGATTTCCACCTTTCATCTTTTTCAAAAAAGATTATGATGAGTTTACTTGTCTTTTGCGGCCATATATATATATATATTCATCCAAGTGCCGGCCACTTATCTGGAATGCTTTGTTTCTTTGATAAATGATATATTTAGTGGGTTGATTAAGAAGCTTCGACATGATTAATTAATTTTTTTTGTTTTAGACTAGGGTATCCAAGGACGGACCCAATGATTAATCACATCGCTAGTTTGTAGGCACCTCACAAGATGGGAGAGCTGGCCCAAGAATTCAAAACTGCTCCATACCCAAAATTAAGGATCGAATCCCTGACCTTTGGTTAAAAATGAATGAGTCCATGTCACTCAACATGATTAATTTATTTGACAACACTACATTGTGTTATCATTCTCAAGTTGACCCTTTAAAATAAATCATCATTAATAAGCACATAATGAAAGGATGGGATGGGATTATCCTTTTTCTTGTTTTTTAAAGTCAAAAGTCAAAAGCTTAAAAAGAAAATGACCCTTGAGAAAAGGAAAGCTTAAATAACTAACCGGAACGTCAACACCAACCAAAAATAAAGTTGTCCCCGTACACTACCTGTGCATGCAATAAAGACAGAAGGAGTCCCACCCCCATATACGATGTACATGCTTTGCAGTTAGGTCGGCTCGAGACTTAGGGAGTGGTGGTGGTGGGTAGCCGCGCCGCCGTGGACCACCGGCCTTGTAACTTACTCGTTGTATAGGAGTAGAGAACTGAAATAGTATTGTAACCGTTATCCGTATTGTGGACCTTAATGTGACTTAATACTAAAATTTGTAGAGTATTGCAAGTAAAATTATTTTCACTTGGAAGAGCCAAGAAAACTCTGATGGAGAGAAGTTATTAGAAAGCTGACACTGACTGGCTCATACATAAATATACTTATCAAGATCAAATTCTTAAATTACAAGAAGGAAAAAGAAGTTGACCCTTCTCTTTTTGTCAAGTGTTTTGTGGGACCTATATAATGGTAATTTAATATTCCGCAAACAGTACATATCCACGAATGAATTCAATCGCTGTCCGAATTCCGTGTTTTAGATTGAGGAACAAACTCTCATGTCCATTTTCCATATTCTTTCTTTGTGCAATTTCCCATCGTTTCTCTTGTACTTTAGTGGCAGAAAAAGAGAGCTAAGTCCAATAGAAACATATGGCCAAAATGAGATTCAAATTTGTTGACAACGGAGTCTGATTGATAACCAAGGAAGTATTAGGGAACAGACTGTGAGAGACGTAAGATCAAAGAAAGTTAAGAAACACATACAAGACAGAAGATAGGGAATCAACCAAGAATGATCCTCTTGATGACTCGCTTTCACCAACTCTATAACAGGCTTCCTGAACCAAGAAGTAACATGACAGTATCCTATATCCGAATCAGAACAAATGGCTGCCAATACCTTGCAATATAAACAATTGATTTGCTTTTATTGTATCTGCCTAAAAACGTGATCTACAACCTGGGCTAATACGGTCCACATGACTAGCAAATCTTTGGTTTTAGGTATTATAATACTTCCGGAGGTTCGCAATGAAGCAAAAGGTGACGAGTCACAGTCAAAGAAACTTGAGGAACGAGTCTTTGTTTGTAGATCACTCACACTCAAAGAAACTTGAGGAATGAGTCTTTGTTCATGTATTAGCTGTATATTCAAAGGGAATTACTGTCCCTTCTTCGTTTATAACAGCACATGTAAAGGGTCATTGAAGCTGTCCAAGATGGTAAATGGTAATTGAAGCTGTCCAAGATGGTAACTGGCAAATCTTTATCACCAACTAAGGCAGATCCATCAGATTGAGCGTATAACAGGAGGATGTCAGTACTTCACATGTCAAACATGACCCTAGTAGACGAATGCAATGCGCTGTAACATACAGTCTTTAGGGAGAAATTATTACGTGAAAGAACTATGGGAAACAGGGGTTTCAAATGTTTGTTGCTTGAAGCATTCAATGAAGTTATTGCAAAGTAGAACTAACAGCAATGCACAAATATGTTGGTCAACCTTGAACGAACTAATCTGACATTCAGTCCCCACCAAGACCAGACTGTACTTGCTTGATTGAATTGCCTAACATCGCCCTCCTCGATCGCCATATATGTGGAATATGTTGATAGAAGTGTTTAACACCTTTCCTCCTGAGAGGTTCCGTAGTCCGCTGATCAAGTGGTCTGATCACACACCCCATGAGAAACCACAACCACCCATTGTCCTGTAATGACAATAAGCAATTAAAGAGAAGGTCAATCACTGCCTAAACTCTCTGAGACAATAACGTCAATTTCGGGTCAGTTCAAATAATAACAGCACAGGATTGAGGCATTCCTGCTGACATCAGTACAAGTTACGAGCAGTTCAAGCCAACATGTGGAGGCATCTGGCTCTTCATTTAAGTTTCAAAGTTAAAGAGTAGAAAAATTAAGAGATACCAAACTGCTGCTGAAGCAATGATTTATGAATTTGATGGAAGATTTGTGGATTAGGCATGAACAACGACAATTTGCTTTTATATATGCTTCTCGGCAATTATCTGCAATAATGATGTGAAGCGTTGATTAAGTGTTATTCTTAGATACAGTGATTAATAACCACAATGCCAAGATCCACATTTTATTTAGAGCATTAATTAGACAATAAGATTAACATACTTTCAATGTTTGACATGAAATTTTGATGCATTCTCTCCGTTGCAGACACCACAACTTATTAATATCAACAAATCTTGTACAATAGAGAAAGCTTACGGTAGAAGACCCTATTTTCTTAACACACACCCACGACTTCTATGCCACAATCTCACCATGCCTCGTTTGATTGTTAGTTGATCAGCCAAAAAAATAGCTGATTGACCTAAATCAACTAGTTGACTTTACAAAAAAGTTGTTTGGTTATGAGCTATGATTTTGAAGCTCCTCCTGTAGAGTGTTTTAACGTAATCAGCTGATTTTTAATGTCAATTTTGCCCTCATTTCTTTGGCTCTTTCCTTGCATCTCTCTCTCTCACATTTCTTGGTTCTTATGATAAAACCAGATCAGGCAGTTATATGTTCGGATCTTAGACGTTTCTATCTGCTGTTTTAGTTTGTTGGTTTTCTTCTAATCTATCTCACTTTTTCTCTTCGGCATATCATCTTCTATGCATTTCTCAGGTACCCTTTTTGTTGTTTTCATTATTTGATTTATCTAGTTTAGGGTTTTGTTTTCTTGCTCGTTGATGGAATTGACCGCTCTGCTAGCAGTTTAGGTTTAATTCATGTTTAAGCTTCTGTTTCAGTCGTGTCTTTCAATTAAAATAACCCAAGACTTTGTTACTTTCTTTAGTTTCCCCCTTTGAATTTTGATCGTTGTGTTCATAGAATTTTAGTATCTTCTGCTTATAGACAAGATAATTATGAATGTTCTTTCCCATCTAAGTCGTTATTTGACCACTTGTTTTCGTCTAGTTCTGTCATATAATTATGGGAAGATGATTAACTTTCACATTCGTTTTGAACTGCTCACTGATCTTAGCTTATTCACGTTTTTTCAATTATTGGGGTTTTGAGTAAACCTGAATAGTAGCATGCATTTAGAGCAGAGTTTTACAAAGGCAAAAGTTGAAGAGTTTAGTCAGGTTTCAACTACTCCAGGCATTCCACTTAATTTCCTGAATGGTAGCATGCATTTAGAGAAGAGTTCTACCGAGACAAAAGTTGAAGAGTTTAGTCAGGTTTCAACTACACCTAACATTCCTCTTAATTCTACAGTTCCATCCGGGGACAAAAATATTTCCATCTCTGAACAAGGAAGTTCTGTATCTAAAAGGAGAAGGAAACATAGCATTGGAAATGATGAGTGGAACAAGTTATTTCCTCCTCTCAGTCCTCATGTTCAGGTAGAATTGTTGAGAATTTAAGAATTTATGCATACTTCTTAGTTTCTTGTAAATGAACATTGTAAAGATAGTTTCTTAGTTGTGTTCATAGAATTTTAGTATCTTCTGCTTATAGACAAGATAATTATGAATGTTCTTTCCCATCTAAGTCGTTA
>JAOSBP010000206.1:5857650-5872134 GCA_027563825.1 Erythroxylum mucronatum
GCAAGACAACACTTCTTCTTCCAATTATGCCCTTAATGATTGAGAATTGTCCCATTTGCCCTTCCATTTATGCCTTAAGTCTTTTATACTTAAGTGTCTTGCCAACAGTACCCTTACACATTCTAACATAATACTTTCTTTTGAAAAAATATCCCCTATTGTCTTAAGTTTCTAATGCCTCCAAAATCATTCGATTTGGTTTAGCGATTCAAAAGATATACTTCAAATATTTTTGGACTGCTCTTGTCTAAAATAGTATACTATACACAATTAACATCTGAAATTTAAACATCTTAGAGACTGAATTAGATTCCAATTTCTTCATACCATTTGTACCTCCATGTCTCTAGTTTACCATAAATCAGAAATCATCTCATTTGGAGTTCTACTGATCCTGAAATCATCAAAATACTGAAGTAAGTTTAGTGGGATAACACCAGTTCATATTATTTAAGAACACACTCACTGTACCCGTCCCATGCTTTTCACTCAATCTTTCTCACTTTATTTCAAATGGCTAAGATTTTTGATGGAGAAGTAGAGCAAAGTCTTACGAATCCAATGGTTTAAGAATCAGATCATTTTGGGGTCTAGAGAAGAAGTTATGGCCAAAAGAATCAAACATGTTTTTGTCCTTACTCATATTGTACATATCTTGGAGCAAGTGCCATAACTTTTGCTACAGATGTCGGATTGATTTTGTGTTTAGACAGTTTGAAAGAGGACTTCGAGATCGAGAACTTTCATGAAGACTTCAAAGACAAATTCGATCTTTTGAAGGATCAAAAATGGAACAGAAGACAGAAGATTCACAGTAACTTCGTCTTAGAACTTCGTCTTAGAACTTTGTCTTAAAACTTCATCTTAGAACTTCGTCTTAAAACTTCGTCTTAGAACTTCTTCTTAAAACTTCGTCTTAAAACTTCGTCTTAGATGAACAGTAACTTCGTCTTTGAACTTTGTCTTACTTTTGTCTCCAGAACGTCTCCACTTATAAAGATCATAACTTTCAGCTTAGATGTCCAAAATTTTCATACTATATATCGTTGGAAAGATAAAAGAAAGATCTACAACTTTCCATAAGGAACCTTTGCTAAAATCTATTTATATCAATCCAAAATTTGCCCCTAAAGTCTGAAGACAAAATTTTCATTCATACACCAACGTACTACAGCCAATTCTTAACTTCATGAAATTTTGCGACTCTTAGAGGCAGAATTGAAATTCATTGTCTTTATAAGAAATGTAGCCATACGTTTCTAGTTTAATCTAAATTAAGAATCATCCCGTTTAGATAACTAGAGAAAAAGTTATGGCTAACAGACCGAAGCACACTCAATGAATATTTTCTAGATCACTACCAATTTTGTTTCTAAATCTTTCCTTATCACAACTCATACCATGATCACTCTTTCTACTCCCTCTACTTCTCATTTTCAATAAAATCACATTTAACATCAATTATACCCGGAAGTTGTCAATGAATGCATGTACCACTTTTTACGTGCAAACATTCAATATCTATGTGCATATATGCTAACATTATGCATGAGCAAAAAAAGGCATTTCCTTAATCTCTCTTTGAGCTCCCATATACTGAAATTTCGGGTCCTCACCCTTCATATAGGGACGGGATGTTACACTCCTAATCAGAAAACACACACTACACACCTTTAATTGCTATCAGTTAAGTAAAGAACGCACCATGAAAAACACATAAACATGCAGCCTACATTTAAATGTCAATGCAGTTGTATAGGACACCCACACCCACAATAACAACCCATCAATCAACACACCAAGATATTTCACACTTGAAATCAGTTCATCATTAAACCAGTTGCCCACATTCGAAAATAATGCTGTCAACATCTTTACTATTACACTCCCATATACCTCTCAATGAAAGTTTTCTAATTCACCAAGGACATGACAAAACCCATGTTCCCAACATCACCAAGAGGTCTTCACTCTCACACACAATATAGATTGCGCACACTTGACTTCAATACACACACATTCCACTTAAAGCACTCACAATACACCCCAAAGCCATTAGCTATAGGTCTCACATCTAAAAATTGCACACCTTAGTTTTTAAAATAATATAGAAATCAATTAATTCACAAGCAAATTCTAGCGATGCCCTTCAGCCACACATCTTCTCAATATACACTTTTATTCACGATAGGATTCTATAACATCTAATAGCTTTTTGAATCCAAGTTAAACAAGGGTTATTGGTTAGCTATCATCATCCAATTAATATCTTATAGGTCTAATTAATAAAGAATGCCAAAACTAATTACTTAGATAAATGACATATATCCTAACAATATGTTTTGACAACAAAGTGACACATGCCGCATTCTGATCTGTAGAAAATTTGCCTATATAATAAGTTGTTACATGCGCTAATATGACCTGGATAATTTGTTTGCGGTAACATGACGAAACAGACATATTATGGTATTAGCAAATAGGCTTTGGCCAACCATCACACTACAAATCATAATAATCACACACACACACACACCCCTCAAAGGCCTCACATCACTTCCCAATATGCACAAAACAATTTACTTATCACATCATTCATGCGTAGGCATCAACACCATGAGATATATTCACACATAATACCCATGTCATCAATATTACCTCCTCGATCCTTGAAAATGTAATATGGATACACACTAGCAACTATATATCAATATTCACACAATTTCAGACTTAAATGTTCAAGTCTCTTAAACCCTTCTAGTTTAACAAAACTCTAAATCTACCATTAACTCCTACACGGGGTTTATGCATTTTTAACTCAATTTTAGTTAATTTAGATGTGCAAAAAGTTACTGATAACACAAAAAAGCATTTAAAACACTAATAGTTACTAACAACACAAAACAAAATTTAAAACATTAAGATAACAAAATAATTAACCTAGAATATTTTAATTAGCATATACTACTAGCTTTTGTATGAAAGTACCTTAAAACTCTCTTTGAAGCAAAAAAAATATTTGGACACTTTCTGATACTTGTTAAAAGTTAACCTATATGAAATGCTATAATTTGTCCAAAAATGTTTTTGTCATTTCTGTTTCCAAAAATTTAAATTTGTAGGATTCGAGCAATCTATCATTTTGTTCAACTAGAACACTATTTTTATAAAAATACTCACACTACCATCTTCTTGCTAACATCAGTTCTAGGTACCCTTGTAAAAATTGTTGAAAATGTTCTCAAGTTTCTATAGCCTATTGAACCAAAGGTTATGCTCAAAATACTTAATGATGTTCATTAGTGACAATAAACAGAATCAATGTGCTTTTCAAACAAAATTTTCTATATTTTTGTCTTAAATGTTATCACGATAATTAAATCAATCATAAACCTTCTAACCATTCAATATCAGTCTCCATTAATAAATAAACAAGAAAAATATATCTACGGTGTTAAATTTCATCAAATTTAGGGTCTCATTAAAATAAGTTTTGTCCTCAAAACTTAACACATATAAAACTCTAGAAGTTATTACTTGATGTGAGTTTAAAATAAAATCATATTAACTAAACACTATAATAGTGATGATTCATTCATTTCACAACATTATATGCTTATTGTAACACCATATCATATGATCATTATGACTTCTCAAGTTCAAGTTAACTCGATAATTTTAGTTCGAGCTTAATAGAATCACTAGCTCTAAAATAGCTAATAGGACTTTATTTTTATTTTTCATAGGTTTGTTATGACTTTCACATTTACTTGTTTTTTATACGGATTTGATACCCACCTCTTATATGAGATATCACAATAACATTTGGCAGTATTTAAAAAGAGACTTGAGATTTTAAACCGTTTTATAACTTAAGTACAAAACATCATATCGTACAAAACATCATATTGTAGTAGTTAACATATTCAGAAGGAAGATGCAAATGCATAAAAGCTAAAGGCTTTGTTAACTAACACGATTAATTGTCAACAAGAATAAACATTTATGAAATACCTTCCTACATTATCTAAAATGTCTATAGTCATATTATATTACAAAAAAAGAATTATTACGTGTAGCTCATATATATGGGCGCAATCTAGGAGTATTTAGGGAAAAACATAGGTCTTTTTTTAGAAATCTTTGAGTGAACAGAATTTGGGACACGTGGGTAGCGCAAAGCATGTTTAGTTATGGAAATTAGAAGTGAAGGAACATGCTAAAGCATAGATGCATTTGAGTGTTAAAAGTTTTCCATACAAGACAAGATCATGTCATAAACCGCGTTTAAGTATGCAAAGAAATAGGAGGATCCACAGTATAGATGGCAATGGGCCAAAAATTTTAGCCGTGTTTGAGTGCCTAAATTGTTTTCGTACAAGAAAAGATTGTGTCATAGACCTTGTTTATGTGTGCGTAGAGAAACAAGAGGATTCATTCATGGGACAAAAATTTTAACCCAAGCCCAAAACTCGATTATTTATTTTAAAAAATAAAAACTGAATTTGATGTTATTTTTTAAAAATTTTGAGGCTAAAAAAAGCTTAAGCATCAGGAGAGGCCTAAGCTTATTTGCCAAGCCTAATCCACGATTTATGAATAGGACTTGGCCTTACCCAAGTTTATGCACGAGGAGAAATTATGAGATCCATGACCTAGGATTTGACTATGACCAAAATTATGCCTACAACAATCAGCCTTGTTTGGAAAATGTTTTTAGTGGAATATGAACTCTATAAGGATTTTATAACTTGTTAGAATCATGGTTAAGTTAATTAGTTTTGTAAAGGGGCAAGTTGTACTTAACTATACTAGTTAAAGTTTTCAATTAATTATACTTGTTTAAACCTATATATGTAGGAAATTATATTTCTTATTAAGTATAAAAGTTATCAATCAATAGTAAAATCAATCATTTTGGGCTCCTAAGAATGTAAGTGCACTTAATTGACTGAACCTCGTTAAAAATCTTCTCATCTTTTTGTTTATTTTTATTTGTTTCTTTATTTCATTCAAATATATTCTTACTGCAACTCAATAAGTGATATTAAAGCGTCATTGAGGTGATAATGATTTTATATTTGAAATAGGGAAGTTAAATATAATTGAGAACTTCAAACTGTGACAAGTAAATGATTTGTTGGCTTAGTAAAACTTATTAAAGAGATTGCAAGAGAATATGTTGAAAAATATGGATGAGCTTAATTGGGAGGAGTTACATGCACATATAACTAGAATTGTTCGATTATGTTTAGTAGACAAGGTCATATACCACGTTATAGATATTGCATACATATAGAGATATGAAGGATCTTAGAATTTGATAAAGATTGAAATCACTCATAAACAAGTTATATTTAAAGTAGAGTATATAATAGTAATTGCAGCTGCTAAAGAGGCATTATGACTTACAAGGCTAGTGAAGGAGATAGGCATTGATCAATAGTGAAATTAGTCACTTTAGGATTCCAATATCATAAGTACACCCCATTAGTTGAACCTTGTAAAAAATATTCTTATGTTCTTTTTTTTGTTTGTTTCTTTTTTCCATACAAATTTATTCTTGTTACATACAACTTGTTTCTCACAAACAAGTTATATCTAAAGTAGAGACTATATAAGCTGAAGATGTAAGAGGGAACAAATCTGGAATAATATATGAATATGTTCAATCAAATAATCAGTGATCTAATAAGGCTTGAGGTGATTATTGCGAACCATGATCAAGCCGTGATTCTACTTTGTTTTCTACCTTTCTCTTATGAACATCTAGTGTTCATATTTTGTATAAAGATGATGTGAGTGATATCACCGCTACAGTATTAGCTCACATCCAACAGAGACTTGATGCTTGTGAAAGCTTTCAAGTTTAAAGGTTACATGTGAGGGGAAATTAGGACTATGGGACAAAGTAAGGGAAAGATGGCTCATTTACATGGAGTTTTTGGTTAAAACCTAAGGGTGGAAAGACAATTTGATGCTGCAAGAGTGAGTAAATTGGACATATTAGGAGGTACTAATCAAACAAAAAGGAGTAGAGGGATTATGAAAAAATTGATGATTCGTTAAGCTCTATTAATGTTGTGTAAATAGGGGACTTGGATTACAGTAATGGAGACATGCTTTAAGTTTCAACAAATTAACTTTAGGACTTATAGATTCTAGATAAAAAATGTTCATATCATATAACATAGTAGTAATTGTAGCTGCTAACGAGGCATTATGACTTACGAGGCTAGTGAAGGCATAGGCATTGATCAATAGTGAAATCAGTCACTTTGGGATCCTAATAGCATAGGTACACCCAATTAGTTGAACTTTGTAAAAAATCTTCTTATGTTCTTATTTATTTTTCTTGTTTGTTTCTTTTTTTCATACAAATTTTTTCTTTTTACATACAACTTGTTTCTCACAAGCAAGTTATATCTAAAGTAGAGACTACATAAGCTGAAGATGTAAGAGGGAGCGGATTTGGAATAACATATAAATATGTTCAATCAAATAATCAATGATCTGGTAAGGCTTGAGGTTATTATTGCGGACAAGGATCAAGCTATGATTTTACTTTGTTTTCTACCTTTCTCATATGAATATCTACTGTTCATATTTGGCATAAAGACGATGTGAGTAATATCACCGCTACACTATTAGCTCACATCCAATAGAGACTTGAAGCTGGTGAAAGCTTTCAAGTTTTAGGGTTTTATGTGAGGGGAAATTAGGACCACGGGACAAAGTAAGGGAAATATGACTCATTTAAATGGAGTTCTAGGTTAAAACCTAAGGGTGGAAAGACAATTTGATGCTGCTAGTGTGGGTAAATTGGACATATTAGGAGTTACAAACCAAACAAAAAGGAGTAGAGGGACTGCGAAAAAATTGATGAATCGTTAAGGTCTATTAATGTAGTATAGAGAGGGGACTTGGATTACAGTAATGGAGACATGCTTTAAGTTTCAACCAATTAACTTTAGGACTTATAGATTCTGGATAAAAAAATGTTCATATCATATAACACTAAAGAAGGATTATTTTGTACCATACACATTAGGAACCGTAGGACTATCAAATTAAGGGATGATAAAACTTACAAAATTGTTATAACATAACATGTTAGGATTAAGATGTTTAATGACATTGTTAGGACAATGAGCAGACCTTATTTGATGAAGAACATTATCTTTTTAGGTACCTTACATGCTAACAATTTTGGATATAAGACCTATAGAAACAACACTAAGATGGTAAAGGGTGTGATAACTGTGATAAAAGGACAAAATTGGTAAAAGATATCTACCGATTGATATGAAGCATAGTTGCATGTAAGAAATTGTAAAACTAGTGTCAGAAGAAAATAGTACTTCGTTGTAATACATATGGCTAAATCATCTATATGAGTGAGAGATGATGGAACTTTATCAAGGGAGCTTATTAAAGGGTGACGAGCTTATTAACAAGATATAAGCTCTTAATCACGTATGCTATTACCATCAGTGATAGGGATCCGACTACCATTTAAGAGACTAGAAAAAGTCATAAGAAAAATAGATGGATGAGTACTACAGTAAAGAGTATGAGGTTTTACAAAATCGAGTATATAGAGTATATTTGTCGAGGTTTAGTTGTATATGGCTTATAGACATAATTGTGCAATTTTGGAGGGGCCCTTGGAGTTTGTTGGTTGAACATAATATATTCACCAAGTTGGACATTAATGTGTATGTCTCATGTACTCGATTAATCTTGGAGTATTTTGGCCAGAATGCATGTATTTTATTAGAAATCTTTGGGTGAACAAGGGTTAGGACATCGGTGTAGCATAGAGCGTGTTCAATTTTAAAAACCACAGATAAAGACATAGACAAAGGATACGAGCATGTTAGAGTTGCAAAGGTGTTCTCGTGAAAAAATATGGTCTAGGATACAATTCTACACAGACCATGTCCAACTATGCGGAGAAGTAAGAGGATTCATGGTTTAGGGACATAGGTGTGCACCAAGAAATAGTGAGATCCATGACCCTATGCGGATTAGGCCATATCTACGACAATCAACCTTATTTAGAAGCTCGTTTTTGACGAAATACAAATTGAGAAATCTAGAATTTGTTAAAATCCTAGTTAAGTTCAATAGAATTTGATAAAAGAACAAGTTATATTAAATTATTTTAACTGGAATTGATAATAATTGTACTTCTAATAAACTTAACCTATACATAAAAGATTGAAAAAAACATAATTAACTGAATTTTATTTAAAAATTCTTATTTTATTTTTTATTTTTTATCGTTAGTATGAATTTATTCCGACCCATATAACAAGAGGGAAAAGCGACTAATGCAAGAACAAAAGAAAAAAAATATACCAGGGTGGATTAAAGAGGTGGAACAGAGTACAATATTCAGAATTTGTCCTGCCGTACGAAATGCCTAAAATATAAAAGGATAGGTCATCAGGTTCGGTATCAGCAAAGTTAGCAAAACTAGAAACAAACAGGCAGTGTGTTTTGATAATCACTAATAATGCAACATTTTCTTTGTTTTCCAAACATTGAGAGGGATCTTCAGAAACAAACAGGCAGGGTGTTTTAATAATCACTAATAATATAACATTTTCTTTGTTTTCCAAACATTGAGAGGAATGAAACATCCAAACACAAGACATTGATAGGATTCGTAGGAAGAATTCAAACCCGAAACACAATGATAGTTGTCACAATGTAAATATAATTAGTCTGAACCATTCCTGACAAGACGCAAAGAAAAAATATGGAGCCATCGCCGGAAGAAAGAAGAGAGAGCTATATGTCCGAAACAAGAGAATCATCAGAGCGGTATCATGGAGACACACTTCAGGCAAAGATGGTGGAATTAATTGGAACGACGGAAGAACTGAAGCAAGCTAGAGACAGTGCTACGGAGTCATGGCTTGATTCCAGGCCCGTCATTGACGAGCTTGAAAGGCTACAATCAGGCCTTGCAAGTGCCAAGAACCGAACATCCATGTCCAAAATCGTGATATCAGAGCTAGAATCCCAGCTCGAGGCCATTGGCAGGGAGGTCAGAACAAAAAAGGAAGAGGAACTGAAAGCAACAAAACTTATTAATGAGTTTACTCAAGCTCTGGATCAAGAAGATGAAGAGTTGCAGAACATTAAGGGGCTCAGAGATGAAGAGCGCAGAGACAGATCGAAGCTGAAACTTGTCCTCAAGATGAGAAGACAGACTCTAAGAACACTGCAATTGACTCTCAGAGCCACTCGCATAGAAGCAGAAGCTTTCGGCGCATCGGCAGAGGAGGCAATACGGCATATAAACTCTGCAGAGACTGAAAACGACGTGATCGAGCTTTCGCAGGAGGAATATTATGCGTTGACAAAGAGAGCTAAAGATGAGGAGGCACTTGCAGCGTGGAGGATCAACGTGTCCATGGAACAGAAACTGGCAGCTGAGGCAAGCCGGAATTTGATTCTGTCGAGGCTGAGAGGACTGCACTCTAATCGCAGCTCCAAAAGGACTATAAACGAGGACAAAATAACGGAAGATGATCGTGAAGATGCCCTTGTAGAGGAAGAAGAGAATGATTTTAAGGAGGAGATAGAAGCTGTAATGCTGAAAACTCAAAAAAGATCAAATTCTATATCCGACGGCAGGAAAACGTCGAGGAAGAGTTCAATAAACAGCTCAAGAAGTCATACCAGGAAAAGGCTTCTGAAGAACAAGAAGAAGAAGAAAGCTTCCATCTTCGGTCAAATCAAAAGCTTTCTTGTCAGAAGTATCTCAAAGCTGTTTAAATGAGTTCAGATGGTACCTAAAATTGGCTAATTACTTTCCATTTTCAATAAACGTATAAAGTCCATGTTTCAGACAGAAATCAAGATTCGAATGGGGTGCTTGTGATTTTTTTTTCCTTCTGCTTGGAAATTGACGACTTTGTACAAGGTACAAGACAACCCTTTTTTTTGGCCGGGGAAACCTACCTCCATATCCTGACGATGTATGTTCCCGACTCCGTGCATCAGTTTTCAATCAGTTGCATCTTTGTAATTCAATTGAATCCTTCAAAAACTATAATCCAAAATTAACCAGCTCATTATGGCCAAGAAGCATGTTCTATTTTTTTAAAATCTCCCCTGCCAAAATCAACAAAGATGTGTGCACATGATAGAAGAGGAAGCTATTTAAGGAGTAAAACAAAAAAATAAATGATGTGTGCATATGATAGAGCATTTAACCATGTGATTACGTTCCCTATATAATCATACTACTAAAAGATCTGTTCTTGAAGATAGTTCAATCTCAAGAAAGTCCATTTAGAACCGAAATGAGTATCAGAGCAACGGGGAAAATGATAACCGTGTTGAGCATTGATGGAGGTGGAGCTAGAGGCATAATTCCAGGGACCATTCTTGCCTTTCTTGAATCTAAGCTTCAGGCACTGTTCTCTTTGAACTGCGTCTCTTTTCCTCCAAACACTTCCTTTGATTTTTTGGCGTCATTGTTGTTACTTGTTGACGTTATCACGTTAATATTTCTCTATGTCTTGTCAGGAATTGGACGGAACAATTGTGAGAATTGCAGATTTTTTCGATATAACTGCAGGGACAAGCACTGGTGGGCTGCTGGCCATCATGCTTGCTACTCCTAGTAACGAATACAGGCCATTATATACTGCTAAGGACATTAAAATTTTCTATTTAGAACACTCTCCAAAAATTTTCCCACAAACGAGGTAATAGTTCGGTGGAAACTCAAGTCCTAAATCTCCTGATGATAATCAGATTATCGCTTTGTGTTTACTATGAGAAAATTCTGATCATGATCAGTATAATTTCCCTGAACTAAAGCTAGGATATCATTGGAGACCTAACGGCATCTCAGACACTAACACGAGTGCTCATACCTGCATTTGACATCAAGCTGCTTCAACCATTCATCTTCTCAACCAATAATGTATTCAACAACTATCCCATTTGTAAAAATTTTCCTTGATTTTTGAGACCGTAGTTACAGATGAAGATTAGTTGCAAGGGCCAAAGATGGTTTGATTTATATAAGTCACATCCACGAGGAGATAATGAAAAGCAACCCCAAGTTCATGGACCTAAATGTGAGGCTCCCGTAAATTTTTGAACCATAATTATCCAAATCATTGCCAAACATAATATTAGCTTTAAAAGAAAGATATTCGTGAGATATAAAAGTATTCTATATAACACAAATACCCCAACTGTCACGTAACTTTACTCAAATAATTTGCTGGCCTCACCTAATCTCCACTCTCTCAATCACAGGCATTGGGGTTATCGACAATTACTCGATCTCGTAAAAGAAATAGTAACAAGAGGTGAGTTGCCTACTCAGTTAGAATAACCAATTGTACACTTAAAATCAAATAACTCAATACAATATAATATTAAACGTAGTCAAGTAATTAAAACATTCATATAATATGAAGATACATAACATTACTCAGTCTAATCTAAACAATTAACAAACATCTCAAAATTTTACCAAATAATGATTAACACAAATATTAATTTATAACTGTCATTTATGCTTTATTTCATAATTAACTGAATTGACTAATCCTGCCTAACTTAGTAGGCTTACATTCAATGATTTACCGGTTCATCTCAACTCATTATAATCTCTCACCAATTGAAAATGTAATTAAATATATAAATATCGACGTAGGATACCTCAATTTCTCAATATCTCTTGGTACCTTGATACTACTCTAGTATGTAGCTATCGACACAGGATATCAACAAGACTCAAAATAGTTCAGTATCACTCAGTACCTAGCCATCAGCACAGGACATCTCTGGGACTCAGGATGCTCTGGTATCTGCTTCACAGATAGATACCTAGTCATCGCTTGCTCATCTCTAAACAACCTACCAATCTATGACCATCGAATGTGGCCTATCTTAAGCAAGCTACCGATTCTCAATTTTCATCAATTATTTACAATATATTATCAGCTAGTCTCTATTTAATAACACATTTTTATCGAATTAACAAGCGTTACACCTCAATATACGTAACATAATATAAAAGTTTTTTTTATTCGAGGAAACCCCACAGGCAGGCCAAGCGGGCTCACCTCTCAGAGGGCCAAGTGGCTACACCCCATCACAGAGGGCCACACTAGTTCTCCACCCATAGGTAAAACTCCGGCTGCCCCAGGCTCTTACAAGAGGGGCTATCAAGGAATCGAACCTGGGACTTAACCGAAGCCAAGTTCCGCTCTCAACCATCTAGCCACACCCCTTGAGGGCAATAAAATGTAAAAGTGAACAACCTTATACTTCATTAATTAATTGCGAAATAAAATAAACATAATTCATATACATAACTATTAATTAATTAATTCAAAATATCATTCGTTGAAAATAATTTATTAATAACAAAACGGTACACTATTGCAAGAGTACAATCTAAGTTTATCCTTATCTCAATTTCGACTCAACTATTGATAGTCCAAATTATTCCTTAATAGAACTTTCGAACTTAGAAATTACAAAATTCTATTAAACTAATTTAAGAAAATTTCCAATCCAATTACACTTAATAATCCAATATTATTTTCTTTTCCTCTTTATTCTTAATTATAAAAAGTAATATCCTGACTAACCTAACCACCATAGTTACTAAAAATGCCCTTAACTAATTAAAGGTCCTATTTTACCCTCATTTATTTCAATTAATATTAAAAATACCATTCTTAGAAGTAAATTCCAGATTTTCCCTTCATTATTTGCATTTCTTATTGTGCCCCTTAATGCAACTTATATTTTTCAAAAATGTGATCTTCTTCACCCTCTCTTCTTCTCCTATCTTCTCTTCTTTTCTCATTTTACAATTACATTTTCTCCATTTTTATCCCTTTCCATGACTTCAATTATTGTTAAACATGTATCCAATATGAGTGTATTAAAGTCCTTAGACAGCAGTAGTTAGGGATCATTGTATTTGCTCCTTAAAAGTTTGTACATTTTGATGTGTTATGACATTGTGATTATTTATTAATATAGACGATCATCTTTTTATCCTCAGTAATAACTGTTTTAGTGTATAGTCATAATACAAATAAAAGTCTTAAGATTTGTGTTGATCTTAAGCATTTTAAAGGTCATTGGGCATATATAAAGATTGACCTTGAGCCTATGTCATTTTGATACAAACAGTTTAGTATGGATATCCATAAATTTAACATGACATAGGGAGGTATAAGTTTTCAATTCCGTAAAGGTGTTCTCTAATGCAGTTTAGCATTCAGTTGGGTAACATAAAGGTTTTCTCTAATGTTGTTTAGCATTCAGTGAGGAAAAACAAGTTTTCTTTAATATTGTTTAGCATTCAGTGAGAGAAAACAAGATTTCTCTGCTGCAGTTTAGTATATGCAGTTTAGCATAAAGTTGAAAAAATCGAGACCTATAAGCGAAGATGATACGTTTTAAGTCATACATGTATCATCCTAGTTTGTTACACTCCATTTTCTCATTCATGTTAGTGAGGTATTAGATATTTGTGATTATATTAGACCTGTGTCGCACATGACACATATGTTCGATATTTTTCGATATTGAAACCCTTGCAGGACGGAATGTTGGACTTTCATTACCTTTGGATCAAATGTTTTTAATTTTGAAAATTTGGTACCAATATAGTAGCATGACCTAACTAATTTTTTAAAACTTTTTAAACTTGAGTCAAAACTGCAATTAATACTTATCCAAGGGGGAGAATGTGGGACAATTTTGTCATGCCTCATAAATTTAGACAACTATTAATTGTATTTTCGAATTTTCAATAACTTATCGGTTAGCTTATATAATTTGATCCATACAAAGGTAATAAAGTAGCCCAATAAATAATCTAAATTAATGGGTCGAAGTCCAGGAGGAAAGTGAATTCCGATTAGTGTGGACCGGACCCATATCGAGCTTATGATGGGGAAATCCGATATGAAAGCTATATAAAAGTTAAGGTCTCTTGCAGTTGCTCATATCATTTGTAAGCATACGGATCATCTGATCTGTTAAGAGCGCTTATATTTTGAGAAAATTGTAGAAAGACATTAACTGCGTATCTGTGAATGTTTTCCGTGAAGATCTCGGGAGATTGGAACTCGTTTTAGCCTCGAAAATATGGAATCGAAATCAGGTATTCCGCATTGTCTTCAATTTTAACCATTTCACGAATAATCCGGGATACGTAATAAGATCTATCCTACGTGTTATATTGTCACCTTACAAAAAGGTTGATTCTAAAGAAATATCTTTCTGCATAACAACATCTTACTCTGTAGATGAGAGTAATAAAACCAAGCAGACAAGCAAAAACATTAAAGAAAATGGTGATGTTGTCGCCTGCAACCAAATATAAAAGAAATCACTTCCTTTAAAACAAATTAATGTAGTAGCGGTAAGCGGATATCGTTCCCACGAGGAATCTCTAACGGTAAAGGTTAGCTAGTT
>JAOSBP010000206.1:5876433-5892353 GCA_027563825.1 Erythroxylum mucronatum
GTCACATGTGTATTAGGAAGGTTTGGTTTTACCTACACATATGGAGTAGATGGTCACATGTGTATTGGAATGGTTTGATTTTACCTACACATATGGGGTAGATGGTCACATTGGTATTAAGTGTTTGAAATGTACTATAAATAGAAGGTTTGATGTAAGAAAGAGATATATGAATTTATAAGAATAATTCTTCTCTCCCAAATACTCTGAAATTTTAGTTTCGGTTTTATAACATATTTAAATTTTTAACATAATGTACGGCAACTATATAAATGATGACGGGATGAGGGCTTCGAATTTTCTCTTTAGTAATTATTTATTTTATTTGAAAATTGAAAATAAATAAATAAAATTATAATCGAGTTATCATAATAAATAAACTTGAAGTTAGGTCACAACATTATAACTTAAAACCAATTTTTAAAAAACCTCGTCAGAAATTAAATCAATATATGAATTTAAGATATAAAAAATTCAATTGATATTAGGCTATCATATAAATTGAAAAAATTAAAAAAGTTAAAAATATGATTAAAAAAGATTATCATTATTCATAAAAGAATTTAAAGTTTAATTTTAAAAAATTATTAAATAAAAATTAATTTACAAATTTAATCTATTAATTAATAAATTGATTGGTTTTTTAGGATAAAAGTTATTAAAGTAAATAAATCGAAAAGTCGGAGTGTTAAAGATTTTAACAATTAACTAGTCGAATCATTTATTAATTGTTGTTTAAATTTTAAAACCAATATAAATCTTAACCGAAAAATATATTAGTTCCGAAATAATTCCATATCAAAATAATCCGAAAATTGGTTAATCCAACTCAATGTGATATTGCTAGGCCTAGCTGGGAAACCTCAACTGTTGATTGAGAAAAATCGTGCGTGTCATACAAGGACTGCGTCAATTGGCAGCCTATCGAAGAAAGCAGATCCTTTTTTATCTCTTTGTTCTTAGCAAGCAATCTTCAATTGTCAAGGACCATGCTTCTTTACTTGTTATGGCCTTGGTGAGCTACATACGCCATGTCTGGGATGGCCTATCTTTCCATTGTCGTTTTCCTTAACTGAAGTTTTTCTGATCAAACTTTAAATGCCTCAATAAGAAATTTTCAAGCAACAGTTTTCAAGTCAATAATTTAACACTGATTCTTGGATAAGCAAGTAGGCTATTCAGAATCGCAGAGTCTTAGGTCCTATATCGACATGATTACAGAGGAAATGGCAGAAAATCAGGTTCAATAGATTAGATCTTCAACAAGACTCCAACCTTTTGAGACTAGAGCGTGAAAACAAAAGGAAGAAAGGCAGTATTCATGAATTTGAAATACAAAGATCAGATCTTTACGTAGAAGTAAAAGTCTAAGAATCACACGACAGATTCATGGTTGTCTCTGATTCTAACAGCAGTCCTCGGAACACAAGTAACCGAAGCAACTCTGTGTACAGTCATAACAGCAAGAACAACTGCATTTGACCCCACGAGCAATCAAACTAAAACCCAACAAAACAAACTAAACAGAAACGTTGAAAAGTGAAATAGAACTACATACCATTCATTTACAGCCGTTTGCTGTTCATCATTTGACGTCTGATAATTCCTGTCTATGGACTGAGTTGCAGGTGGCTCCATCTATTTCTCTCTCTGTGAAATCGTTGGATAGAGATTTGGTGTTGGCAGTGAATTCTTCGCTTTCCTTCCCTTGTTTTGTATGTGTCTAGACAAAGTAGGGGAATTTTAATCTTCCTCTTAAGAGAATTACTTTTACCACTTAGTTTACTGGCTGAGAACCGTAGTTGACCAAATGTCAAATGACCGGTTAAAAGGGTAGTTTATTACTTTTTTATGACATTTGACAGCAACTAACTGTTTGATATCACGTGTTGGGTCTAAGAGTATGCATTCAAGCTATTATACGGTGTGCTCACTCCTTCCTGTACACGGCAAGAAATAGTCAAAAGATGCCCCAAGTATCCAATAATCTGATGCCAGACAATGATCCCTCTTCTTTAGATCACTTGACACGTAGATCAAATGTCCGGATTTTAAGTTATAAACACTCTCCTCCTTGGACTTATCCCCACAGCTGACCAACAAGTGGACTCAGCCCCGGTTTCCATGTTTGCTGGTCAAAGCAATCAATCAATCCTTTTTATGTTAGTTGAATATAAATTAAGGATGAAATCGTAATTTAAGTCTCCTTTCACCACTTCAATGTTTATGGTCTACACTCTACAGGGTTTATAACATCATCAATAGGCGGATCGGACTCGTCACATCCAATAGGAAATCAACAAGTCATGTTTATAATCCTTTAGCTGCTTTCCAAATTTAATGAAGAACACCTGTTATTGTTATATCAAATTTCCCTGCCAAAACGATGATAGAACAAAAGTACATCTAACCAAATTTTGGATCTAAAACCTAATGAAACGCTTTGGCTCCATAGCATGTACACGGGGGAAATAGGAATGAGCTTCTGCAATTGTTGAAGCCCTTATATTTTAGAGCAAGTAGTATACAAAACCTACCTCTAAAATCTCCAATCCAATAGATATATGGAGGATGAAAAAGTTTTAGAAACGTCAGCAAGTAAGTACTGGCGACAACTGCGAGGCCCCATAAAACCTTTCGACTCAAACAAACTAGACCCAGTGGTCCTCTCCTATTATACTCCGTCCTGAACAGTAAAACAGTTCCATTCTCTCTATAAAGGTGTTATCTAGTTGAGAAAACAAGCAAATGTTGTTCTCCGAATTCCCTGACCCATCTCCAGACTGTTAAATACGGCACCATTTTGAATAGATGAAGAACCCGAGCATGCTCGGAGGAGATGGAGGAGGAAGAACCTCTATAATGATTGGAAAAGAACAGGTTGTCACTGTCACCTTAAGTCGGAAGTTTCATGCTGAGATCATTCGTCAGTCTTGTTGCCACAGGAGAGAAAGAATAATGCATGAAGCTGGAGTAAAATGTCGTTGAAGAATAAAGAGTCAAAAGAATTAAATACACGATGAACAAAAGAAAAGGGGAGTAGGATACATGAATGGAGTAACATTTACCTCTGAGAGGGTAGCTTTCCTTTTGTAATTTTTGAGCTTGTAAATAGCGAAAACTGATCAAGTTTCATATCAGCTGATTGAGGGCTGAGGGGCATATCCTGCTAGTTAACATGAAACCATAATAATCTGTTTTAAGTAAGGGAAAGACATTAGGAAAAATAAATAAAGGGCAATGAAAATGACTGAGAGGTTACGATCAATTTTGTTGCATGTGATGATGTGGTGGAATGGGGAACATCAATTTGCGGTGAGTTTTTCAACCACCAATGTTCTAGTAACTTGCAAGCAGTCGGCCTCTCTGCCGGATTTCTGAGAAAACAACAACGCAGAAAATCCTTTCCCTCAGGTGACAATGTTTCAGGTATAGGTGGAGTATCTTTCATGACTTTAAACATTGCTGCCGCCTGCATGGTGAAACAATAGTAAGACCCAACCATAGGGTAGAAGGCCATATAGCTCTTGCACACAAAAACTACTCCAGTACTGCATAGTTAATCAAACAAAACTCATATTCTTGGATTCGCCAAATGCAGAGGATACGAATGTGGAAAATTCTAGTAATAAAATCAACATACTCATCATATCACAAAACTATGCCTTGACCCTGCTCGGGAATGATCCTCCTTGACTAATACCAAGGATATCATGCAGCCATTACAGAGCTTAACAGGTAGCAATTTCAAAGTTCAGCCTTTGGCTTAGATAATAATGTCCCTTTACTTGATTAGAAGCCAAAAATAAGGGAGAAAGGAGATGCCGTGACCAGGCCAGTGGGATGAGGTGAAGAATCAATATGATTGTAAACAGGGACAATGAGATCATACAAATGGATGGTGCAGCGTTCATCTGTTAGTGCTAATTTATATCATCTCATTTACTATTGTATCGTTAAGACCTCATCCACACATGTTCTACCACAGAAAGGAACTCACAACTTCAAAATATAAGGAGAATAGAACCAAGAATCCTGGACACCAAGCATAGCCACAAAATGTTAAAAGGAAAAACCAAAGAGCAGAAACAATATCATGTTCATGTTCAGGCAATAAGGTTAAAATAGATGTACTCGTGTTGTTGTAATTCCTATGATCACTGAAACTAGTTTTTCAGAATTTGGGGTCATTTAAAAAAATAGTCATTATCTCTCTCCTGAGTCAAATTTACCACACACTTGCCTGCAATTTGGAGAAAAAAACTGAGTTTTGATTAAGAAAGCAAATCAGTGATAGCATGGAACTTACCCCCTCATACTCACTCCATGGAGGTTTCCCAGTGAACATTTCAATAATTGTACAACCCAAACTCCAAATATCTACTGCAAGTGCAAGGTCAGAGTTGGTCTCTTTCTGCATAACAGCTTGCATGAGCTGCAAAAACAGAAACAGAAACAGAATATCATGACAGAACTATAAGATCTAAAACATCAAAATCAATGATGCCGTGATAAGGTACCTCTGGAGCCATCCAATATGGACTTCCTTTTAAAGAAAGTTCAGCAGCATGTCCACTGAGCTGCATAGGAAACAAATTTCATGCATCATTAGCCCATTGCAAGAATCGGCGAATTGATCATGAATAAACCAGATGAAGTAACTATGCATGTGATTCTGTAAAACCATCATGCTAATTCCATCTAAACAAGTTGTGCTTATTACCATTGCAAGAAAAATTGATGAAGTATAGAACAATCACATTTTTGGCTAATTTAAGGTTCCAATATTTTCAAACCAATCACTAGAGTTCTAGTTGATCACGTGCATTGAAAGAAACCATTATAAACGAATAATGTTTCTCATGATGACAAAGCACATAAGACATATTAAAACTTGTAGACTCAACCTCTCTCTCCCCCAAAATTCCTACTAAAAGAAATCAAAGATACAACTTGAGACAGATTGTCTATTACTTACAAAACATCAAGAACACAACAGCTACAAAGAGATATACCAAAGATTCTGTGTAACAAATATTACTTCAGCTTTCGGTCCATGGTTATATGCATGATTCAGTGGCTCTTACAAGTTTTTTTTAAAAAAGAAAAAACAGTACTCACATGCTTGGCCATCCCAAAGTCAGCTAGCTTCACAACTCCAGATGCATCAACAAGCAAATTTGCACCCTTTATGTCCCTACATCACCAAGGAACCAAGTAAGTCTTAGGTCACAGACATTTAACAGTGTTTACAGGCTCTACCCCAAGAGACTGTCAAAGTATATGCCGAGATCATCATCAAGCTATTAACGCACACATATTATTTTACCTATGTATTGTTTTTGTGCTATGCAGGAAAGCTAAACCGGAGAGAATATGACGAGTAAAGGAACGGACAACACTTTCTGTAATGGCTCCACAATGTTCGCGCACGTATCTATTGATTGAACCAGGATGAACATACTCTAGATATATATAAAAGTGATCTCCCACCTACACATTGACAGGGATTATAATCAACCAAGTTCTTGAAGTCAAACATGGTTTAAGAGAAAAACACAAAAACCACTAGGTAACACTGGAATATTACTTACTATTTCACTACCATAATACTGGACGATGTTTGGATGCTTCAGATGGCTAAGAAGTTTAATTTCCTGAAACAAATGAAAGAAGTTAGAATAGAAACTAGAGATAACAATCTAATAATGTCCGTGAATTTAAAAACTATGAGGAATGCAATTTTCAATTGCTATAGAGGTTGTGCAACAACATCTTCACTTCAATGGGTTAAGAATGGACAAAAAAATTGTGGTGAAGAACCTGCTGTAATTGTTTAATGGACTCTGCAGATTTTGGGTCATCTGGACATATCTCAACTTCCTTCATCGCACATAGAGCCCCGGTTTCCCTGCCAGGAAAGTGATATAATTATAGTTTTTTGGAGCAAAAGGAACTTAGCATAAGATGTTAAAAGAGTATGTACCTGTTACTGGCAACATATACACTTCCAAAAGTCCCACGTCCAATAAGCTTCCCTTTCTGCCATTGACCTTTCAAGGGAGTAGACTCTGGTTGTCTAGCTATAACTTGGGGAATGACAGTTGATAACGACTGCAAAGCCGCTCCTGATGAGTACACAGCTGCTCCTGTTGAGTGCGCAGTTGCTCCTGGAGGAAGAGGCAACGGGTGGACCTCAAGATTTACAGTGGTTTCACGTCGTGCAGTTGAAGCTTCAGCTGACAACTTGGTGTTCAAAGGTGAACCAGGTCTAGTGGGACTTCTGGGGTTCCAGCGGGGACTCCTATTTTGTGGACTATGAAGAGGGGAACTCTCATTACTATAAGCACCATATTCAAAATGTCCACCTGGAGGAGGAAGCGCCGGCATGTCTAATGCCGGCATCTCCGTTGCAGAGCAGCCCTGATTTGCTCTAGGCATCAGGTAGAAAGGACGCAACTCAGGGACATTAGACATTCGTTGCGGACTCCTTACAGGACTCGCAAATGGGCTATTTGGAGCACTTCTAGGAAAATTAAGTCTCATATTTTCATAAGAACAATCCAGAGTACTGAGCTCTGGAAGCTTAGACCTCTTTGTCTCTAGATGGTCTACCGTCCTCCTCATGTCCCTGCAACCAAATCCACTGCCATACAATATGTTTTTTAGTAAAAGTAAAGAATCACGGAAGCTCAATTCACCCACAGAACATTATCTTCATGTATTGGGGAAGAGAATGTGTCCCTATTACCCGCAAGTTAGGGTTGCAATCCATGTTTTGCACGATAGCATTTGAGTGATTCCCATCACAGAAATCAATGCTTTCCTTAGCAGAACTATGGATCACTTATATTTGGAAGTATCTTATAATTTTTTCCGTCATATTTGAGGCATAATTCTACAAATCAACACAAAATTAGATAATTCCAATAAGATTGATACAAGAAAAAGTGCATACCTTGAGGTCGGAGAAATTGTAGGAGAGACAACCTCTCCTGCACCATCGGCTCTATCTCTTTCTCGATCTACGTCTATAGGAGATGGCAGCCGAGAATCACCATCCCCCAAGACCGAATTCTCCGGCAAGGGCAGCGGAAGCGGAAGAGGAAGCGGCAGAGGGACCGAAGTAGACGTTTTCAATGACCCCGGCAGGGCGGAGCTACTCACACAGCGTGACATCAGCGCCATATCCGCCGAGTCGGCGGACAATCTGGGACCCGCCACATCCTGGTCGGTCAAATGTCTCAGCTTCCTCTGACGCGTGAGCTTCGCGCCGCCACCAAAACTCACACCTCCAATATTGCCTTTCTTACGATTGGTAAGTTTCTTCGTCGGCGACGTAGCATCGGCAGGTACAACAGCGGCGGCGGAAGAAGAGGAGTAGGAAGAAGATGAAGTCAATGGTCTATTAGGGGACGAAGTAGAAGAAGGAGAATAAGAAGAAGAAGAAGTCGACGAAAAGGTGATGTTAGGAAGCCAACGCATGGCGTGAATTGCATACAAAGACCATATTTTTACGCATCTACAGAATTAGTGTTATCAATGTAGTCTCTGCTTCTTTACGGTTAAATCATAGAGAACATCCTAGTCCTACCAGAAATGGGAAACCCACGTGGAGCTGGAGGAGGAGGAGGGGAAAACATAAGTGTCGGTGGAGGTGGAAGTGGAAGTGGCCGGTTGCCGGAGGCTAGTGCGCACGCGGTTTACAGAGGGGCATCTTGCGTCGGTAATTACGACGTCAAGGTGGTTGTTCCCAAAATGAAAACTAAAAGTCAACGGCTTTCTCTTTCTATGGCTCTAACCCCTTTCTCTCTCTAACTCAGAGGACCAACGACAAGATGACGGATAGAGAGAGGGAGAGAGAGAAATGAAAGGAAGTGTGTGTCTGAATTCGGTTGGGAACTGTTTTTTCGAATTTCCGTTATAAATCTATTTTATACGGTCTATTCTATTTAGTGTTAGTAGTTCTTAGTTTCTTACTCTTTTAGTAATATATCCGATTTTTGCAATTAATTTAGTAAAAAGAATTTCCGTTTTCTTCCAAATGACTAAACAAAACTTAACAACTAACAAATATATGTAAAATTTACTATTTTAATTAATAATTACTTGATTGGATGTTGTAACTAAGAATAGAATAAATACCCGATTGAAGTAGAAAACAATAATACGAATTGACTGACAAGAAACAACAAATATACGTAATGCATTGCCACAGCACCTCGTTCTGGGGGAGAAGAACAGCCTTTTTCACATGCAATCAACTGCGATTGATTCATTTTGGATGATGTAATCAGTTAGGGAACAAGATTTTCTGTTCAGATTTATAGTATCTTATTGTGTCCAATGAATCTCAACTATTTATTTATGTAGGTCTCATGTGAGCTCCACATAAATAAACGTAAAGCCCGCATAAATGAATGACTGAAATTCACCAAAAATAATAAAACAACATAAAATTGGACAGAAGATCTGAACTAAAGAGAGAGAGGTGCATGGAGCTCAAAAGTTCTCTACATTTTTGGGTAAAATTATGGTGATAACAGGACGTTTTTCAGAAGTTCCAAGTAAAGTGATTTTATTTTTTACAAAAATAAAATAAGATAAGAATAAGTCAAGAATGAGACATCTTTCCCAAGACCCGTGTAGTCTTGTTCAAACAAAAATAAGAAGGGGCTGAACTTGGAAATTGAGAAAAATGAACAGTAAAGGTTCAACTTATGCTTTGAGGAAGTCAAAAAAAGAATAAAGTACAAGCACAACTACTTAGAATAATATTTGGATACTAAACCCTTATTAATAACTCTTTAATAGAGGTTTAAAGGGAGATGAAGTGCTTAACCCAAACCCACCTACCCCATTTTGATATAAAAACGAAGGGCACGAGCTTCGAGGATTGACTTGGCCTTGAGGACTAGGACTATAGGTAACATCACTGTCACCTTTTGGAAAAGCAAAAAAAACTAATGTGTGTTTCCAAAACATGAAATGGAACTGGTTTCTTTCCAGGCAGTCAAACGATATGATTGTAATAGAATATTTCCAGCAAATTCAACACAAGTTTAACGGTGGGGCAAGGCAATGCAATGCTGTTGTTTTGAACAAAGAACATAAATTAAAGACCCATTAAGCATAAACTGTTCTTATAAAATATTTTAGATCAAATTAATTTGGTATCTAAAATGGAGTTTTTGTGAAATTTATTATTATAATAATTAATCAAATATTTAAGTTCGCTTTTTTGAATGAGTTGATAAGGCAAAAATTAAGGACAGGGGACACATTGCAAAGTGACCCCTCCGCGTACGCCTTCACTGTTGATATTGTGGGACGAAAAAGTCACTTGCCTTTACCAAGAACTTGTCGTGCATGGCTGCAAGGGAAAACGAAAGTCCAACCCCAAAGGTTACGTCTATGGTGAAGTACGCCCCACCTTAGGAATATCAGGAGCAGCATAAGCGTGTAGTTCTTTTAACAGTTCAAGTCATACGGAACTGCATTTCTTCACCATGTTGGTTAAATTAGCTTAAGCTTTTGAAGGATAATGTCTGCATGATTAGAAAGCCTCTATAAACTATAATCATACTAGTTGGAAGACGCATGTGGAAGTCTATGTCAGAAGAACAGTGAGCTTAAAAGCTCCGTCTTTAATTTGGTCTTTGGTTCAACGATTTTAAGATCCATTGACTTGATCAAGGTTCAACCAAGCAAACTCTTGACAAACACAAGGGTTTTCCATAAATATAGTCCACTAATTCCAGACACTCTTGAAAAGCAGTAATTTACAACTCAACCGATCACCTCAAATCGCAATTAGTTTGGTAGGATTTCCCCAGGAGAGTATTGATATCCACATCCATTGTCAACTTCTTTGAAATAACTGATTTAAGACTATACAAGTAAAAGGGGCGAAGACAAAACAGTAACAGCAACGGGCAGGTATGATCTTGTTCTAGAAGCCAGCCAGCATGATGTTTCAAGCATTGTGTTTCACCTCTTCAGAAGCTGGCTAGACGTCAGACTTGACTACATGAGATACTTGAAGCCATAACTTCTCTGCGCGATTTCAGGTAGGTTCCATTTACTTGAATGTTTCCTTTCGAGCATTTGACTGGCTAACTATTGCCAATACAGCACAATACCACTTGGTATTTACAGGTTTAAAATCCTACATTCGAAATAAGGTATAACCTCAGAATTAAAAGCCGATAAGAGATAGGAAAAGATTTCATAGCAGAACCACAATTTATTACAAGTTTCTCCAAAACGATCCACTCCTGGAAGGAAAAAAGAATAACACTGCTGGTGGAGATCCATGCATAACTGCGCATATTTAATAATTATGGACTGATCATTTTAATAGCAAGATAGTTCTTCCATTACAACGGCCTATCAGAATCTGATAGGCCAAAACCATCGAGCAACATGCATCCAGTGTCCAGTCACTTTAGATCTATCCATGTCCTAATCAATTTGTTGCATCTCAAAGCACCATATAAAAACCACAATAATTGGTAAAGCAGCAGATTTATTCTTTAAGTGCTTCTCCTCCTCAGTTAGATTGATCAAAACCACAAAGAATTTCCACATACAATCCAATGTCTATACCACCATAGGCTCTGAGGTCCCCAAATTTGTGGGAACAATCTTACACAACGGATGGTTATCAATTTTAGTCAGAAGTTTCAATGATGAATCAACCTCGACATCGTGAAGAAATACTCTATCTCCAACGTCCAGATTGCTCACGTCCACCTCAATCTTTGGGGGAATTTTTTCAGCAGGACAGAGAAATTTAAGAGATGTTCTAATCTTGTTCAAATGCCCTCCTGTTTCATAATGAAATTGATTATGAATTTAACGCAAGGAAATACCAACTACAGTTGGGTTCAGCTTCAATGACAATTTCAGCAATTTAAATAAAAGTTAAAAAACCCTCCCACTTAACCCATAAACATATGCAACACAAAGTATCCAACAAGAAAATGTTCTAATTTTGTTCAATAATTTTCTAACTGTTCATTGAAGGCAATTCCACAAACAATGTACAGGAGAGACAAGCAGCCCATTTCACATAGAAGTTACACTATACGATACTTCCATACTGTGAATTTGGCATCATAATGGCTTATGTTGCAAAAATTCCCAATTATTGGATTGAAAATCACAAGTTCTTCCTCCTAGAGAGTATCACACACTGCAACAATACCCGTACAAACACCCAAACATGAAATGCCTGAGTTCTATTTAGAAGGAAACTGTAGATGCTGCATGGTGGTATTCTATGGTTAGAATAGAAACCAAATTAGGAAGCCATTATTAAGATGGTGGTGATTTCTTTCCATGTTGTGATCACATTGATGGTTCCTTAGCCATACTAAGGGTATAATTTGATATTACCTGTTTCCCAAGAAATTTACAATTGGCTCAACTAGGTCTCAGTTCACAACCCTTTTATGAGATCTATCCTTGTCCTTATATCTAGATTTCTAATTAGTTATTTGCAAGCTTGTGACTCTCAAGGCAGTCAATTGGCTTGTGTAAAGCTCATTTCCCTTTTTCTTCATCCTCTCTCCTCGTCTAAAGTCTGCCTCTTATTCCTCGTGTCAATATCCACAATATTAAAGCTCCAACGTTCCAGTACTGTTTTATCGATCTAGGGTTCTATAATTCTTCCATTATGACTACTAGATTACGAAGTAAACTTCAACGGGAGTAAAAAGCTCCATAATTATCTTTCGACTTCAAAAACATACAAGCTAACTTTGAGCACCGACCACTAGCAGACACATGTTAAACGATGATACGAAAAGCGTGTAAATCACCTTTCTTGAGGCCAGGACAATCCTCTTCTCCTCTGAAAACAACAGGCACGTCCACTTTCAGCTCTGTTTCATCTTCAGCCCAGACAAACACCAAGTTCAGTACCTTCCCGCTCTCCTCATCCCTATGTACCTATAACACAAATCCAAAAACCACAAAATCAACAAAATTCCCTCAACAAGCAACTAATTTGATTACAAAAACGAACATTACAAACGATTTACCTTAATGGGCAAGACTTTTCCGGATTCAAGAACCACCGACGACCCAGAACCGGCACGGATCTGAAGAGCAAAGGTTGTGGAGCAAAAGAACGGAACTTTAACAGATTTAAGAATGGAATGAATCTGCTTTCTTTCAGTGGTCAGAAGGCGTTTTCTCGAGATGATACCGGAGCGAGAATCTGGTTCCTTTTCGAGGAGGCTCTGGTGAAAAACCACCGCCGGAATTCTACCTTGTGCCCTCTCTCGAGATGAGACTCTACTCCCTGAGCACTCTCGTGGGATAGCTTGAATCGTATGGTATTGATGAGCGGTTGATTGTAATGAGGACGTCGGTTGTGATAGTTGGGACTGAACCGCCGTTCTCAGGCCTCGCCACCACCTGCCCATGACGATATTATTATTGGGTAGCGAAAATGGTGGCCTAGTGGCAGCTGACCAAAGGGTTTTTATGGTATGTGATTTTGGGGGTTTAAGGATGGCATGTTAGAGATGAACTTTTAGGCTTCTTTTAAGAGTATGAGCCCAAGAGGTTATGGAAACTTTGAGGCTATTATAATGGGCTTAAATTATAGGCCGCGGTCTTTGCGAACTATGAGCTATTTCTTTGTCTGTTCATTTAGGGCAGATTAACCAATTTGGAGGCAACCAGAAATGATCTTCGAAGGCAAAAAAGAAACTTTTGGTATGGAGCTTGTTTTCTTTTTAAGAAGGAAGAACAATTAAATGTTATTTCTTCTATCTGTTTATAGTACAAGTCAGTGACCAAGTATATTTTATTAATCACACGCATAATATTAGTATCATGCTTTAGTAAGGTCATTCATACTAAGATTGCAAATTGAATCAATTGATTGAGAGAATTGTTACGCATTGAAACTTACAGTATAATTATAGTGTACATTTGACCAGTTAAGCTCCCAAATTAAAGAGTATACAATATAAATTCTTATTTGCACTACTATTAGAATAAGAATGATGGTGCAAATAAGAAAGTAAATCAATAAGGTTAGTGAAAATTAACCATCTATATTTAGAAAGATTTGGTTATAGAATGTTTTAACACTTCTCCTCAAGTTTAGAATGTATATTGATAATTCTTAACTTGCTAAGTAGAGTTGAGAAATGTTGAGAACTTAATGATTTTATGAAAATGTCAGTTAGTTGATTTAATGTGGGTACATAAACCATTTTGATCATTTCTTAGTAAACCTTTTATCATATAAGATGAAAACAATCTCTATATATTTTGTATGTTCATAGTAGATCGACTTGAAGCAATGTGGAGCATAGCTTGATTCTCACAATATAGGTTTTATAAGATGTGAATGTAAAATGCCCAAATCTTCTAAAATTGTTTTCAAACATATAGCTTTACAACAATTGTTGGTCATTAATCGATATTCAGCTTCTGCACTAGCCTACGATACTATTTTTGATTTCTTATCCTTCCAAGAAAATAATAAACCTCTAAGAAATATACAATATCTAGTAATTGACCATCGAGTGTTGTGACACCTAGCTAATTAGCATCACAAAATGCATTTAGTTGAATTGAACTTGTTGAAAGAAAGAATATTACTTATCCCGACATTTGTTTCACTTATTATAGGACTCAATGGGTTACTTCCAAATGTGGAACTTGTGACTTGTCCACGAATTGACGCAGAACACCTCCTAATAAGTTTTCTATATGAAGATGGATCATCAATGTAATTATCCTCATATTTGCTAAGTGACAAGTTTTGCTCTATAGGAAATAACGCTGGTTTTGCTCCAAGATATCTATATCTTCAAGGATTTCAAGTGCACATTTTCATTGTGATAATGCAATTCCTTTATTTGGCCATATCACATTTATACCTGGAAAATACTTTAAACTGTCCCAAGTCTTAACTTGAATTGGGTTTTAAGAATAATTTCGTGTGTTTAATATCTATAGATCATTTCCTACTAAGATAACATCATCCACATAAATGAAGAGAATAGAGAGTTTATCATTTTGAGATCGGACAAACAGAGAATAATCTGACTTGGATTGTTTAAAGTTACTCTCTTGAGGGCAAAAGATAGTTTGATAAACCATTGATGCGGAGTTTGCTTAAGATCATATAATGACTTGTGGGGCTTACAGACATGAGTCTCCTCCTTTCATTTGAAACCAAGTGGTATAGTCATATATATGTCTTTATCAAGTTGTCCATACAAAAAGGCATTATTAACATTAAGTTAGTGAAAATGTTAGCATTGTGTTAAAGCCACAGTAAGAATAAGTCAAACTGTTACAAGTTTAGCAATAGGAGCAAAAGTCTCGTGGTAGTCTAAGTCTTCAACTTAGTTATATCCTTTTATAACTTGATGTGGAATGTCTTATAAGTTTCCTATTTCTATAAAGTTTCCTATTTCCATAAATCCTACTTATTTTGGTTATCTATTTTTATAAGTTTCATGTTCTTAGTTTCCTATTTTCTTTAGGGTTAGGATTACTTTCTCAAGCCCATAAATAGGCCTCCTAAACATTTTATTATAAATCTTATCAATAATGATCTTATATTCAGTTGGCTTTAAGCTTTCTTGAGTGGATTCTTATGTTTCTTCAAATTAAGCATGCTGCTTAGTTGTTCTCATTTTTATCTGAATCAGATGGTATTAGAGTAGGTTGAATCACAATAAAAATAGAAACACAAATTGCATTATAGATAACCATAGGTTAGATAACCAAAAGGAAGTATTACAAGAGACACTACAAGAAAAAGACGCATTTCGCGTCGTCTTCCCAGTAGACGTCGCGAAATGTAGGAGGCTTTCGTGACGTGCTCCTGAACGTCACGAAAGGGGCCTAGATGCCACGACGTTGTATAGAGACGTCGTGGAAAAGCCAAGTGTTAGGCGTCGTTTGGATAGTTAGACGTCGAAAAAACGATAGGCCGACGTTGGGGAGACTTAGACGTCGGGAAAGGCCATCTAAATAACGTTATCCCGCTGGCCCACCAATGTATTTTCAACTCGCGCTCGCTCTCTCCCACGGTTAGCTCTCTCCCACCTTTAGCTCTCCGTCTCTGCCACCTCTTCCTCGAGCCAGCTGCCCTCTCCCAGCTCGAGCCACCTTCCCTCTCCGTCGAGCGACCGTCCGTCTCTCATCTTCCGTCGAGCCACCGCCCTTGGAATCGTTGTCTTGCTTCACGAGTTGGCGTCCTCGTCTACTGTCGTTGGTTCTGGCGCACTTGGAATCGCCCTTGGAATCGTTGGTTCTGTCGTCTACTGCTTCACGAGGTGGTTGAGGTAAGTAGTTCAACGAATTTGGTTCACGCGTTTCCCATTCTTAAAGTTGGTTCACGCGTCTCAGATTAGTTGTTTTTTGTTCTATAACCCCTCACAATTTTTTTAGACATGATCTTCATTTTTGAATTAAATACGATTGAAGGTCTTAGTTGGAAGAGCTTCTACTGAGTTAGGGCGAAAGTAGAATTTGGGGGTTCATGAGTGGCCTGTAGCTTTTCGGTTGCTTTTCTTTTCTCGTTTGTTCTGCACTGTTAAGTCTTCGGTGCATTTAGCTCTTAATGGTTGCCTTTGTCTTGTTATTACATAAAAACCTTATTTTTTTTCCTTCGTATTGCTGTGTATATGGTGTATTCTGCTTTTGAATGTTTCTGATCTTAAGTAGCGTGTTTGTTTCCAGCTCCTGCAAGGAGGCCATTGTGATGTGGATGAAATTCTGATACTTTACCTATTTTAGTGTCTGTCATGTTTTGGTAAATATGATTGTGTTACTTGATATGAATGCTGCTCTCATAAAATTTGCATGTTTATCATTTTCGTGTGAAATCTGAGGTCTCTTGCAATATAATGGAGAAGTTTATAAACCTAGATATTGGT